>JARGCV010000370.1:485000-605000 GCA_034064705.1 Bothrops alternatus | reverse complement strand
TCTTCTGTTCCATTCTTATGGCTTGAGTTGGGAATTGGTTCCCAACATCCAGACATCCATCTGTGACAGACGGGAATATTTTGGATGGAACGACAACTGTGAGAAAAAGAACGGTGCTTTCTGCCTTCATCTAGGGTCACATGCCTGTCAGGACTGCCATCCTGCTGTGCCAGCCATGTTTCACAAGCTGCCTTGCTTCAAGCAAGCTACAGAACAGAAGGAGGGAGCTGTGGGGAGGGAGGGATAAGGGGGAGTTAACATTAGGGGAATCAAATCTACTCATTGTGCCATCCTGTGAAAGTTGCCGGCTGTTCCAAGGTCACACCCTGAAATGCAGCATCCTGCAACTTGCCAACCCAGGGACTGTCAGCAAAGCAATTTGTTTGAACGTAATGGTACAGCTGGTGATAACCAAAGGGAAGGTGACAAGAAAGGCAAGAGTTAACCAGATGCTTTGGGCATGAAAGTTCAGATCCAGCTTTGCTACCTTGCAACCACTTGGCTCTGGTAAAGTGTACTTTCATTAACCGTGGATTCTAGAGTCTTTCTTTGCTAATCGACCAGGTTGGGAGAGCTGACAATGCCACGTTATGATATGAGATTGTGTTCTTTGGTTCAACATTGACTCTCTGTCTCTGTTTTTAGTGGTCCAGAGCTTCATGACAGACGGGAACATTATGGAGGAGATGGTAGAAAAGGCAATGAACACTTGGGATAATACCAGAACAGCCAATGGTCTAGGAGGGTAAGTTGATTCATTTCCTCTGTGGTAGACAAAGGAAGAATCTGATGTTGGTCCCCAGCAGGTTTCCAGAGGTCCTAAGGGGTGAATCCTGAAATTTCCAGCCAATGGTTGAAGTCTCAACAGATCTGAATGGAGGTCAATACCTTAGTTTCTATCAGAATCCCAGCTCACAGCAGCAGAAATAATGAAGAATGGGAAGGCTGAATCTTGGACCATAGATGACCATCCACCCCAAAAAGGAATCTGATTAGTGGTCACCTTGAAGGACATCAAGGGCCAGGAGTCACTCAAGAGGGCCCCCATAGTGCTGGTCCAGTATATAGCTAGCTTAGGAATTAAGAACTGTGTGTAGAGCAAGTAGCATTTTAAGGGTTAAAATGCTGTCCCCTTAAGGGTGGCTTTTTGGGAAATGTAGTTTAATTGTTTATTTATTTATTAATGTATTTATTAATCGAACTTATATGCCGCCCTTCTCCAAAGACCCAGGGCGGCTTACAAACAATACAACAAACAATTGTTACCTATGTTCTAACTGGCCACTGGAAGGGACTTATGTCTTTATTATGGGATATCCTGTTATGTGCCAGTCCTTTATTATGGGATATCTTGTTACGTGCCAGGAGTGCTGTAGAATGGGGAAATCCATTATCCTTTTACCTGTGCGATGGGTCCCAATTACAATCTACATTTTAGAAGAACTTCTACAATAACTGTGAGTTGATGTCTTGAGGATGCCTGGAATAAAAGTAATGTTGTATGCCTTACCCACAGAGTTAATCTGCCTGTTTCAAGTGAAATCCAGCAATCTTTTTGCTTGAGCCAGAAAAACCATCATTTTATTATTCCTCTGAACATTTTTTGATTGGAAAGTTAGCAATAGGAGTACGACTAGGTTCAGTTCAGAGAAGACAAAGAGAGATTTCATTGGGTTGGTGATCTCCTCCAAGAACCTGTACGTGATTCTAAGTTGACTTCTATGTATAGGGTGATTAGTCCAGGTCATAGCCCATGGGCAAAATGTGTCCTGCTATTCTTCACACTGTTTTTTTTTTAACCTCATAGGATGGAAATGAAAGAATTCCACCTCCCTGAAATTTGCACAGAGTTAATACCACCCAACGAAATGCAGACATCCATTATTACTAACCTCGTCGTTGCTGAGAAAAGGTGAGTGAGGGCCCGGTCCTGTTCTTGGTCAAGGAACTGGGAGATAAATGTAGTCCATAAAGGCTTTGGGATGTTTGCATGACTTATTCACTCAACTGAATGGAGATTCCTGCCTAGAATATAAGGAATAAGCCATGCAAAGGGTAAATGCAACCAATTTTGGTCACCATGCTATAAAAAAGATGTTGAGACCTTGGGAAAAGTTCAGAGAAGAGCAACTAAGATGATCAAAGGCTTGGAGACTAAAACAGACCAGCCTATCAAAAATAGTGTTATAAAAAAATAGAATAGAAACACAAGATAGGCAAGAAAATGGTAAGTGAGCACCTGTCCAGCCTAGATGAGTTCAAATCACCAGCACCAGATGGATTACACCCCAAGGTTCTCAAGGAACTGGCAGATGTGATCTCAGAACCACTGAATTATATTTTTCAAAGATCCTGGAGCACTGGGGAACTACTAGAGGACTGGAAAAGAATTGATGTAGTTCCCACCTTCAAAAAAGAAAAAAAAATGGATCCAGGAAATTACAGACCTATCAGCCTGGCCTCAATACCTGGGAAGATTCCAGAAAAGATAATCAAACAACAAATCAGCAAACACCTAGAGGCAAACAAAGTCATTACTAAAAGCCAACAGGGATTTGTCAAAAACAAATCATGCCAGACAAATCTTATTGCATTCTTTGACCAAGTGACAAAATTAGTGGATCAGAGGAATGCTGTGAATATAATTTATTTGGACTTCAGTAAGGCATTTGATAAAGCAGATCACAACCTACTACTTGATAAGATAGAAAAATGTGGGGTAGACAGCATCACCACCAGATGAATCCGTAGCTGGCTGACCAACCGTACTCAGCGTGGGGTCCTCAATGGAACCGCATCTACATGGAGGGGAGTGTGTAGTGGGGTGCCCCAGGGCTCTGTTCTAGGCCCAGTGCTCTTCAACATCTTCATCAACAATTTGGATGAGGGGACAGATGGGGAACTCATCAAATTTGCAGAGGACTGGCAGGAATAGCCAACACTCCAGAAGTTACAGGCTTAGGATACAGGAGGATCCGAACAAACTGGAACACTGGGCGCTATCTAACAAAATGAAATTCAGTGGTGAAAAAAGCAAGGTTCTACATTTAGGCAAGAAAAACCAAATGTACAGATATAGTATAGGGGGTACCTTGCTCAATAGTAGTAACTGTGAGAGGGACCTCAGAGTCCCAGTGGACAATCTCTTAAATAGGAGCCAGCCGTGTGCTGCAGCTTCCAAAAAGGCCAACACAGTGCTGGGCTGCATTAACAGAGGGAGAGAATCAAGATCACGTGAAGTGTTAATACCACTTTACAAGGCCTTGGTAAGGCCACACTTGGAATACGGCATCCAGTTTTGGTCACCACGATGTAAAAAAGGATGTTGAGACTCTGGAAAGAGTGCAGAGAAGAGCAACAAAGATGATCAGGGGGCTGGAGGCTAAAACATACAAGGAACGGTTGCTGGAATTGGGGATGTCCAGTTTAACGAAGAGAAGGACAAGGGGGGACATGATAGCAGTTTTCCAGTATCTCAGGGGCTGCCCCAAAGAAGAGGGAGTCAAGCTCTTCTCCAAAGCTCCTGAAGGCAGGACAAGAAGCAATGGATGGAAACCGATCAAGGAGAGAAGCAACCTGGAACTAAGGAGAAACTTCCTGACAGGGAGAACAATTAACCAGTGGAACAACCTGCTTCTAGAAGTGGTGAATGCTCCAACACAGGAAGTTTTAAAGAAGAGACTGGACGGCCATTTGTCTGAAATGGTGTAGGGTTTCCTGCCTGAGCAGGGGGTTGGACTAGATGACCTCCAAGGTCCCTTCCAACTTTATTATTATTATTATTATTATTATTATTATTATTATTATTATTATTATTATTATTATTATTATTATTATTATTATTATTATTATATGAAGAATGGCTGCAGGACTTGGGTTGGCTAATCTAAAGAAAAGAAGAAATAGGGGAGACATGATAGCAGTTATTCCAGTATTTGAGGGGCTGCCACAAGGAAGAGGGGTTCACATTATTCACCAAAGCCCCTGAGGGCAGGATAAGAAACAACGGATGGAAACTAATCAAGGAGAGAAGCAACCTGGAATTAAGGAGAAACTTCCTGACTGAGAGGACAATTAACCAGTGGAACAGCTGCCACAAGAAATAGTGGGCGCTCCATCACTGGAGGTTTTTAAGAAGAGGCTAGAGCTAGGCAGTGACTTGTCTGAGATGGTATAGGTTCTCCTGCTTGAGCAGGGGGCTGGACTAGAAGACCTCCAAGGTCCCTTCCAGCTCTCTTCTCTTCTCTTCTCTTCTCTTCTCTTCTCTTCTCTTCTCTTCTCTTCTCTTCTCTTCTCTTCTCTTCTCTTCTCTTCTCTTCTCTTCTCTTCTCTTCTCTTCTCTTCTCTTCTCTTCTCTTCTCTTCCCTTCCCTTCCATTCCATTCCATTCCATTCCATTCCATTCTATTCCATTCTATTCCATTCTATTCTATTCTATTCTATTCTATTCTATTCTATTCTATTCTATTCTATTCTATTCTATTCTATTCTATTCTATTCTATTCTATTCTATTCTTATTCCTATTCAATTCTATTGTAAATGTAAAAACCTGGAGATTGGATCTCTAGTAGACTGATTCTCTTCTCTCTTGTAACACCTATTCCCTTTTGTCCAGCTTTATAGATGAACCTATGGAGATCACTCTGGAATCCAAAATGAACATCAAGATTAAGATGTCAAAACTTCCCACAGAGTATATTGCGACGGAGGAAATTAGTTGTAAAGAACCATCGTCCTGCAAAGGCAACCTTTCGGGAAGGTGAGAAGTCACATCACTTTAATCTGAGTCTGAGTGTGCTTTTCTGGTATTCTGATGGTGGTGGGTCATATCCTGCTTCCTTCCATAGTCGTGGTTCTCCTCCTCCTCCTCCTCCTCCTCCTCTTCTTCTTCTTCTTCTTCTTCTTCTTCTCCACACACCCCACTCCCTTCTAACACTGATGATGTTACCTAGTTGGGTCATGAAATGTCTGCAAGAAAACAAGTAAGCTCAGAGAGCACCCAGGACCCCACAGTTTTCCTCCTCCTCCTCCTCCTCTCCACACACCCCTCTCCCTTCTAGCACTGATGATTTTACCTAATTGGGTCATGAAATGTCTGCAAGAAAACAAGCAAGCTCAGAGAGCACCCAGGACCCCACAGTCTTCCTCCTCCTCCTCCTCCTCCTCCTCTTCCTCCTCCTCCTCCTCCTCCTCCTCTTCCTCCTCCTCCTCCTCCTCCTCTCCACACACCCCTCTCCCTTCTAGCACTGATGATGTTCCCTAGCTAGGTCGTGAAACATCGCAAGAAAACAAGCAAGCTCAGAGGGCACCCAGGGCCTGAGCTACAAATATTCTGCTTCATTGGTACTTTATAATTTCTTGCTTTTGCTTCTCTTTCAGCTCGCTTTCAAAGATAGTGGGCAAGGTTGTGAATGCTACACTTGCTGACTTCCCACCTGGCAAGGTGAGTCTTGAGGCTTGGAGATTATAGAGTCATGAAGGAGGGGACCAGGGTCCAGAGGTTTGAGGGACCTCTTTGCTCCTCTGGATTCCACCTGGTGGGAGGGACATACTCCAGGCCCCATTTAAGAGGAATTGTTAACTTATGGGACCCAAGGAGCAGGCCTGCCCCATGGAACACCTTCCTGTCTAAGGCCAGCTGACCTCATCTCTGCTCGCCTTCTGGAAAGCCTTGGAGGCCCTCGGAGTAACTGAGCCTCATTGGTGAGATGGGCAGCCTTATCAACTGATATAAATAAAATAAATCAATACACCTTAGAGGTTACAACCACTCCCCATTACTCTGGGGTCCAGCGGAAGCCATGCTCTTGGCTCCAGAAATGTTGGGGAAATTGGTGAACATTTAAGGCACGAGTAGGCACCTTGGCTCTTTTATGACTGGTGGACTTCAACTCCCAGAATGCCTGAGCCAGCATGGGGGAATAGAATAGAATAGAATAGAATAGAATAGAATAGAATAGAATAGAATAGAATAGAATAGAATAGAATAGAATAGAATAGAATAGAATAGAATAGAATAGAATAGAATAGAATACTGGCCATGTGTGATTAGACACACAAGGAATTTGTGTTCGATGCATAAACTCTCAGTGTACACAGTAATATAATCATAGGATACCAACAGGAGAAGGTAACAGGAAAAATGAAAAGGATAATAGTAATACAGTCCTACTACATGGGTAAATATCCTTACACATAAGACAGAGGAGGTATCTTTATCGGAAATATATAGAAAGATAGAGGTTCTCCTAACTCACAACTCCTGCTCAAACAGCAGGTGAGAGTTGTGGCTAGGAGAGGCTTTGCACAACTTCATGTTGGGTGCCAGTTGCGTCCTTTCCTGGATTACGAGTTCCTGCACATAGTCACTCATGCCCTGGTCCTCTCCTGCTTGGATTACTGCAATGCATTTTACATGGGGCTACCCTTGAAGACTGCAACTGGTCCAGAAGGCAGTGGTGTGGACAGCTCTTTGAGAGGGATGCGTAACGCTGTACTTGTATGAGCTGCACCAGTTGCACATTTGCTTCCGGGTCCAATTCAAGGTATCACCTTTAAGGCCCTCTGTGGCGTGGACCCAGGGCGCCAGAGGGATCTTTTCAGCCCACAACTCTGGTCCCACTGACCAAGAAATCCCATTCGGTGGGATCCAGGGGAAGGGCCTTGTCTGCTGTGCTCCCCCCACCCCCTGGACTGTTCTCTCATGGGTGGGACGGGTGTCAGTCCCCACATCCCTGGCCTTCCAGGAGAGCCATAAAACCTGGCTCTGCCAGGGGCCCTGATGGGGCTGCTCTATAAGTGGGGGGGGGAGGCTGGTAGTGGAATGGGACAGCCAGCCACAGCCAACTCGCCCGAAGGACAATTCAACAATTCGATTTGATTATTTTAAATAGTTTACAAAACATCTTAATTTTTGCCAGTCATATTTCATGGCGTCCCTCCTTTGCCATCCTTTCTCCAGTGGTTCCATTCCACCGTTTCTTTGATATTAGGGTAACTGTTGTCCCACAGCGAGTGGCCACCTACCTGGCCGTGGCGAGTTTCCCGGGGCGTCATAGACCCGGCTGACAGGGAAGAGAGCAGATTCCCACCTACGCGTTGCCTCTCCCTTTGGTTTTTAGTTGCTTCTTTCGTTCTAGGAGAAGAAGAGGCAGAGCCTGGGGGCAGAATCCAGTGGAATCAGACTGGAATCCCTGCGTTCCCATCAGCGATCCCAGCTGAGCCTTCCTTGAATGCCGCTATCTAAACGCTGACCGTAGTTGGCTAGATTCCTACGGACAGGCATGAGCAATAAAACCTTAGCATGTGGTCCTGCCTCTTTGTGCTTGATGTTAATCTTCTTAAAGTTAATTGTTTTGCATTATCTTTTTTACCTATTTATTGTTCTGAAAACCACCCAGGGAGATGGCCAATATATTAATATATGTCAAGTTTATATGGGTGTGTAAGTGTATACACACACACGCACACACACACACACACATTCTTAGTGCTCTCTGAGCTTGGTGGTTTTCTTGAAGATGTTTCACTACCCAACTAGGTAACATCATCAGTACTAGAAGGGAGGGAGAGATCTGCTTCCTTCCTGGGAGGAGGAGGAGGAGGAGGAGGAGGAGGAGGACTGTGGGGTCCTTGGTGCTCTCTGAGCTTGGTGGTTTTCTTGAAAATGTTTCACTACCCAACTAGGTAACATCATCAGTGCTAGAAGGGACGGGGGTTGTGGAGAGGAGGAGGAGGAGGAGGAGGAGGAGGAGGAGAAGGAGAAGGAGGAGGAGAAGGAGAAGGAGGAGAAGGAGAAGGAGAAGGAGAAGGAGAAGGAGAGGAGAAGGAGAAGGAGAAGGAGAAGGAGAAGGAGAAGGAGAAGGAGAAGGAGAAGGAGAAGGAGAAGGAGAAGGAGAAGGAGAAGGAGAAGGAGAAGGAGAAGGAGAAGGAGAAGGAGAAGGAGAAGGAGAAGGAGAAGGAGAAGGAGAAGGAGAAGGAGAAGGAGAAGAATCCTTGATGCTCTCTGAGCTTGATTGTTTTCTTACAGACATTTTATTACCAATCTAAGTAGCATCCTCAGGGCACATGGACACTGCGCACAAGAGTTCTTGAGCAGGAAATAGATCATTCTTCATAAGCGCCGGCCATCTTGTGCTTGTTCAAAAAAATACTTTGACATTTTAAAGCTTTGCTCTCCTTTTTTAGCAAAGGGCTTCAGCAGGGAAGTGAACTGGGAGGAGAAGGTGGTATACTGGGGCGAGGGGACAAAACACAGTGTTCCTTTCTCCATGCTCTCATTGAAATTGAAATTGAACTGAAATATCACACAAAGAAAACCCCATGTTTAATATGTCATATGAGGAACAGTTGCTGGAATTGGGGATGTCTAGTTTAACGAAGAGAAGGACCAGGGGGGACAGGATAGGAGTCTTCCAATATCTCAGGGGCTGCCCCAAAGAAGAGGGAGTCAAGCTATTGTCCAGAGTGCCTGAAGGCAGGACAAGAAGCAACTGATGGAAGCTAATCAATCCCAGCAACATTGGCATTAGATGGGGGGGCTACATTTGAGAGAAAATAGAGACCCCACACTTGGACAGGAGAAAGCGAATGCACAGGTATAGAACAGATGGTACCTGCATCAACATTAGTAACCATGAGAGGGATCTTAGTGTCCTACTAGATCACCACTTAAGTATGAGCCAGCCGTATGCTGCGGAAGCACAAAAAGACCATGCAGTTTTGGGCTGCATCACCAGAGAGATAGCATCAAGATCACGTGGAGGGTTAATACCACTTTACAAGGCCTTGGTAAGGCCACACTTGGAATCCTGCATCCAGTTTTGGTCACCATGATGTAAAAAAGATGTTGAGATTCTGGAAAGAGTACAGAGAAGAGCAACAAATAGGATCAGGGGACTGGAGGCTAAAACATAGAAGGAAAGGCTTCTGGAATTGGGTATGATTCTAGTCTAACAAAGAGAAGGATTAGGGGTGACATGATAGCATCTTGCAATCCTTGAGGGGCTCCCACAAGAAAGAGGGCCTCAACTTATTCTCCAGAGTCCCTGAAGGCAGGACAAGAAGCAACAGGTGGAAACCAATCAAGGAGAGAAGCAACCTGGAACTAAGGAGGAATTTCCTGACAATGAGAACAATTAAGCAGTGGAACTCCTAGCCTCCAGAAGTTGTGGGTGTTCCAACACTGGAAGTTTTCAAGAAGAGACTGGACAGTCATTTGTCTGAAATGGTATAGGGTCTCCTACTTGACCAGGGGCTGGACTAGAAGACTTTTGAGGTACCTTTCAACTCTGTTATTCTGTATTCTTTACCTAAACCTTTTGGGCCCCTGTCCCAAGGCAACGTCTCTCTCTGCAGTTTGGAATAGTGGCGGATATCTGTAGGTTTGGTGTAGGATTGTTCTCCGAGCTTGTAGATTGCTTTCTGAATGTTTCATTACCAGGCTAGGTAACACCTTCAGTGGAGCTTAGGAGATCCTTCAAACTCTCCCTGCAAGTGAGAAGTCTCCTCACGGCTCATATGCAGCTTGAGGGCAGCCCTGATAAGGAAGTTGCATCATATCAGCAGGTGAACAACCTACAGATTCTAACAGATCAGGGACCCTCCCCAACTCATTAACACGGGACTTTCCCAGCACTGCTGCCACTCTGGAAAGGCAAGTTTTGCTTGAACACAGAATTGACCCATGGACATCAACAGGGACCTGCCTGGCTTCCCCCAAACTGTTCAGCCAATGTAACTCTCAAATTTCCCACCTCCTCTTCAACCATCTTGTGAAAGAGGATGGAATGTGGATTCTCACTGATTCCTGGATCTGCAGGGGTGAAATTCCCAGTGGGGAGAATAAATAGAACAAGCATCCCAGGTGTGGGACAGACGGCTTCATCATGTCTTCTGGAGGTCTTCTGCTGCTGCTGGGACTCCTCACCCTCTGGGCAGAGCTGACCCCTGTCCCCGGCCAGGACCGTCCAAGTGAGACCTTTCAGGATGACCTTGAAACCCTTTGCAGGGAGGGGCTGACGTGGTCAGAGGGCAGAGTTCTCCCCCAGGGAGGGAAAACCAAGAGCCCCAGTCTAGAACCTCTGGCTTGGTGGGGCCTCTTCTGGGAAGCTTCTTGAGATGGTAGTTGGGTGTCAGCTGAAGAGGAGACAGAAATGGGAGGGGGGGGTAGAAAGAGAAATGCAATTTTAGGGGTAGGCTGCCCAATCTTTACTCAATGTAGCAGCAGAATCAGAAAAGGCTCTCCCCCTGGGTGCCACCAGCCAACACTGCTTAGCCGATGGCACCCTGAGGAGGCCCTCTCTGTGAGGGGAAACAGAAGTGTTGCCCTTATGCCTGCATGATTGACTGCATGGACCCCGTCTAAGGTAAGAGCCTTGAGTGTTATGCCACTCTGTTGAGTTTCCTAAATCCCTGAATGGACTGGATCCAAGCAGATCTCTCTGGAATCCTTGAAGCTTCCATCCTTCTTGGATCTGTCCTTGGGTGAGCCATACCCCAAATAGGAGGGTGATGAAAGGAGAAAGACTAGGTCTTCTCCAACCACTGGAGACCAGGCAGTGAAGGCCAATCCCAGCTCAGAAGGATGGATGGAGAGGCTGAAGGGAGGGCAAAGTTCTCTCTTAGCTAAGCCTCAAGAGATGATCTGATTCTTTCTTAGGAAGACTGGGGGGGGGGTTCTTTGACTGCAGAGAACCTCATCTTCTTTGCTTCTTTCCTTGGTAGAACGGTGACCCCCCCAATTCAGCTGCTGCTAGGTAGTTGTGTTGAGGAAGGTGGTCCTCCTGCCAGCCTAGTCAGGAAGCCAGAAGGTCCCGGGCAAGGAGGGCTTCCAGGAGGACGAGAGGCTGGGACAGAACCCCTTGCCCACTGTGGTCCAGCTCAACCTCTGGGCAGACCAGAACTGGTCCATGCTGAGGTGACAGGAGGGTCCACTATAGCTTCACCAGGGGCACATTTATTTAGTGAAGCAGGACAGAAAAAAAAGGAAAACAGGAAAATGCTCCCTGACAGAGTTAGGAAGCTCCTGTGAACAAGTCCAAGCTGTGGCCTTGAGGTCTCTTGGAAAGAGAGCATGGGGAAAAGCTCTAGAGGTCTTCTAGTCCATCCTCCTGTAGAGATTCTGTCCCACCTCTGCTTGGAACCTTCAGTGATGGAGTCCCATAACTCCAGTGGGGAGGCTGCCCCGTTGCTTCCCTTCTCTCCCAGTCAGGACATTCCCCCAGATTTCAGCTTTGGGTCTCTGTGGTTTTAAGATTAGGCAGGGCCAGCTGGGCCAGAACAACCCCTTGCCCACTTTGGTCCAGCTCATCCTCTGGACAGACCAGAGGTGGTCCATGCTGAGGTGACAGGAAGGTCCATAGCTTCATCTGGGGAGCCAAAACCAAGTTCACATTTCTGGCTGTAAGAAATGTTCCCTGTCTGAATTAGACAACTCATGTGAATGTGTCCATGCAGTTTGCCTTGAGGTCTTCTGGAAAGAAAAGATGAGGAAAAAACACTGGAGGTCATCTAGTCCACCTTTCTTCCACTGCAGAAATCCTCAGAGCATCCTGGGCAGATTCCGTCTCATCTTTTCTTGAAATCCTCAGTGATGGAGCCCCATAACTCCAGTGGGGAGGCTGCCCTTTGCTTTCCTTCTCTCCCAATTAGCACATTCTTCCTCCGTGGTTTTAATACTTAGTGATGTATATCAGGTGCCATGATGATTGATGCATACTATGCTGTAATTGATGTATTATGCTGTAAGCCGCCCTGAGTTCCCGGAATAGGGCGGCATAGAAATTTAATAAATAATAATAATAAATAATAATAATAATACTATGATTTTATGTTCAATGCTGATTGTTTTAATAAAAGAATTTTTTCACCAAAAAAAAAAAAAAAAGATTAGGCAGGGTGAAGTTCCTGGGCAGCACCGGAAGCAATTCTGGGCAGAAACCTCACATCTGAATGTGGTTTTTTTTTACAGCATCACCAACGAGGAGACCCACCTGAATTGGTCCCAATTCGCCAACTTCATGGAGAGACCCTTCTTCTGTCCTGGACCAGCCTGGAGACCCTCCCCAAAACCCACTCTGTATTCATTCCTTCTTCTCTGCAATAAAGTATTGGATCCTGGCCTCCTTCTCTGTCTCTAGTGTTTTCTCTGGATCCTTTGGGGGTTTGCCCTCCCCACCTTCACCCATGTTCCCCCCCCATGTCAGAGGATAAGGAACCCATAGGGGGGCTCATCCTTCCCCAATGTGGCTTTCCAGAGAGAATCCGCAGGGGAAGCGGGTCTCCTGGAGCCAGAAACCCTTGCCCCACGGCCTGAAACTCAGTCTCCATGAAGGGCTTACTCCAGAGTAAATCTGGGATGGGCACAGAGGCTCTGCTAGCCTGCAGCCCATCACACTGTGATGGGCTGGAGACAACAGGGCAACTCAGAGAAAATTTTATTTAATTAAGCAGAACAGAAAAAGAAAGAGAAAACCGGAAAAGAAAACAGAAGGAAAAATAGTACATACGCGAGGGCTGCTTATGCTTATAGATATGTGTCTGTTTTAGACATATATCGTTATAGCCGTCCACGCAAAATCTCCTTTTCCTTCCCCCTGTTCACAAGTCACCAGTGGCTCCATCTCCTCAACGGGGAGAACCCGAAGCCTCTGCAGGGGAAGGGCTCCTGGCCATCTTCCCTTGGGCACCTTCAAATCTAAAAACGTAATAACAACATAATAACAGTGTTCAAGGGGACCAAACAAATAATAATAATAATAATAATAATAATAATAATAATAATAATAATAATAATAATAATAATAATAATAATAATAGCTCTGCTCTTAGCGTCCCTCTTTACACAAACCCTCGTGCAACACACTGGACAAACGGCCTGGTCCAAGGCTGTGGTCCCACGGAGCCTCCTCAAAGGGATCCTGGCATCCGTGGTGAAGAGACTTTCCACCCAGCGAGAGTTGGAGGCTTCTCACCTCCTCCTGGGAAAAATCCCACCTGGAGGGAAAAAAACAGCTGCTGCCCTCCCCCCTCCATCCCTCCCCCCAGCCTCTGAATCTGCCTGGACGCCCCTTCGAAGAGGGTGAAGGAGGGGGCCTTTCTTCTTCCTCTGCTGTGTTCCCAGCCCCTCCCCAGAAGCCCTCGGGTGCCTTGTCCAAATGGATGGATTTATCATATGTATCATTTATCATATGGGCTGGGTGGTCTTCTTGAAGACGTTTCACAACCCAGCTAGCTGACATCGTCAGTACTAGAAGGGAGGGGAAGTTGTGGAGAGGAGGGGGAGGGGGAGGAGGAGGAGGAGGAAGAAGAAGAAGAAGAGGAGGAGGAGGAGGAGGAGGAGGAGGAGGAGGAGGAGGGCAACTGTGGAGTTCTTGGTGCTCTCTGAGCTGGGTGGTTTTCTTGCAGTCATTTCATGACCCAACTAGGTGACATCATCAATACTAGAAGGGAGATGGGTTTGTGGAGTGTAGAATGGAGGAGAAGGAGGAGGAGGAGCAGCGGCAGCAACAGCAGCAGGAGGAGAAGGACTGTGGGGTCTTTGAGTTTGGTGGTTTTCTTGCAGACGTTTCATTACCCAACCAAGGAATATAATCAGGGCTAGAAGGGAGGGGGTGGAGAATGGGAGGGAGGAGGAGGAGGAGGAGGAGGAGGAGGAGGAGGAGGAGGAGGAGGACAATGACGACAACGACGACTGTCTGGTCCTTGGTGGTCTCTGAACTTGGTGGTTTTATTGCAAACATTTCAGGAGCCAAGTTGCTAACATCATCAGTGCTAGAAGGGAGATGGGTTGTGGAGAGGAGGAGGAAGAGGAGGAAGAGCGACGTGATGTTGGAAATAACTGTCCATTATCCCTGTCATGCCTATGCTCCAGCTCCTGTTTCTGACTCCAGTTCCCTTGACTCTGGACCTGTGCTTCATTTGGATGGGCTGCCTTCTGAAAGAAAGAAAGAAAGAAAGAAAGAAAGAAAGAAAGAAAGAAAGAAAGAAAGAAAGAAAGAAAGAAAGAAAGAAAGAAAGAAAGAAAGAAAGAAAGAAAGAAAGGTTATGACACACACTTGATAGAAGACCCAGAAGCCTGTAATTGTGGACATTGCCTGCCAAGAGCGAGAACACTTCAACCTAGAAATAAGGAAAAATTTCTTGACAATTCATCAGTGGGATGGGTGACCTCCAGAAGTTGTAGGTGTTCCAAAACTGAGATTTTCAAGAAGAGATTGCACATCATTTGTTTAAAATGGTATAGGGTCTCCTGCTTGACCAGTGGCTGGACTAGAAGACCTTCCAAACCTGTTGTTCTGTATTCTTTGCCTAAATCTTTAAGGCCTCTGTCCCCAGGCAAAGTCTCTCTGCAGTCCTATCTGAACCAAAGTGTAGAAGTCTCCTCACCTCTCATATCCAGCTTGAGGGCAGCCCTGATAAGGAAGTAGCACCATCTCATCAGGTGAACAAGCTACAAATTCCAACACATCAGGGACACCACCCAAACTAATTAATACGGGATTTTCCCAGCACTGCTGCCACTCTGGAAAGGCAAGTTTTGCTTGAACACAGAACTGACCCATGGACATCAACAGGGACCTGCCTGGCTTCCCCCAAACTGTTCAGCCAATGCAACTCTCAGATTCCACCTCTTCTTCAACCATCTTGTGAAAGTCAAAAGAGTTTGGATTCTCACTGCCTTAAGTCATCTGCTTCCTGGATCTGCAGGGGTGAAATTCCCAGTGGGGAGAATAAATAGAGCGAGCAGCCTGGGTGTGGGACAGACGGCTTCATCATGTCTTCTGGAGGTCTTCTTCTCCTGCTGGGACTTCTCACCCTCTGGGCAGAGCTGACCCCCGTCTCCGGCCAGGACCGTCCAAGTGAGATCTTTCAGGATGACCTTGAAACCCTTTGCAGGGAGGGGCTGACATGATCAGAAGGCAGAGTTCTCCCCCAGGGAGGGAAAACCAAGAGCCCCAGTCTAGAACCTCTGGCTTGGTGGGGCCTCTTCTGGGAAGCTTCTTGAGATGGTAGTTGGGTGTCAGCTGAAGAGGAGACAGAAATGGGAGGGGGCCCCAAGAAAGAGAAATGCAATTTTAGGGGAAGGCTGCCCAATCTTTACTCAATGCAACAGCAGAATCAGGATTTTAAGTCACAGGATCCATCATTCAGCCATCTGGTCCAAACCCCAGAGCAGGAAGCCAAGTTAAAACATCTTGAGACAGCTCTCAATTGTTCTCAGACAGAGTATGCTAGGAGGGCACCAGGTTGGGGAAGTGTGTTAAAGAAGTTTGTGCTATCTAATCAAATAACATCTTCCCCTCCATTGCCACAGAGTTTTGTTATCTTCCGGCTGAGCCTGGACCATGCACAGCTGCAATCACTCGCTTCTACTACAACTCGGATTCAAACAAATGCCAAGAGTTTACTTATGGTGGATGTAAGGGCAATGCCAACAATTTTAAGACCAAAAATAAATGTCACTATACCTGTGTTTGTAAGTAGGGAAGGAGCCATGGACAGACTCTCCCGATAGAAAAGAATTTATGTATCTCAAGGTTGAACTGGGGGGTCCTTGGTGCTCTCTGAACTTGGTGGTTTACTTGCAGGTGTTTCATGATCCAACTAAGGAACATCGTCAGTACTACCGTAGAAGGGAGTGGAATTTGCAGGGGGGGGAGGAGGAGGAGAAGAAGGAGAAGGAGAAGAAAGAGTGCTAGAAAGGAGAGGAATTTGCAGGGAGGAGAAGGGGAAGGAGAAGGAGAAGGAGAAGGAGAAGGAGAAGGAGAAGGAGAAGGAAGAGTGCTAGAAAGGAGAGGAATTTGCAGGGAGGAGAAGGGGAAGGAGAAGGAGAAGGAGAAGAAGAAGGAAGAGTGCTAGAAAGGAGAGGAATTTGCAGGGAGGAGAAGGGGAAGGAGAAGGAGAAGGAGAAGGAGAAGGAGAAGGAAGAGTGCTAGAAAGGAGAGGAATTTGCAGGGAGGAGAAGGGGAAGGAGAAGGAGAAGGAGAAGAAGAAGGAAGAGTGCTAGAAAGGAGAGGAATTTGCAGGGAGGAGAAGGGGAAGGAGAAGGAGAAGGAGAAGGAGAGGAGGAAGAGGAGGAGGATTGTGGGGTCCTTAGTGGTCTCTGAACTTCTGTTGTTTTTTTGCAGATGTTTCATGACCCAACTAGGGAACATCATCAGTGCTAGAAGAGAGTGGCATTTGCAGGGAGGAGGAGGAGGAGGAGAAGGAGAAGGAGAAGGAGAAGAAAGAGTGCTAGAAAGGAGAGGAATTTGCAGGGAGGAGAAGGGGAAGGAGAAGGAGAAGAAGAAGGAAGAGTGCTAGAAAGGAGAGGAATTTGCAGGGAGGAGGAGGAGGAGGAGAAGAAGGAGAAGGAGAGGAGGAAGAGGAGGAGGATTGTGGGGTCCTTAGTGGTCTCTGAACTTCTGTTGTTTTTTTGCAGATGTTTCATGACCCAACTAGGGAACATCATCAGTGCTAGAAGAGAGTGGCATTTGCAGGGAGGAGGAGGAGGAGGAGGGGGGGAGGAAGGAGAGGAGGAAGAGGACTGTGGCATCCTTGGTGCTCTCTGAGCTTCGTGGTTTTCTTGCAGACATTCCATTGTCTGACTAGGGGAATTAGAGCAAAATACGACTTAAAATGAAATTGGAATAAAATACAGTCTAAAATGAAATTAAAATAGAGTACAGTAATTTAAAATATAGATAAAATATGAGAAAATTATATCTTGAAGTCACCCTTGCAATCTACCCCAATCAGTCCCACATATGCAGATCTCAACCGAACCATTTTGTTTAAATACTGTGCTGCGTTAATTGTTATTTTCAAGTTCCTGCCGCACATAAGGTAAGTTGTTTTGATAGGGGGATCCCAATGAGTCATTCGTTTGGTATATAGACCGAGGTACCTGTCTCTCACCCTCTTGTACAGGCAACAGTCAAATAGTATGTGAGCCAGGTCTTCTACCTCTGCCGCTCCGCAAATGCAGAGACGCTCATGGTAAGGTATAGAATGGAATCTCCCATATCTGACCATTGTGTCCAGCTGTTCGAATCTCGCTCGCGTAAATATCTCCCTAAGGTATTTTGGCAGTTGTAACTTCAAATAGCTGTCTACTTGAAAAATACGCTTGTATTTACTCAGCCATTTCAAGTTACCCACCTTACTAAGGATCGCTATATCATTTTGTGCTTGTATATCCTTAATTTTTTGGACAGCTCTTTTTCTGAATTGTTCTCCTGTTACACAAGAGACAGGAAGACCACAGCTTCTTACAAAATTTGTTAGTTTGGTGATCCAGGAGATTTGTGGTTGTAATTTTATTTGCTCTAGTAGACATAGCTTGGGGAGTCTATCAGTCTCCATTTCATTGACTTTGCACCAGTAGTTACAAGCTCTAATTTTGGATAGAGCATGAATTGTATGCAGCAGACGTTCTTGGATCTACACCCAGAATACATCTCAAATGCTGGGACTGTGTTTCTTCTAAGACTGTGGTTGAGTAAAGACCCCAAACCTCTGCTCCATACAAGAGCATAGTGGTAACCTTAGCTTTATATACCTTAATTAATGGGGCTAAGGACCCTGGGTAACTATGGTTCTTTAGTTTAAGCAGTAGATTCAGGCGGGCTTTTGCTCTAAATGTACTTTGTTAATGATGTTAATAAACCCAAGATCCAATCTTAGAAAAAGTTACGCCCAGATATACAAAGGTGTTAACCTGTTCAATTGGCTCACCATCTAATTGCCACTTATGTCTCTGATGGTATCTTCCAAACACCATTATTTTTTATTTAGTTTTACTAATGATTAGGGAGTTATCCTGACAGTAAGAGCTGAATCTTCTTAATAGCCTACGTAATCCTACTTGTGAATATGATAATAAAATCATATCATTGGCAGAAAGCAAGCTGTTACAGTAAGTATTTAGGATCATCGGCACATGTACCATGGGATCCTTCATTAACCCTAGCAAGTCATTGATATATAAACTAAATAATAATGGGGCCAGGATACACCCTTGCCTCATCTCTTTACTTGTGTGAATCCTGTTAGTCAGAGCCCCATTAACCCCATACCGCACCCACAAACAGGTACTTGCGTAAAGGGCTTTAATCAAAGCCAGGAGTCTCGGTTCTATTTTAAGAGACGTCAATTTACTCCATAGTACTTCTCCATTTACCATGTCAAATGCTGCTGTAAGGTCTATGAAAGCAGCAAACAGGGGTCTCCTCTTATACCGTAGGCATATTTGGCAATTAGATGGTTCAAGACAAAGCAGTTATCAATAGTAGACCAGCTTTGTCTAAAACCTGCTTGTTCTTCTGTGAGGATATTGTTTTCCTCCACCCAGATTTCAATTCTGTTCAAAAAGTACCTAGCATATATTTTTGCTGCAATATCAATCAGGCTAATGGGCCTATAATTATTGGGTCCTTATTATTCCCTTTTTTATATATGGGGACAAGTATTGCCATCTTCCACCCATCTGGTATATGGCAGGTGTTATTTATGTGTGTAAAAAGACCTGCCAATACAGGACCCCACCAATTGGGAAATTTCTTGAATAATTCGGCTGGTAAAAAATCCTCACCTAGGGCTTTATTGCTCTTTAAGCTTTTGATGATGGGTTGTATCTCCTTTTCTGAGGCCGGTGGCCAAGATGGGGAAGTTCTAGGGTTTACTAAATCACTGCTTAAAGACAGGTTCTCTACCTGTTCCGTGGAAGCAAACAGTATGTCAAACGCAAATCTCCGCTCCTTCAGGACACCTGCTACAGAATGCCAAAATATTACTGAGTTATGACTTCTGGCAGCCAACTCAAGTTCTGACTAGATTGAAATGGCAAAGCTTATTTTCTTCAATGTTATAGTTTTTTCTTCAATGTTATATTTTTTTCTTCAGTGTTATAGTTTTTTCTTCAATGTTATATTTTTTTCTTCAATGTTATATTTTTTCCTCAATGTTATATTTTTTTCTTCAATGTTATAGTTTTTTCTTCAATGTTATAGTTTTTTCTTCAATGTTATATTTTTTTCTTCAATGTTATATTTTTTCTTCAATGTTATAGTTTTTTCTTCAGTGTTATAGTTTTTTCTTTAATGTTATAGTTTTTTCTTCAATGTTATAGTTTTTCTTCAATGTTATAGTTTTTTTTTCCGGAGAGGACTTCCGGGTGGCTCCGCTGGCGTTGCTAGCCTCCTCGGAGGCTTTGTTCTTCTGGGTTTGTTAAGCCGCATAAACAGGGAACACCAGCTGTTTTATTGCGGTGATAAATCCCCCCTTCCGGCAAAGAAGGGGTGAAGAGCATCAGGCTAAGGTTGAGTTCCTCTGAAATCCCCCTGGTAAAGTTATCAGGGGGGAAGAGTGAGAACTCCCTAGGAAAAAGCTTGAAGAGGCTCCTACCCAGAGACGTTCCTGTTTGTAAACAGGCTCAGACGCCTGTTTACAAACAGGAATGTTATATTTTTTTTCTTCAATGTTATATTTTTTTCTTCAATGTTATATTTTTTTCTTCAATGTTATATTTTTTTCTTCAATGTTATAGTTTTTTCTTCAGTGTTATAGTTTTTTCTTCAATGTTATATTTTTTTCTTCAATGTTATTTTTTCCTCAATGTTATATTTTTTTCTTCAATGTTATAGTTTTTTCTTCAATGTTATATTTTTTTCTTCAATGTTATATTTTTTCTTCAATGTTATAGTTTTTTCTTCAGTGTTATAGTTTTTTCTTTAATGTTATAGTTTTTTCTTCAATGTTATAGTTTTTTCTTCAATGTTATAGTTTTTCTTCAATGTTATAGTTTTTTCTTCAATGTTATAGTTTTTTCTTCAGTGTTATAGTTTTTTCTTCAATGTTATAGTTTTTTCTTCAGTGTTATAGCTTTTTCTTCAGTGTTATAGTTTTTTCTTCAATGTTATAGTTTTTTGCTTGTGTGCAACATCTTAGCTTGTATATGGGCAGTAGGATTCCTCTGGGCAAGCCTCACGACTGCCTTCAATTTCTTTTTCAGTCGCTGGCCTTCAGGATCAAACCAACGGGGTCTACCCATTCGGACTCTTTTGGGGGCAGGTTTAGCTGTTAGCTGTTTCTTCAGAATGTTACACAGATTGGAGAACACATTGAAGGCTGACATCCAGTCAGTAGTAGATGACTGGATTGTTCTAGCCCACTTAATAGCCTTCTCTGTTTTAAGGCATTCTGGTACTGCCTTAGTATCAACTTTGGCCCAAGTTAACCTTTTATTTTGGGTCACCTCTACCTTTTTGGTGAGCCATCTATCAGCCATATTATATGGTCTTAAATCTGAGTGACCTCGCAGTGTCAAGCTTACAGGCTGGTGGTCGCTATTGTTGCTAAGGTGTACTGTGACCTCCGAAAAGAGGTCAACTTTATCTCTAGACACACAAAAGAGATCCAGTGCACTGCTTGAATTGGCCAAGTGGTATGTGTAAGGATATGTGTAATTCTTATCCTTACCTCCCAGAATTTGGAGATTACCCTTAAAAATTAAGGAGACTAGGAAGCAGGCCAGCAGCATTACTTTTGCAGTCTCTCGAGTGCCACTGAGGATGATGATGATGATGATAGTAGTAGTAGTAGTAGTAGTAGTAGTAGTAGTAGTAGTAGTAGTAGTAGTAGTAGTAGTAGTAGTAGTAGTAGTAGTTGGAAGGGACTTTAGAGGTCATATCTAGTCCAACCCCCTGCTCAGGCAGGAAACCCTATACCATTTCGGACAAATGGTTGTCCAGTTTCTTCTTAAAAACTTCCAGTGTTGGAGCATTCACCACTTCTGAAGGCAGGTGGTTCCACTGGTTAATTGTCCTCACTGTCAGGAAGTTTCTCCTTAGTTTCAGGTTGCTTCTCTCCTTGATGAGTTTCCATCCATTGCTTCTTGTCCTGCCCTCAGGCGCTTTGGAGAATAGCTTGACTCCCTCTTCTTTGTAGCAGCCCCTGAGATATTGGAACCCTGCTATCCTGTCCCCCCCCTCGTCCTTCTCTTCATTTGATGATTATCAAAAATTTCCCCTGGGACTCCCTTCTTCTGGGCAAGCTCATACAAAGAGGGACCCAGTCAAGCATTCAAATCTCCTAGTAACACCACTATGGACTGAGGGTACAATACAGATATATCTTCTAGAATAACTTCCAAGCCCATCCAACATTCAGAGTTATAATACCAGGATGTGATTGGTGGGATATACACATTTACCAGTATTAACTCAAACTTTTCATATTCAAATTTAACAGCTAGGAAGTACGAATACTTATCTTCATTATATGGTTTCTCCCGCTGCCATTGCAACTCTTGCTTTAGAGGAATGCATAGCCCACCAGAGGGTCTCCCTTTGTTCTTTCTTTTTTGGGGCTGGGGAGGCCCATCCCTGAAAACCTGGCAGTTGTACTGGTTCATCCACTTCCGTTAACCAGGTTTCTTGAAGGGCAATTACATCAAATCTAGGGAGAAAGCTCATTAGTCCACTATTGATCATCCCTTTCCAGACAGCTATGTTCCAGGTCATCATCTGTATGGGCTTCTCAGAGGCAAGATGGTCTGGCTTGGTTGATTGGTTAGATGGTTAAAAATGCCAAGTGTCAACCTGACATTGGAGCCAGGTCGATATCATCTATGCTTCCCATATAAACACAGTTGTTGTGAGGTTCGGTATTTCTTCTCGTGGGTTGCAGAACTTGTTGTGGCTCCTTTATATCTCGATTGCCAGTGCGCCTCTGCCCTTGCTCCAGGAATATTTTTTTTTCAAATGGGCAGGTACTCCAGCTTAAATCTATAAATGTAGATTTATGTCTATTTTTGGAGGGGCATAGCTGAGAATTCATTTTGTAGGGAGATGTTGTGGGAACTTCTAAGTCAAATGAGGATGGAAGTTGGATTATATCCTTAGTGTTTGTCGGTTTAGGAGGCACTGTGTGATGAAACCCTTTGTCTGTCAGTTGTTTCTCAGAGACAGGGTCAGTCAGTGCAGTTACCCCACTGTCCGCCTGTGTGACGCTACCTTTCTTTACTATTGAGGTAAAGGCAGATTGTTGGTTAAATATATTGTCACAAGGTTGCACGATTAGTGGAGTCAAATTAAATAGAGGCTTTGCTATAAATTGAGTTGTTGTCAGTGCCTCTTTTAGGTCATCCAACCTTTGAATGATATTAACTTGCTCAGGTTCTGGCAGCGCACTGAATAGATCAATCAACATTTCTTCTAGAACATCTTCAACAGTTCCTGCAGCTGTGAGTATATTGCTCCTTTGTCTTCTCAGGGTCAATTCAGTTGCAGCAGCCTCAGGCTTAGCAGTGTAAGGGCTGTTGCAGCCTGGATTTAAAGCAACAGTTCCCTCTTGGTGACGCTGTTTCAGGAGTGAGCACACTTTGTCTGAGCAAAAAACCCTTATTGGGAATATTGAAAAGGTACTCAGAAAGGGCTTCATTTTAAAGAGCACGGAGGGAATTGTGGGCTGCTTAAACGATAGGAGAATTCTCATATATTGCCTTCTTGCTGACAGCCACTCTGCATGTAGAAGATCTATCAGAGTGAGTTCACAGCGAAGTAACTGGCTCAGGGACCGCTTAACAGCTTTTCTATTACTCCAATACGCTCTGTTCACTCTCTTGTCATAAATTTGTAAGTAACCCGGTTAGTCTGCAGACTGTAGTTATATTGGTCATCTCTTAAGCCTTTACCTGATTGGATGTTTTCTCTCTGAGTGTTCAGATTTTTGGAAGAAATTCATTTTCTGAATTAGCCATCCCATGTCTACCCGTGGTTGTCCTCCCACGTCCTTCTGCAGTATTTGGCTGGCTCCTAGCAAACTTTACAAAAGATTCTTTCAAGCAGTCAACCTTATTTATGACAGTTGATAAGAGTTCATATATTGAGTTAACAGTTTGAGCCGTAAGCAAACATTGTCTAGAGAGGAAATCTGTCACATTTCCCCCCTTTAAATTTATTACATCTCCCTCCTGTGCAAAGAGGGAGTTCCAAGAAGGGGAGCAATTCTTCGAGAAAGAGGACAATTCTACATGCTGTTTGATTTCCAGTTCGGTTTGTAAGTCCCATTCCAATGAGTCACATAAATTAAATTTATCTGATAAGGTGACTGCAGATGAGTTACTTACTGGAACAGACTGTCTGTTTGCAGTGTAATCTTCCATTTTCTGTTGCTTCAGTGGCTTGGATGAACTCTCTGCTGCAGAGTGCTGCCTCTTTCTCCTTTTCCCCATTCTTAGTAATCCTGGCTTGTAGAATGTAGGTTAAAAAAGGTGGCCTCTCCAGAAGTTAAAAAGAGTTAAAAGTAGGTTAAAAGTGGGTAGATTAAAAATGCAATGTTAAAAAGGGTTAAAAAGTTAAAATAAAGATAAGAGAAAATAAAAGAAGGCTTTCGCTTTTGGAGGAGCTCCTTACAGCTGCCTGTCCACCATCTTGGCTCCGCCCCCCTCAGAGCCAGCAGGGAAAGTCTTTACTCCCGTTCCCTAGAATCCCTTTCTGATGGCGAAGGCAGACCGAGATGGACCTTCAGCTGGCCCACAAGGAGAACCACTTTCTTCTTTCATGGAAATGGGTACGTGTGTGCACATTTGCACCCCCAGCATCCTAAGTCAAGAGAGAGGAGCCCAGCTATAAAGTGCTGCTCAGAGTCCCCAGAGATTGACCCAAAAGGAGATGGCTGTGTTTTCTGGGGAAGAGGAAGAGGTAGGATCCAGCTCCAGCTGGCAACATCTCATCTGGATGTGTGGAGACATTTTGAGTCCTGAAAGGCCCAGAAATGGGATCTTGTCTGATCTGTGATTCCAATTCCAGGGGAATTTCTCAGCCTTGGGATCTTCTCTTTTGCAGAAAAACCTGGGGTCTGCCGCAAGGCCCCTCCAGGCACCATCACTATTTGTCCTGTGTTGTGTGGAAGTGACTGGAAATGCCCCGGGAAGCAGAAGTGTTGCACTTATGCTTGCAAGACCAACTGCATGGACCCTGTCTAAGGTAACACCAATATAGGTTTGCTTAGGCTAGGGGGTCTTCAAACTTGGCCACTTTAAGACTTGTGGACTTCAACTCCCAGAATTCCTCAGCCAGCCCAGCTGGCTGAGGAATTCTGGGAGCTGAAGTCCACAAATCTTAAAGTGGCCAAGTTTGAAGACCCCTGGCTTAGACCAAAGAAACGGCTGTGTGGTGTCTCCTAGGCCAAGGCTTGGTCTGGGCATGTGTGGGTCTCCATGGGATTGTTGATGCTGCTGCATCTCCAGGCTTTCTTGTCCATCAAAAGTACAGCTAATGTGAAAAAGTTGGTGGAATCTTCACACAGCCAGCATGAATATCACCCTTTGTATGGAGGGCACAGTGGGGCCCTTCTTCCTGATAGATATCAACCCCTCCCACTTTGTGGAAGCCACTTGATTGACCCTCCAGGCTCTCCTCTGTGGAAGCCATGAGACTGACCCTCCAGGCTCTCCTCGTGTCCAGGTAGAGTTGATGTAGAAAAAGGAAGGTGTCATGATGCTAAAGCAGAACTTGGTGTCCTGAGGCCCTTCCTCCTGAGGGATATCCACCCCCACTCTGTGGAAGCTCCCAGGTGATCCTCCACATCCCCCTCCCCACTGTCCCTTGACCTCTTCTCCTCCTGAACCTCCTTTGGGAGAATGCCCTCCCTCAGTTCAGCTGCTGCTGGGCAGTGTGTTGGAGAAGACAGTCCTCCTGCCAGCCTGGTCAGAAAGCCAGAAGGTCCCAGGCAAGGAGGACTTCCAAGAGGAGGAGAGGCTGGGCCAGAACCCCTTGCCCACTTTGGTCCAGCTCATCCTCTGGACAGACCAGAATTGGTCCATGCTGAGGTGACAGGAAGGTCCATAGCTTCATCTGGGGAGCCAAAACCAAGTTCACATTTCTGGCTGTAAGAAATGTTCCCTGTCTGAATTAGACAGCTCATGTGAACGTGTCCACGCGGTTTGCCTTGAGGTCTTCTGGAAAGAAAAGATGTGGAAAAAACACTGGAGGTCATCTAGTCCACCTTTCTTCCACTGCAGAAATCCTCAGAGCATTCTGGGCAGATTCCGTCTCATCTTTTCTTGAAATCCTCAGTGATGGAGCCTCATAACTCCGGTGGGGAGGCTGCCCTTTGCTTTCCTTCTCTCCCAATTAGCACATTCTTCCTCCGTGATTTTAAGATTAAGCAGGGTGAAGTTCCTGGGCAGCACTGGAAGCAATTCTGGGCAGAAACCTCACATCTGAATGTTTGTTTTTACAGCATCACCAACGAGGAGACCCACCTGAATTGGTCCCAATTCGCCAACTTCATGGAGAGACCCTTCTTCTGTCCTGAACCAGTCTGGAGACCCTCCCCCCAAAACCTACCCTGGTTTCATCCCTTGTTCTCTACAATAAAGCACTGGATCCTGGCTTCCTTCGTGGTCTCAAGTGTCTCCTTCTGCCCCTTTGGGGGTTTTCCTTCCCCACCTTGACCAGTGTCCCCCCCACCCATTTCAGAGGAAGAGGAGCCCCCTCTAGGCTGCTCATTGTTCCCGAATGTGGATGTCTAGAGAGAATCCCCAGGGGAAGTCTCTCTGGGAGCCAGAAACCCCTGCTCGATGGCATGAAATTTACCGACCTCGGAAGGATGGAAGGCTGAGTCAACCTTGAATCGATCAGGATCGAACTCCTGGCAGTGGGCAGAGTTTGCCTACAGTGCTGCATTCTGTGCCACCAGGGCTCCTAATGAGGGTGTTTTCCCCCACTTAAAGAAGGCAATTGCGCATCTATCAAGGCCAGTGCAAATTTGGTTCAGTGTTGTCAATATGTCACAGAGCTGGTCAAATTGAGGTTGTTTTGGTCAAGAAGCCATTGACCTCAGAGGGGCTGAAGACCCCATCTCAGCCAGTGGTGGGATTCAGCCAGTTCGCACCACTTTGGCAGAACCGGTAGCTAATTTTTTGTTGTCCAGGCCCTGAATGGACTTCCAGAAATGGCATCCACACAGAGAACCAGTTGTTGGGTTCCTTTGGGAAGCAGAGAGGCAGCTGCTTTTTATTTAAGCAGAGCTTTTTCAAAAAAGGGAAATAAAACAGAAAATAAAAAAGGGAGAAAGGAACTTGGCAGGAACCTTGGAAGAATACCTGCTGAGCCCTGGTAAGTTTGTGGGGGTTTCTTGTTTAAATTACTAATTCACCTTTTTTTAGCAGAGGCCCCTGTCGGCGTATGATAAAATCCTAAAACAAGTAGGAAAAAATCCAAAAAGTAAACTAAGAACAAAACAAAAATTTGAACAACCTAAAAAGTTGTGGTTTTTTTTTTAAATCAATATAAGTGAGTAATGGAATAAAATTATTAACCTTATCAAAACCATCAAAAAATCATCGATATCTAGAAGAGGAAGTTAAATATATTTTTTTTTAAAAGTAATTTGTATAATAATAACAGTAAACATATAATAATAAGAAATGGAGATAGATAGCTGGCAGACGGAGGGGAGCTTCCCAGTGTTTTGCATTGAGTGTCATATGTATGACTATCTGTCTGCTGGACAGAAGTCCTGGGTGTGTGATCGGTGCAATGAGCTCCTGGCTCTCAGGGAAAAGGTTCTTTCCCTTGAAGCCAAGGTAGCAGACCTGGAGAAGCAGAGAGAGATAGCGAGGCAGGAGAAGATCTTCAGGGATGCAGCAGGAGCGTCCCACTCCATGCTGAGCAGCTCTCCAGCTGCTTTGGAGAATGGAGATCTTGGGCAGGGAGGACATCAATCTGTGGAAAAGGGACAGGCTCCCTTAGTTGAGACCCCTTCCCTGGAGGATGTGCCCATATCCTCTTGCATCAAGGATACTTCTCCATGGGTGGTGGGAGGGGGGCTTCTTGTAGTGGGTGATTTGATTGTTAGAAATATAGAGAGACGGGTTTGTGATGGAAGTGTTGACCGCATGGTAAACTGCCTGCTGGGTGCAAAGGTTGCGGACATCACGAGGCATCTAGACAGGCTGATAGACAGTGCTGGGGTGGAGCCAACTGTCGTGGTACATGTCGGTACCAATGACATTGGAAAAGCTAAGCGGAAGGTCCTGGAAGCCAAATTTAGGTTGCTAGGTAGAAGATTAAAGTCCAGGACCCCCAAGGTTGCATTCTCAGAAATGCTACCTGTTCCACGCGCAGGGCCAGCTAGACAGGCAGAGCTCAGGAGCTTCAATGCGTGGATGAGGCAGTGGTGCCGGGAGGAAGGGTTTAGATTCATTAGGAACTGGGAAACATTTTAGGACAAGCCACACCTGTACAGAAGGGACGGGTTACATTTGAACCATAATGGAACCAGACTGTTGGCGATTAATATTAAAAAGGTTTCAGAGCAGCTTTTATACTGATTCGTAGGGGCAAATCGACAGGAGCTGGGCAGCTTCCGGTTCGAGAAGGCGCACTGCCTAATATGGAGGGTGGAAGTTATGCACACATTGGTGAGTCAACAGGAAAACTAAATTGTAATAGTCAAGCAGAAGGACATGGTAGACCATCTACAAATTCTACAATCAAATTCTACAGTCAAAATCTACAATCAAAGTTGAAAGTGCACCAGAAAAGTACATATAAATGTCTGTACACGAATGCTAGAAGCATTCGAGCAAAAATAGGGGAATTGGAATGCTTGGTGAAGGAAAATAATATTGATATTATTGGCATAACAGAAACCTGGTGGACAGATGAAAACCAATGGGACATAAGGATTCCAGGTTACAAATTGTATAGGATGGACAGGAGGGGGAGAAATGGTGGTGGCGTGGACTTGTACATAAATGAGGAGTTAGAATCTCATGAACTCGAAATTCAAGAAAATTCAAACTCACCCACAGAAACATTGTGGATAAAACTCCCAGGACAGGAAACTAATCTGACGTTAGGGATCTGCTATCGCCCTCCCAACCAAACTCCAGAGGCAGATTGCTATTTGGAAAATGAATTTAAGGAGGCCTCAAAAAGAAATAGGGTAGTCATAATGGGGGACTTCAACTATCCCCAAATAGATTGGGTAAATTCTTGTTCTACACATGAAAGAGAGACAAGGTTTCTCGACATGTTAGCTGATTATTCCCTTGAGCAGATTGTCATGGAACCAACCAGGGGAAAGGGAATCCTGGACTTGATTCTAACTAACACACAGGATTTGGTTCATGATGTCCTTGTAACCGAGCCCATAGGAACCAGCGATCACAACACAATAACCTTCAACTTCACCATGGATAGCAAATTGTCAGTGAAAACTAACACAGAGACCTTAAACTTTCACAGAGGGAATTTTGACAAAATGAGGAAAATAGTAAAGAAGAAACTAAAAGGAACAGTAAAAAAAGTCAAATCCCTCCAAAATGCTTGGAAACTGTTTAAAAATACGTTACAGCAGGCTCAAATAAAATGCATTCCTAAAAGAAGAAAGAGGATTGGAAAGTCCAAGAGGATACCAGTATGGCTTACGAATGAGGTAAAGGAGGTTATTGGAAAGAAGAAAAACTTATTTAAGAAATGGAAGGCTCTTCCTACCGAGGAGAACAGGAGGGATCACAAACTCTGGCAGACCAAATGCAAGGCGATAGTCATGAAAGCCAAGAGAGACTTTGAGGAGCATATAGCCAAGAATATTAAAAATAATAACAAAACCTTTTTTAAGTACATCAGAAGCAGGAACCCAACCAGAAAAACAGTTGGGCCACTCGATGACAATGGTCAGAAGGGGATAATCAGAGAAGACAAGGAGATTGCTGAGAGGCTAAATGACTTCTTTCCCTCCGTCTTCACTGAGGAGGATAGAGAGCATTTGCCTGCCACTGACTTAGTTTTCCCAGGGAGGGAAATAGAAGAATTAAACCTGATAGAGATAAACAAGGAAGATGTTCTTGCATGCCTTTCTAAACTAAACGTCAACAAATCGCCGGGTCCAGATGGCATCCACCCTAGAGTTCTCAAGGAACTCAAGTGTGAAATTGCTGAACTTCTAGCTAAAATATATAATCTTTCTCTAAGATCAGGCACTGTACCAGAGGATTGGAGGGAGGCAAATATAACCCCGATCTTCAAGAAAGGATCCAGAGGTGATCCAGGAAACTATAGACCAGTCAGTTTAACCTCAGTTCCAGGCAAACTGATGGAAACCATTATTAAAGATAAAATTACAGGGCACATAGAAAAACAGGCATTGCTGAAAGAAAATCAACATGGTTTCTGCAAAGGCAAATCATGTCTTACTAACTTGTTAGAATTCTTTGAGGGTGTAAATAAATACATAGATAAAGGGGCCCCAGTTGATATTGTATATCTTGACTTTCAAAAGGCTTTTGACAAAGTCCCTCACCAAAGGCTCCTAAAAAAGCTCTTCAGCCACGGAATTAGAGGACAGGTCTTGTCCTGGATTGGTAACTGGCTAAATTGTAGGAAGCAAAGGGTGGCAATAAATGGACAAGTCTCTGGATGGAAAGAAGTGAGAAGTGGTGTACCCCAAGGTTCAGTTTTGGAACCTTTACTTTTTAATTTATTCATCAATGATCTGGATGTAGAAGTAAACAGTGAGGTAGCAAAGTTTGCTGATGACACTAAATTGTTCCGGGTAGTGAAAAGTGAAACTGATTGTCGGGAGCTCCAGAAGTATCTCTCGAAATTGTGTGAGTGGGCAACAAAGTGGCAAATGCATTTTAACCTAAACAAGTGCAAAGTTATGCACATCGGGGCAAAGAACCCCAATTATACTTACCAACTGATGGGGACCAAACTTTCTGAGACAACCCAAGAAAGGGATCTTGGGGTTTTGGTGGACAGCTCGATGAAGATGTCAACCCAATGCGCAGCAGCAGTAAAAAAAGCAAATTCCATGCTTGGCATGATTAGGAAGGGAATCGAAAATAAGTCAGCAAGTGTTGTATTGCCTCTGTACAAATCGATGGTGAGACCACACTTGGAGTACTGTGTACAGTTCTGGTCACCGCACCTCAAGAAGGATATAATGGAACTGGAAAAGGTGCAAAAAAGGGCAACAAGAATGATCAAGGAAATGGAGCGCCTCCCTTATGAAACCAGATTGCAACGCCTAGGTCTCTTCAGCCTTGAAAGACGGCGTTTAAGGGGCGACTTGATCGAAGTGTATAAAATCATGCATGGGATAGAAAATGTGGATGGAGAAAAATTCTTTTCTCTATCACACAATACCAGGATAAGGGGGCACTCCCTAAAGCTCATAGCTAAGAAAGTGAGGACAAATAAAGGGAAATATTTCTTCACCCAGAGGGTCATTGATTTATGGAATTCACTTCCAGAAGAGGTCGTGACAGCTGTCAGCCTTGACAGCTTCAAGGCAGGGCTAGATAGATTCATGGATGCAAAGTGTATCGGATGGTTATTAAAACGGATGTCCATGTGCCGCCTCTATGTTGGTTGAGGCAGGCAGGATTCCCTTGAGTACCATTTGTTGGGGGTCAAGGGAAAGGGAGGGTTTTGCCTTCTCTTTATGCTCAAGATCCCCATGTACAATTGGTGGGCCACTGTGTGACACAGAATGCTGGACTCGATGGACTTTGGCCTGATTCAGCATGGCTCTTCTTATGTTCTTATGTTCTTATATACATATACATATACATATACATATACATATACATATACATATACATATACATATACATATACATATACATATACATATACATATACATATACATATACATATACATATACATATACATATACATATACATATACATATACATATACATATACATATACATATACATATACATATACATATACATATACATATACATATACATATACATATACATATACATATACATATACATATACATATACATATACATATACATATACATATACATATACATATGTATAGGAAAAATTAACTCCAGAAGTTAAATTGTTCCGGGTTGTGAAAAGTGAAACTGATTGTCGGGAGCTCCAGAAGGATCTCTCGAAATTATGTGAATGGGCAACAAAATGGCAAATGCATTTTAACCTAAACAAGTGCAAAGTTATGCACATCGGGGCAAAGAACCCCAATTATACTTACCAACTGATGGGGACCAAACTTTCTGAGACAACCCAAGAAAGGGATCTTGGGGTTTTGGTGGACAGCTTGATGAAGATGTCAACCCAATGCACAGCAGCAGTAAAAAAAAAAAAAAGCAAATTCCATGCTTGGCATGATTAGGAAGGGAATCGAAAATAAGTCAGCAAGTGTTGTATTGCCTCTGTACAAATCGATGGTGAGACCACACTTCGAGTACTGTGTACAGTTCTGCTCACTGCACCTCAAGAAGGATATAATGCAGTGGTTCTCAACCTTTTTCAGGTTGAGACCCCACTTGCGCCGCCCATGTGTGGCGTGACCCCGACCCGCGCCGCGCACGCACATGCGACGGGCCGATCCGCGCATGCGTGGCACGTGTGCAATGGCCCAAACCGTGCATGCGCAGTGCACGCGCGATGGCCCAAACCGCGCATGCGCGGCTTCGCGCGACAGGCAAAAAAATGGTGGACCGCGGTGTCCGGCGACCCCCGCAAAACGGTCGTTCAACCCCAAATGGAGTCGTGACCCATAGGTTGAGAACCGCTGATCTAAGCAGCTGTGTTTATTAAGACTTTGAAGGCCACAGGCAGAGATTTTATAGTCCTCATCCACCCGTACGTGTCAGTGTTGCATCATTTTTTAGTTCTTTCTAGTCTTTTTCTTCTTTAAAGAGTTAGATTCGCCCTTCCAATAGCCAAAGGGGGGGGGAAATCCCTCTCTTTTTCACTCTCAGAGGTATTTTTGCTTCTTGAGAGTCCTGTTTTTCAGGAAAATAAATGGGATAGAGAAAATCAGTTCTTACCCAGCTTCAAATGCCGCACTGTTCACAATCAGCTTAAGTAGAGCTTTTTGACTTCCGTTGCTTGCAGCTGGGGCTAGACAATGGAGTTAGCTAGCCTTTCTCCTGTTGGTTTCTGGGAGGCTTCTCCTAGACCGATCGGGGAGACCGCCATCTCTCCTAGGTCCCTGGGACTACCTTCCTTCATTGCCACCTATCCAGGGTGACTTCTGGCCCATTTAGGGTCCCCAAACAGGAAGAAACTCAGCTGAGGAGCTCGGCATCCCGAATCTCTCAGCTGATTGCACTGCTTGCAGGAACCAGAAGCCTGCTTCCGGAAGTCCATTCTGAGCCTGGGCAACAAAAAATTAGCTACTGGTTCTGCCGAAGTGGTGCAAACTGGCTGAATCCCACCACTGGATCTGATATGGATAGATAGATAGATAGATAGATAGATAGATAGATATAGATAGATAGATAGATAGATAGATAGATAGATAGATAGATAGATATGATCAATGGTGGGATTCAAATAGGTGAACATAAGAACATAAGAAGAGCCATGCTGAATAAGGCCAAAGCCCATCAAGTCCAGCATTCTGTGTCACATAGTGGCCCACCAATTGTACATGGGGATCTTGAGCAGAAAGAGAATGCAAAACCCTTCCTTTCCCTTGACCCCCAACAAATGGTACTCAAGGGAATCCTGCCTGCCTCAACCAACATAGAGGCGGCACATGGACATCCGTTTTAATAACCACCGATACACTTGGCCTCCATGAATCTGTCTGACCCTGCCTTAAAGCTATCAAGGCTGACAGCTGTCACGACCCCTTCTGGAAGTGAATTCCATAAACCAACGACCCTCTGGGTGAAGAAATATTTCCCTTTATTTGTCCTCACTTTCTTACCTATGAGCTTTAGGGAGTGCCCCCTTGTCCTAGTATTGTGTGATAGAGAAAAGAATTTTTCTCTATCCACCTTTTCTATCCCATGCATGATTTTATACACTTCGATCAAGTCACCCCTTAAATGCCGTCTTTCAAGGCTGAAGAGACCAAGGCATTGCAATCTGGTTTCATAAGAGAGGTGCTCCATTTCCTTGATCATTCTTGTTGCCCTATTTTGCACCTTTTCCAGTTCCATTATATCAGCGGTTCTCAACCTGTGGGTCGCGACCGCATTTCACGGGGGTTGCCAAACACCGTAGTCCGTAATTTTGTTTTTGGTCGGCCATTTTTTTTGGTCGGCCATTTTTTTCCCCTTTGCAATGCGGGCCATTGCGCCGCGCATATGCGATGCAGGCCCGCCATTTTTTTTGGTTGGCCATTTTTTTTTGGTCGGCCATTTTTTTCCCCTTTGCGATGCGGGCCGTTGCGCTGCGCATGCGCGATGCGGGCCCGCTATTTTTTTGGGTCGGCCATTTTTTGGGGGGGTTGGCCATTTTTTCCCCCTTTGCGATGCGCCCCGTCACACCACGCATGCGTGATGCGCCCCGTCGCACCGCACATGCATGATGCGCCCCATCACGCCACACATGTGTGATGCGCCCCGTCGCGTCGCGCATGCATGATGCGGGACAAGGTCGAGCCCCGGAAAAGGTTGAGAACCGCTGCTTTAGCTGTATCCCATACTTTTTGTAGTGATGTGTCTTCTTCTTTATTTTCTTTAAAGAAGAATTCCATTTCTCTTTTGGCCAAGTCTACGAATTCTTTATCTTTTAGTATAGATTGATTTAAAATCCATCTTGGGTTTTTTTTTGCATTCTTTTCCATGTCGCTTTAAAAGGGTTATGATCTGCCCATGTGCCTATTTCTATCTCAATTTCCTGTATATCCATCTTTAATTCAGAAGTCATCCAAATCATGTCAATTCTTGACCAAGATTTATGACTATTTGAGTAAAAAGTGTACTGTCGATTTTGAGGGTTGATTTCTCTCCAGACATCTTGAATTCCAATTTCTTCTGCCATGTCAAAAAATGCCTTGGGTAGTCTTCTTCTTCCAAGTTTTCCTGTTTTGCTACTTTTATAATCCATTATTCCATCTACTATCGCATTAAAGTCTCCTATTAAACAAATATTTTGGTATTCCATTTCTATTAATTTCCTGTGTAATCTTTGATAAAATTGTTCTTGACTATCATTTGGAGCAGCAGTTCTCAACCTTTTTTAGGTCGCGACCCCCGATCTGTCAAGCACCGCACATGCGCAGTGCTACTTCCTGCGCCACGCATGCGTGGTGCTACCTCCTGCTCCGCACATGCGCAGTGCTGCCCCCTGCGCCGGCCGAGGTATAGGCCGCTGCCCATTCGGGGCGGTGGCAGGCAGGCCCTGGCCTCCTGGGCGGCCGTGGCAGCGACGGCGCAGGGCGACCACGGGCTGGGCCACCAGCTGGCCCAGCCCAAATGAGGTAAGCCACCCGCCGGGCCCCACGCGTGCCAAAAACTCTCCCTGTGCCCGCCGCTGCCCCACTAGCCTTGCCTTCGCTGCCACCCGTTTGGAGCGATAGCAGGCAGGCCCAGGCGCTCCTGGGTGGCTGCGGCAGCGACGGCGCAGGGTGACCACGGGCTGGGCCACCAGCTGGCCCAGCCCAAGGGAGGTAAGCCACCGGCCGGGCCACACGCGTGCCAGCTGCCCTCCCTGCACCAGCCGGCCTCCCACCTCCCACCCTTGGCCCTCTTTTACTTACAGTTTTAGTAGTTGCTCAGCAGAGAGGGGTGGAAAGTTCCGGACTGCTCGCCTTCACTGCAGACCACTTGCAGCACCGTTTGCATACTGGGACTTTTGGTGGGCTCAGCAGGGCAGAGACAGCCTGGACAATTCCTATTGGCTTTTGAAAGCCAACAGAATTAGACTCTATTCAAGAGAGTCTATTCTATTGGCTTTCAAAAGCCAATAGAATAAGAGGGAGTAGCACAGCTAAGGAAAAGGGGGAAAAATGGTGGACTGCGTTGTTTGGCGACCCCCGTGAAATGGCCATTCAACCCCAAATGGGTTTGCGACCCACAGGTTGAGAACCGCTGATTTGGAGCATAAATTGCCACTAACAGTATTTGTTTTTGGTGCAAATATATTTCAACCATAACAATTCTTCCTTCTTCATCTGAATATATTAATTTAGAATCTATTGTCTCTTTAACGTATATCGCCACCACTCATTTCTTTTGTTGTGCTGATGTGTAATAAAGCTTCCCCATTTTGGGGTATTCCAAAAATTTGTAATGTTGTTTATTTATGTGTGTCTCTTGTAAACAAATTATATTTATATTTAATTTCTGAAGTTTCCTAAAAAAGAAAAAGACACATCACTACAAAACGTATGGGATACAGCTAAAGCATATTTTAGAGGCATAGCTATAATGTATATGGCAAAGAAAAACAAACAGAGAAGACAGCAATATTTATTATTAAAAGAAGAATTTAGAAAGTTAGAAATAGAATTACAACAAAACCCACAGGAAAAGACTTTGAAAAGAGAAATGGAAATAATAAAACATAATCTGAATCTGTTGGACTCAGAAAAATTGGCGGAACAAATAAAGAGAGCAAAACAAAAACTTTTCGAAAATGCCAACAAGCCAGGAAGATGGCTAGCCTATAAGCTTAAAAAGCAGAAAGAGAAGAAAATAATACTTTTCTCAGTATTTCATCTCTTGTTGATTTCTTCATAAACCTCACATGCACTTCTCTTGGTAATCTATTTTTTCTTGCATAGGTTGAACTCATGCGAAAAATTTGATCAGTTTCATTCTGAATATCAATTCGATCTGCGTTTAGAAGTTCTGCCAACAGCTCAATAATCATCGTTTCTATATTTTCTTCACCATCTTCAGGAATATTTTGAAACCTCAAGTAATGTTCCGCTTCTCTCATTTCTACCATTGCCATGGCATAGCTCTTGATTTGATTGTTCCAATCCTTCATTCTTTTGCAGTAACATCTCCACCTTTTTATCAATGTCTTGCATTTTAAGTTCCATTTCCTGGATTTTCTGTTCCTTTTTTATAACTTTTTGATTTTGAGCTTCGAATTGTGCCTTTATATCCATAATTTCTTCGCTTACCTTGTCCAGTTTGCTTTGTATCTCTGTATGGTTTTGTTGTAATGTCAGCTGAATTAATTTTAAAGAGGTCTGTGTCTCTTCTTGGGCCATACTATGTGCTGACACAACTCTGTTGTTGGGCTGGCTTGTCCGACAGAGGGTGCTGAAGAAGTTTTCTTTGCAAGTCTGGAAATATTAGATGTACTCATTTTATTGCTCACAGTCTTAAACTTATATCCCAGGCATAATCAAGAATCTGCTGTTGTGAGGCAGAATTGCCTCCTCCAGTCTCTTCTTATATTTAAAATATTCTCTTTTTCTTTTTATTTTCCTGAATGGTATTTATTTAGTCTTTAGCCAGTGTCAACAAGTATAGCTATGAACAGTTTTTCTTTTATTATCTCAAACCAAGACTTTGTTTTGCTCAAGCTTTTCAAGGTCACTGTGTTTTTAATTCTTTAATTCTTATTTTTCGCCAGCAAATGCCCTCGTTGGCTTATTTATCAACTCTCCACACTCCTTAGTCCAATAGTTGTTATTCATTTAAACTTTCCCCTTAATGTTAAATTTGCCGCTCCAAAAGTCCCTCTGGGGGTCTTTACTCTTTCAAGTTCTCCTTTTCAGGGTCTCAATATTTTAAAGCACAAGGAGAAGGAAAAGATTTCAGCTCACCCAGACATAACTTGTTGTTGGAGATCAGCTGTTTTTCATAACTTCCCTTCCGGCTGCAGACAACTTGGTTACTTCAGGCTTCCCCGGCAACCTTTAAGAGACACTAGGAGAAGTGAAACTGCACTGGGAGGCTGGAGACCCAGCCTCCTATGGCCATCCCGTTCCCTCGCCGGAAGTACCTCTCCCCTTTCAACTTTATTATTATTATTATTATTATTATTATTATTATTATTATTATTATTATTATTATTATTATTATTATTATTACTATAAACAAGTAAATCAGAAATCTGGAAGCTAGCAAATTTCTCAAAAACATATTTATTGTTACAGAGTATTGGCACAATCAAAAGTGAAACCAAGTCTGAAATATCAATAATAAACTCTCCATTACAAAGTATAAAGTTCCCACCCCCAAAACTATGCAATATACCATGTTCCCCCAATAAATGTAGTTCGCAGGCTTTTGTGCTTTACACCCCATGCCTGAATGTGGGAGCAATAGAGGATCTTGTTTCCCACGGGACAGCAAATTTGAATTTCACCGAACATGCCTTGACTATGTGGCGTACTGGATTTTGGATGAGGGCATAGAGGTGGATCCTGCCAAAGTGAAGGCGATACTGGAATGGCCACCCCCCACGCAGCAGAAAGCCGCTCCAAAGCTTTCTGGGGTTTGCTGACTTTTACCGACAATTTATCCCCTCTTTCTCAAAAATAGCCATGTCGATCACTGATCTACTCAAAACAGAAAAAAAGGGGGCGGGAACCTCGACCTTGTTGGCCATTGTAGTGGTCGCTAGAAAGCTGGACTGTGTTAAATTAAACCAAGCACCTAGGCCAATCCCCCTCCCTCCATTCCATGTGGCAACTTCAAATGAGGGGGGAAATGGCTGCAGTTAGGCTCATTTGCAAAGATAATAGTAATAATAATAATAATAATAATAATAATAATAATAATAATAATAATAATAATAATAATAATAATAATAATAATAATAATAATAATAATACTTACGGGACCATCTTCTGCCACATACTTCCCTTCGACCGGTGAGAGCGCACAGGGTCGGCCTCCTCCGGGTCCCGTCAGCGAAACAATGCCGTCTGGCGGGTCCTTGGGGGAGGGCCTTCTCTGTTGTGGCGCCCACCCTCTGGAACCAACTGCCCCCTGAAGTCCACGTTTCCCCCACTCTCCCGGCCTTCCGGAAGAATTTGAAAACTTATCTATGCCGGCAGGCCTGGGGATGACTGTGATTGTGTGTGAATGATGAATGTGTTTGGGGGGTCTTTTAAATGCTTTGTCGACTCGGGTTTTGGTTTTTAAATACTGTGGTGTTGTTTTTTGTTCATGTTGTTAGCCGCTCCGAGTCCTTTGGAGAGGAGTGGCACAAAATCTAATTAATAAATAATAACAAATAAATAAATAATAATAATAATAATAAGAGTAGTAGTAGTAGTAGTAGTAATGTTGGAAGGGACCTTGGAGGTCATCTAGTCCAACCCCTCCAATATCCCCCTGAGACACTGGAAGGCTGCTATCGTGTCCCCCCTCGTCCTTCTCTTCGTTAAACTAGACATCCTCAATTCCAGCAACCGTTCCTTGTATGTTTTAGCCTCCAGTCCCCTGATCATCTTTGTTGCTCTTCTCTGCACTCTTTCTAGAGTCTCAGCATCTTTTTTACATCGTGGTGACCAAAACTGGATGCCGTATTCCAAGTGTGGCCTTACCAAGGCCTTGTAAAGTGGTATCAACACTTCATGTGATCCCGATTTTATCCCTCTGTTAATGCAGCCCAGCACTGCGTTGGCCTTTTTGGCAGCTGCAGCACACGGCTGGCTCCTATTTAAGGGATCGTCCACGGGGACTCCGAGATCTGATGTGGTCACTCTCACCCAAGGTTCCGGCAATTTCAACTCCCTCTATCACTTCCCCTCTATTAGTAAGAATTAGGTCTAATATGGTTTTCCTCAAGTTCCCTCTTTTATTTCTACCTGTGTCCCAGATCTGCTTACTCAAGTATTATCTTTCTTCTGCCGGCAGGTGGCAACAGCTGCCCAGGTGTTTGTGCTCAGTTTCTCAGGAAATTCTCCCCCCTGTCCTTCCAAATGGTCTGTCCCAGCAAGCCCTTCCCTGCATGGTCAAGGCAAATGGTCAGTCCTGATTTGAAGACATCCTTGCTCTGCTCTTAGTGTTCCTCTTTACACAAGTCCGTGTGCAACAAGCTGAACAAACCACCTCGTTCAAGGTTGTGGTCACACAGATCCTCCTCAAAGTACTCTTGGCAGCTGTGTTTGCAGCTGGGTTGGTGAGCCCTTCCAGCCAGCTAGAGTTGGAGGCTTCTCACTTCCTCCTGGGAAAACATAGAACATCAGAGTTGAAAGGGACCTTGGAGGTCTTCTAGTCCAACCCCCTGCACAAGCAGGAGACCCTCTACCATTCTGGACAAATGGCTGTCCAGTCTCTTCTTAAAAAGTTCCAGCAATGAAGCACCTACAATTTTGTTCATTCTGAGCCTTTGCATTTCTGACTTCATCTTTGCAGATTCGGGCTGTCTGCTGACATTCTGCCCTATGTGTCATCCCACTGATTAATTGTTCTGACATTTCTTCTAAGTTTTTGAATCTCTCTTTAGTGATCTTCTATCCGTTACTTCTTGTAATGAAGTAATTTTGGAATTTCTTTCTTTCTTTCTTTCTTTTCCTCTTTCTCTCTCTTTTTGAAGGGATTTTATGCTGAAGCTTGATATTAGTAATATTGATATTAGTAGTGATACTTTGTAATCATTATATATATGTAGGTCTTTGGTTATTCGGGTATTCACCCGCGTAAAATTGGAAGTGTCTTGGCTTCCAATTTTGCCAAGACACTTCTAATTTTACGCAGGAGAAAACCAAAATAACCAAAGACCTACATACAAACACCGAGAAAAACCTCAGAAAACACACACACACAAATATATATATATGGGTTGCTGTGTATGAGTCATCATCTAGGAATTGTTTTTTTGTGCCATCTTATGCCTGGTACCAAGACCTGGTCTCTTTGTTCTGCAAAGGCATAAAAGGTGGAAGACATCTTTCCCGGATGTTGCCTTCATCTCTCTACCAGCCACGAAGCGAGACGGGGTCGCCCAACTCTATTTTGATCAGAATAAAAGTTGTTTGCTTGCCAAAACTTCGGCTCAGGACTTTCTTTGGCTCTTTTAAATTCCTGAGTAACGCTGGGACAATTGTGAGGCTAAGTGGAAAAACCTTACATTTTTTTTCCTTTCCTTCTCACGTAATCAACATATATCAATTCTTGATCTCACTGGGTGGATCCTTGGTGTTCTGAGGACTTGGTTTGCATATTGCTCATGTTTCATTGCCATTCTTGCCATCCGTGCAGCAAGATTGGTCTATAAATAGGAAGGGTTGCTACACAGCAAATTCTCCTACCTGCTTGGGGTATTTTTTTTTATTCCTTGCTCCTTCATCTGTCCTTGCTCCTCCTTAACCAGAGTTGGTTAATAGATGGGCGGTGAGGGAGGGGCACCCTGGGCTGATCAGTGTCCTCTGATGGCAGTCGGAACACCCAATGGAAAATCCTTAAATTTCACAAGACAGAACTTCAACTGCCCTGGGAGATGGGTTTGGAGGAGGCAAGGTCGGAGAATTCAGAAGTTCTTCCCTAGCAATAAGCCTTACTGATACCAAATATTAAGAGTCAAACAACAATTGCTTGGATTTGGCAAGGTTGCAATTCATCTGGTAGGGCTGCTCAGTTGCAGTCCCAATGTGGGGAATGGAAGCTGGGTTGAGTAAATCCGGCAATATTTGTAGCCCCGTGTTGAACTGTGGGGTCCTGGTGCTCTCTCAGCTTGGTGCTTTTCTTGCACACCTTTCATTACACAACTAGCTAACCTCATCAGTGCTAGAAGGGAGTGAGGTTTGTGGAGAGGAGGAGGAGGAGGAGGAGGATTGTGGGGTCCTTGGTGCTCTCTGAGCTGGATTGTTTTCTTGCAGGTGTTTCATTACTCTAGGGAATAAGGGACTGGAACAGGACAACAGGGACCTGCCTAGCTTCCCCCAAACTGGCCAGCTACTCCATGTGAAGGAAGTTAGCCCAGAGAAGGAAATATTAAAAAGGGCATACCTTTTCCTACATACCTTAGTTGAGTTCTTATACCCTTTCATGGTTTCCAAAATTGTCATTCTTGATTGGTGAGTTTAAATTTGTCTTTTCTGATTTTTTTTTCTCAATTCTGTCTAAAAGGTGTTAATTTTGTTCCAGGGGGCATCCAGTGTTGAATTATTTTATTGGAGTGAGGAGGGGGTGTCCTGCCTGCTGGGTCCTGCCCCAAGTTCTAGAAATCATTCTGCAAACATCTGACCTATAAAGCCCTTTATGGCAATGGACCAGGTTACTTGCGGGACTGTCTTCAGCCTCATGCATCCCAGTGACCGGTTAGGGCGCATAGGGCTGGCCTCCTACGGGTCCCGTCCATCAGACAGTGTCATCTGACGGGTCCTAGGACAAGGGCCTTCTCCGTTGCTGCCCCAGCCCTCTGGAACCAGCTCCCCTCGGAGGTTCATATTGCCTCCTCCCTCCTAGCTTTCCGGAAGCTTTTGAAGACTTATTTGTGCCGGCAGGCTTGTGGGGTATGAACTGTGTTCTACCCCCGGGCCGAGGAATGTGCTTCCATCCTTGATTGTGTGTTTGAATGTTGTATGTATGGATCCTTGGTTTGTATGTTGTTATTGTTATTAAAAAAATTTATGTGTACCCATATTGTTGTTGTGAGCCGCCCCGAGTATCGGGAGAGGGGCGGCATACCAATTTGATAAATAAATAAATAAAATAAATAAATGTGTTGTAAATGAGTTTGTGTTCTAAATGGGTTTTATCTATCTATCCCTTTTCCTGAAAATGTGTGTCTATCTACAAGACCCTTTTGAAGTTCAAGTCTGCTTGTTTGGGGAAATAATTTCTTAAGTTACTTTTCTTACCCTATCACTAATTGGTGAAGTTACAGTGAATCTTTTCTGAAACAAGCATTTTCCAATCTCTAAAATAATGTGGTTTTTTGGAATAAATGTTAAAGGCAGATTCTCCTGCCCCTGGAAAGTTGCACATATTAAAATATTAGGCTTTTAAAATTACTTGGAGTTTTCAGCACTCTCAAGCTGCCTAGCATTTTTTTTCTTCCTCTCAAGTTGCAAATTCTTGTCCTTAATATGCTGCATATGTTCAAGTTCAAAAGTAAAACATGTCATTTTGTTGTTCTCTTATCAGAATCCAGTTTTTTCCTGTCCTCAAATCTGTGATTTGTCTATCTGTTTCTCTAATAACTGCAGTATTGATGCCTTTTCAAATTGCCTGCAAGCTACCCCCCCTTCCAATTTCTTTCTTGCCCTTTGTTCTCCACACCGTTTGTCTGCCTCTCCTGGGAGAGTCCACCCAGAAAGTGGGGGAAGACCTTGTTCTTGTATCTTTCAGCCTTGCAATCCTCCCCCAAACCTTTGGAAGCAGAACACACAGACCCAGATGCTGCCTCCATCCATTTGAGCCTTGGAATTGGGTTTTGGATCCAGCCATCCACTAAAAAGCCACCATGCAATCTGAATGGAACATCTTCCCAAGTCCTACCATTCCCCAGATGCCTGTGAGAGCTGCAGAAGAAAGGAGTCCTGGAGCCACTGATGCCATGTGAAGTCTCAGAAGAGAAAATTAGACTGTGGGGGGAGGGTGGAAACCCACTGTAAATTTTCTTTCTTGCCCCATTTGTATTGTATTGTAACAAGCCAGTTGAATGTATTAATGTATTAATGGAGAGATGGCATTTGGGAATAGTTGGCAGAACAAGTACTGAACACCTTGGACTTCTATCTTCTGGGAGGTACAGTATAGATGGTACCTTGCTCAATAGTAGTAACTGTGAGGGGTTCTTGGAGTCCTAGTGGACAATAACTTAAATAGAAGCCAGCAGTGTGCTACAGCTGCCACAAAAGCCAACACAGTGCTAGGCTGCATTAATAGAGGGATAGAATCAAGATCACGTCAAGTAGTAATACCACTTTACAATGCCTTGGTAAGGCCACACTTGGAATACGGCATCCAGTTTTGGTCACCATGGTGTAAAAAAGATGTTGAGACTCTAGAACACCGGTTCTCAACCTGTGGGTCGCGACCCCATTTGGGGTCGAACGACCATTTCACGGGGGTCGCCAAACAATGCAGTCCGCCATTTCCCCCCCCCCTTTTCCTTAGCTGTGCTACGCCATTTTTTGTCCCCTTTTCCTTAGCTGTGCTACTCCCTCTTATTATATTGGCTTTTGAAAGCCAATAGAACAGACTCTCTTGAATAGAGCCTAATTCTATTGGCTTTCAAAAGCCAATAGGAATTGTCCAGGCTGTTTCTGCCCTGCTGACCCCGCCAAAAGTCCCAGTCTGCAAACAGTGCTGCGAGTTGTCTGCAGCGAAGGCGAGCTCTCCGGAAGTTTCCACCCATCCCTGCTGAGCAACTACTAAAACTGTAAGTAAAAGAGGGCCAGGGGTGGGAGGTGGGAGGCCGGTGGGCGCAGGGAGGGCAGCTGGCACGCGTGGGGCCCGGCGGGAGTCTTACCTCCCTCGGGCTGGGCCAGCTGGTGGCCCAGCCCGTGGTCGCCCTGTACCGTCGCCGCCGCGGCCGCCCAGGAACACCTGAGCACCTGGGCCTGCCTGCTGCCGCCCCGAATGGGCGGCGGCCTATGCCTCGGCCGGTGCAGGGGGCAGCACCGTGCATGCACGGGGTAGCGCCGTGCATGCGAGGCGCAGGGGGTAGTGCCACGCATGCGCGGTGCAGGTTGTCGCACTGCGCATGCGCGGCACAGGTCGGGGTCGCAGCCTGAAAAAGGTTGAGAACCGCTGCTCTAGAAAGAGTGCAGAGAAGAGCAACAAAGATTAGGGGATCGGAGGCTAAAACATACAAAGAACTGATTTCTGGAATTAGGTATGTCTAGTTTAATGAAAAGAATGACTAGGGGTGACATGATAGCAGCCTTCCAGTATCTCAGGGGCTGCTTCAAAGAAGAGGGAATCAAGCTATTCTACAAAGCTCCTGAGGGCAGGACAAGAAACAATGGATGGAAACTGACCAAGGAGAGGAGCAACCTGGAACTAAGGAGAAACTTCCTGACAGTTAGAATAATTAACCAGTGGAACAACCTGCCTCCAGAAGCGGTGAATGCTCCAACACTGGAAGTCTTTAAGAAGAGACTGGACAGCCATTTGTCTGAAATTGTGTAGGGTTTCCTGCATGAACAAGCGGTAATAATAATAACAAGAAAAAGAACAAGAACAACAACAACAGAGTTGAAAAAGACCTTGGAGGTGTTTTAGTTCAACCCCCTACTTAGGCAGGAAACCCTACAGTTCTCTTCTTAAAAACTTCCAGTGTTGGAGCATTCACAACCTCTGGAATTAGGTTGTTCCACTGATTAATTGTTCTCTCAGGAGGTTTCTCCTTAGTTCCAGGTTGCTTCTCTCCTTGATGAGTTTCCACCCGTTGCTTCTTGTCCTGCCTTCAGGCGCTTTGGAGAATAGCTTGACTCCCTCTTCTTTGGGGCAGCCCCTGAGATACTGGAAGGCTGCTATCCTGTCCTTCTGTTCGTTAAACTAGACATCCCCAATTCCAGCAACCGTTCCTTATATGTTTTAGCCTCCAGTCCCCTGATCATCTTTGTTGCTCTTGGACTAGATGACCTTCAAGTTCCCTTCCAACTTTGTTGTTGTTGTTGTTCTTCTTGTTGTTGTTATCTGTCCAATCTCTTCTTAAAAAGTTCCAGCAATGGAGCACCCACAACCTCTGAAGTCATTCCACTGATCAGTTGTTCTCACTGTCGGGAAATTTCTCTTTCACCATCTTCCACCCATTTCTTCTTGTAATGAGGTAATTTTGGATTTTATTTCCTTCTTCCAGAGGATTAACTCTCGCATGCGATCAATATACTTCCCTCTCTCCATCCAGGGATTCAGAGCTAAACCAAAGGGCAGAGGACGCAGGAGAAACCCTTGTGGCCCCACCCTCGATAATTCCTGTTGGATCCTGGGTGTTCTGAAAACCTGGTTTGCATATTGCTCACCTTTCACTGCCATTCTGGGTAACATCATCAGTGCAACGAGATTGGTCCATGGATAGGAAGGGTTGGTCCACAGAAGCTTCTCCTAACTGTGGAGGATTAGAGTTCTCACGTGGCAGTCAGAAGAAGCAAAACAAATTCCTAAATGTCACGAGACAGAGAGGTGGAAAATGGTATTGATCATTAGGCAACATAGGGGAATGCAGGAGGAGGCCAAGAAGTTACTGCATAACAATAAGCCCCATCGATACCAAACATTTAAAAACAGCATCCAAATAATAATTGTTTCAAGAATGATTCCTACTTTCAACTATAACAACAACAACAACAACAGTAACAACAGCAGCAGCAGCAATAATAATAATGATAATGATGATAATAATAATAATAATAATAATAATAATAATAATAATAATAATAATAATAATAATAATAATAATAATAATAATAATAATAATAATAATAATAAAAAGTTGGAAGGGACCTTGGAGGTCATCTAGTCCAACCCCCTGCTCAGGCAGGAAACCCTATACCATTTCAGCCACATGGTTGTCCAGTCTCTTCTTAAAAACTTCCAGTGTTGGAGAAGGGAGGGAGGGAAGGAGGGAGGGAGGGAGGGAGAGAGAGAGGGAGGGAGGAAGGAAGGAAGGAAATAAGGAAAGAAAGAAGGAAGGAAAGAAGGAAGGAAGGAATAAGAGAATAACAGATGGAAGGGACCTTGGAGGCCATCTAGTCCAACCCCCTGCTCAGGCAGGAAGCCCTATACCATTTCGGACAAATGGCTGTCCAGTCTCATCTTAAACACTTCCAGCGTTGGAGCATTCACCGCTTCTGGAGGCAGGTGGTTCCATTGGTTAATTGTTCTAACTGTCAGGAAATATTCAGCTTGATAAAAAAAAAAAACAACGGGACAAGGGGAGGGAATGCAAGAGGGGAGGGAAATTGCATCTGAGCATCATCATTTCTGGGGAGAGACTGCCCAGCCCAAGAGCCCAGTGGTCAGGTGGTCTAGTGTGGGTCACTGGTTCCCATAACAAAATAAAGAGAAGTGATTGGTGGGTGTTAATGGAGTGTTGGTGACCCACAGGGAAAGGGGGGATTAATATGCTAGCTTTTACATGGTGTGGGAAGTCAGCCCCCCCCCCAGAGAAAGAAATATTAAAAGAGCAGAATATATTTCCCTAAAGGATTTTAAAAGCAGAAACCAACCCTGCCCCCAAGTCTCTCTGTCCCAAACAGAAACCAACTCTACAGAATTACAGATGTGTTAATCGTGTCAGAAAGACTGGAGTCAGGAAACTGGGATTAGGAAGAAAAATCTCTAGAATCAACACCAAAAATCTAAGAGTCATCAGCCACAGCCACAGGGAAGCAGGATATGACCCTTGGGAGATAATACAATTAACCCACCACCACCAGAATACCAGAAAGGCACACTCAGACTTAGGTCAAAGTTCATGCCACAGGAACAACTCCAAACAAAAGCCTCCAGAGGGTATAAAAACCCACTCCCTACGTGTGCTCACTCTCCTCTTTTCTTCCAGAGTCATCTTCCTGTCTGGCTCTCCTCTTCAATAAACTGCAACCTTCTTTCTAAAGCAGTCGCCACGTTGTTTATTCCCGGCTTGGACTGAACCATGATGAAGACTTTTCCTTCAAAAACGGGAAACCCAGAGCGGCTTTCGCTTCATCTTCTGCCAATACGGTTTATTCGGTAAATGTTGGTAAAATAATGTCCCAGGAGTTTCTTTTTCTGGATCCACCAACTGGACAATTGACAAATTGCTTGGATTTTAGAAGATGCAGGTTTCCATCTTAGGCCCAGTAAACTCTTTAATGTTTTCATCAATGGCTTAGAGGAGGGAATTGAAGGGGAACTCATCAAATGTGCAGAGGACACCAAACTGCCAGGAGTAGCCAACACCCCAGAAGACAAACTCTGGATCCAAAAAGATCTTGACAGACTGGAACAATGGGCACTAACCCCACGAAATGAGTTTCAATGTGCAGAAAACCTTTTACACTTAGGCAGGAAAAACCCCCAAAACACAAGTACTGGCTCACAAACAGCAACTGTGAGAGGGACCTTGGAGTTCTGGTGGACAATCACTTCAACATGAGCCAGCCATGTGTGACTGCAGGCGAAAAAGCTAACACAATCCTTAGTTGTATAAGCAGAAGCATAGAATTAAAATCACATGAAGTATTAGTACCACTTTACAAAGACTTAGTAAGGCCCCACCTGAGACCCTGCACCCAATTTTGGTCACCACATTACAATAAAGATGTTGGGACTTTGGAAAAAGTACAAAGAAGAGCAACTAAGATGATTAAAGGCCTGGAGAATAAAACATATGAAGAACGGCTGCAGGATTTGGGTATGGCTACTTCTAGAGAAAAGAAGGACGAGGGGGGACAGGATAGCAATATTCCAGTATTTGAGGGGCTGCCCCAAAGAAGACGAGGGGGTCAATTTATTTTCCAAAACAACCTGGAATTAAGAACAATCAACCAGTGGAACAATCAACCAGCTCCATCACTGAAGGTTTATAAGAAAAGACTGGACAGTCACCTATCTGAAGTGGTATAGGGTTATTCTATTCTGTTCTGTTCTGGTCTGTTCTGTTCCTTATTCTATTCTATTCTATTCTATTCCTATTCTATTCTATTCTATTCTATTCTATTTGTATCTGTAAATAATAATAATAATAATAACAACAACAACAACAACTGCTTCCAACCCTCGATGATATCTGTAATAACATAAAACATCCACATCTGCCTATCCTAGGTCCTTGGGAAGGACTCTATAGGTAGACAAAAATGCCAAATCCACTCTGAATATCTGGCTGACTGTGCGATGATTAATAATAATAATAATAATAATAATAATAATAATAAAGTTGGAAGGGGCCTTGGAGGTCATCTAGTCCAACCCCCTGCTCAGGCAGGAAACCCTATACCATTTCAAACCAATGGCTGTCCAGTCTCTTCTTAAAAACTTCCAGTGTTGGGAGCATTCACCGCTTCTGGAGGCAGGTGGTTCCACTGGTTAATTGTTCTAACTGTCAGGAAGTTTCTCCTTAGTTCTAGGTTGCTTCTCTCCTTGGCTGGTTTCCATCCTTTCTTTCTTGTCCTGCCTTCAGGCGCTCTGGAGAATAGCTTGGCTCCCTCTTCTTTGGGGCAGCCCCTGAGATATTGGAACTTGTATATGTATATGTATGTAGGTCTTTGGTTCTTCGGGTTTTCTCCCACGTAGAATTTGAAGTGTCTTGGCAACGTGTATGTATATGTATATGTATATGTATATGTATATGTATATGTATATGTATATGTATATGTATATGTATATGTATATGTATATGTATATGTATATGTATATGTATATGTATATGTATATGTATATGTATATGTATATGTATATGTATATGTATATGTATATGTATATGTATATGTATATGTATATGTATATGTATATGTATATGTATATGTATATGTATATGTATATGTATATGTATATGTATATGCATATGTATAGAAAGGGAGTGTCGAAACGATCACCTTCAGGAATATGTAATAACATCTTAACTAACTTTCCCTCAAAGTAGCCAATCCAACTTTTGGGATTCCCCTTCTCTTGTCCAACCATCTTGTGAAAGAGAAAAGAACTCAGATTCTCACTGCATTAGGTCATCCTGATTCCTGAATCTGTAGGTGTGGAATTCCCAGTGGAGAGAATAAAGAGAGCGAGCAGAACAGCCCGAGGTTGGGACAGATGGCTTCATCATGTCTTCTGGAGGTCATCTGCTGTTTCTGGGATTTCTCACCCTCTGGGCAGAGCTGACCCCCCCCCCCCGTCTCTGGCCAGGATCCTCCAAGTGAGATCTTTCAGAATGACCTTGAAACCCTTTGCAGGAAGGGGCTGACGTGGTCAGAGGGCAGAGTTCTCCCCCAGGGAGAGAAAACCAAGAGCCCCAGTCTAGAACCTCTGGTTTTGTGGGGCCTCTTCTGGGAAGCTTCTTGAGATTATTTATTATTATTTATTATTTAATTCGATTTCTATACCGCCCTATTCCAAAAACTCAGAGCGGCTTACAGCATAGATAATAACATATAGAAATCTGACATTAAATACATTTATAAAACCCCTAGATTAAAAACCAATCATCCAAAAACAAACTTACAACAAACATACACTGGGTGGGGCAAGGTGTTAACTGAGATGGTAGTTGGGTGTCAGCTGAAGAGGAGACAGAAATGGGAGGGGCTCCCAAGAAAGAGAAATGCAATTTCAGTGGAAGGCTGACCTATCTTTACTCAATGCAACAGCAGAATCAGGGCTTTAAGCCACAGGATCCATCATTCAACCATCCTCTCCAAACCCCAGAGCAGGAAACCAAATGAAATCATCCCAGATGGCTCTTGACCATGTGCAGACTGAGCATGCTAGGGGGGCACCAGGTTGGGGAAGTGCCTTCAAGATTCTTGTGCTACTTAATCAAATAACATCTCCCTCTCCCTGTTTCAAAGGGTTTTATTCTCTTCCTGCTGAAACCGGATGTGTAAAGGCAGAATTCTTCATTTCTACTACAACTCGGCTTCGAAACAATGTGAACAGTTTTTTTACGGTGGATGTGGTGGGAATGCCAACAATTTTGAGACCAAAGACCTGTTAGAGAATTTTAATTCCTCTGTTGGTGAAAAAATAAATCAGAAGCTCTCACAGTTGACTGCATTTAGCTGATTCAAAATAACCTTTTTATATTCATATCAAAATATTTACAGTACCATCCATTCTTCTTTACAGCAACATAGCTCAATGAAGACTTCTTACAGAGAGATACAGAGACAAACCTGAGACTGGAAAAATCCAGCTCCTAACTCAATACCCTTTTGCACAGACTCAGTAGCACTTTCTTCACATTGGCTGACTGAGTTACCACATGACTCTTCCTGCTCATGAATATCCCAACACTCCTCCCTTCATGACAGGAAAAGACATCAGACCTATTGACTTAATACATTCTCCATAGTGAACACCACCCAATGGTTTAGGCATCATGTCCGCCAAATTATCCTCAGAAGAACAAGGATGTGAACTAATCAATTTTCCTTTTACAGCTTCCTTGACATTACAATACTTAATGTCTACATGTTTACTTCTGTTCTTCACCCTGTCACCAGTTGCCATTTTTATACAGGCAGCATTGTCTTCCAATACCTTTACCGATTCTTTTACATTAATATTTAAATCTTGCAACAACTGTACATGCCATGTTACTTCAGAACACAATTCAGATAAAGCAATAAACTCTGCTTCCGCTCTTGAAATAGCAACGGTTGTTTGTTTTCTGGACTTCCAACCAATCAGAGTCCCTCCAAAGAATATTATAATCCCAGAATTTGATTTCCTTGTGTTTATGTCATTTGCATAGTCACTATCGACATAACACTTTAATTTCAATTCCTCAGTAATCTGTATTTGAAGACCCAAATTTATAGTTCCCTTTAAATATCTGAGAACCCTTTTTACACCCATCCAATGTAACTGTGTAGGTGCAGCAGTAAAACGACTCAAAATGCTTACTACAAAAGTTATGTCTGGTCTGGACCACTGTGATAGATATAACAAACTCCCTATTGCCGAGTGATATATATCTTGATCACAGGTTTCACCTTTGTCCACACTTAAACTATTATAAAAATCCATGCTCATGGGTGTGGGAGCAGTATTGCAACCTTTCATATTATATTTTTCCAATAAATGCTCAATTTTTCTTCTTTGACTGAGAATATAACCACCTTGTTCATTTTTCTGTATCTCTACACCGAGATAATTTTTTATTTCTCCCAAATTCTTTAATTGTGAAAAACCTTGTGCCACTAACCTGGCCTTATACTGTACAGCATTATTTGGCAATACCTTTTTCTTATATACCCACTTACAACCCACAGATTTGGTTCCCTGTGGCAAAGTCACTGATTTAAATACTTCATGGTCTCCCATGGATTTCATCTCTTTATCCATGGCCTCCTTCCATCTTTCTTGTTCAGCTTTTGGTAATGCCAACACTTCTTTATAACTTCTTGGCTTATACCACACATTGCAAACCTTTACCTTGCTGGCAGAATACCTGTCAGGCAGAATTCCTTTGTTACATCGCTCTGACCTACGTGGTATTAACTGCTCCTGTGCCTCAAGTCTTTCTGGTTTCATGTCTTGTTCAGCCTCTCCTCCCTGAACATTGACATCTTCAGTAATCATTTTTCCATCATTAGATGAGTTATTGTCATTAAATAGATCACCGTCATTAAGTGAGACATACCCAGAATTTGCATTAATTCTGTCCCAATTTTGTTCTGCAAAATTAGCAGACCTTGAAATTACAATTCTTTTACTTCCATCGCTAAGGTGATATCCTTTTGACCCTGGCTCATAGCCCACAAACCTGAGCTTTCTTGCCTTTTGCTGTCCCTTTCTTCTGATTGCTTTCAGAATATGTACCCATGCAGTACTTCCAAAAATTCTCAAATGTGCCAGTGATGGCTTTCTCCCATATAGAATGGCATATGGAGTATTATTAATGGAGGAACTCCACAGCCTAACTTTATAATTGGCAGTCAATATGACCTGCTCATTCCAGAATCCTCTAATAATGAATCTTTCATTGTTTGCAAAACACCATTCCTTCTTTCAGCTACACCGTTCTCTGCTGCAGTGTAAGGATTTGTACATCTGTGTCTTATCCCCAACTGCCCCAACCATTGTTGGAATTTAGTTGACATAAATTCAGTACCTCTGTCAGTTTGCAACTGACACACTTGTTGTCTGTACCTTCTCTCTACAAAACTTACCCACTGTTTGAATTGTTGTAGCACCTTTGTCTTTCCTCTAAGCAAGTAGCAAAATGAATACCTGCTATAATCATCAACAATTACCAGTGCATATTTTGCTCCTCCCAAACTGGCTTGCATAGGTCCCACCAGATCTGCATGGACCAGCTCTAGAGCTCTTTTTCTTTGTCTTGTGCTATATTTACTAACTGGGAATGCCTTTGACTTCGATGCTTTGCATACTGCACAGTCCAAATACATTTTGCATCCCTTCAAATTTAGCCCTTCTGCAAAATTTGCTGCAAAACTTTAAAGCTTGCATGGCCAAGTCTTCTAAGTAGAAGACGAACACACGAATCATGCTCTGCAACATTCTTAAATATATGAGAACATTGAAACGTTTGTCCCTGCAATACATATAGATTATCTTCCTTTATGCTTTCTGCACAAATATTCCCATTCCTTTTGATGAGACACTTCCCATTTACAAAAATGACCTCAAAACCTTGTTTGTCTAAATTAGACACATTTAACAAATTATGTTCCATCTCAGGTTCACAGAGCACATTGGTAAACTTTGATTCCAAATATGGAATTTTTACATCGCCTTTTCCGATGTCTTTTGCTTTCTGGCCATTTGCCAAAGCCACAGCTTATTGTGCTACTGGAACAAACCTGCAAAATAATTCAGACTCATTAACAATTGTTTGACTTGCCCCACTATCTATTAGCTACTTGTCTCTGTTGTTGCTATAACAAACTTTTGCAACACTAAAATGTTCCTTTTGCAAATCAGTCTTTTTTGCTTGTATAAATGTCCTTCGCTGCAAATTGTTCCTCTACAAACAGTTCCTTTTAAGATGTATGTTTGCTCCACAAATGTAGCAATTCTTTTCTTGCTGAGCCCTCTGCTTGCAAAATCTCTCTTTTGATGCAACTTGGTCCCATCTGCTCCTTGTTTCTTCTCCGGAGACTTGCAGTCTGGACCCCCTCCTCAGAAATTGCACCTCCTCGTGGCTGTTCTTAAAATGTTGCTTTTCTTCTTCATTAAGCAAACATGCCTTTAAAGCCTCAAAATTTAAGTCTTGCTCTTCTTTACACTCAAATATCGCAGAAACTGTGTCCCAGGTTTTATCTAAACTGTTCAACACCAATAAAACCTTCTGGGACTCAGAGAATTTAATCCCACGTTGTTCTAAGTCCAAAAATAAACTTTGCATTTTATTTAAATGCTCTTCCACAGATTCACCTGGTTGCAAACAGGCCCTGTAAAGTTTTCTTGACAATTGCACTATATTGCATACAGAAACATTCATGTGCACAGCTCTCAACTTCAACCAAATCTCCTTTGCAGTCTTTAAATTTGCAACATTTAGAAATTGTTCATCATCTAAATTCAAGATGAGATAAGCCATTGCTTGATCATGACTTTTCTGATCAGCAGTTGCAAACACTTATGGTGGATTTTCTACAATATACCACAGCTCTTTTGCTTTGAGCAAACATTCCATTTAATCAGCCCACACAATGTAATTCTTCTGGCCCAAATGAGGCACAGAGCTTTCCTTAAATTCCATTGCAGCCATTCTGCTAATTCTGCCTTGTTCTTATACTTTCTAAACACAGGCAATTTCTTCCAGCTTTAAATTACAATGCAGTCCTTAGTAAGCTCTGGGCCCATAACCTGTTAGAGAATTTTAATTTTTCTGTTGGTGAAAAATAGATCAGAAGCTCTCACAGTTGACTGCATTTAGCTGATTCAAAATAACCTTTTTATATTCATATCAAAATATTTACAGTACTATACATTCTTTTTACAGCAACATAACTCAATGAAGACTTCTTACAAAGAGACAAACCTGAGACTGACAATTCAGCTCCTAACTCAATATCTTTTGCACAGACTCAGTAGCACTTTCTTCACATTGGCTGACTGAGTTACCATATGACTCTTCCTGCTCATGAATATTCCAACAAGATCAATGTCAGTACACCTGTGTTGGTAAGTAGGGAAGGAACTACAGACTGACCTCTTCATCATAAAAGAACTGCTGTCTCCTAAAATTAATCCTAGGATGGCTTAATGTAGTATCCTGGTTCTCACAACAGGCTAGGATTTATTCAGTAGAAGGGAATCTTTGTCATTCAAGTTTGAATTGTGGAATTTATTTTATTTATTTTATTTTATTAATCAAATTTCTATACCGCCCCTCTCCCGAAGGACTCGGGGCGGTGTACAGCCTAAAATTTAAAAAACATATAAATATACAAAATTTAAAATAATTAAAAATAAATTAAATAATTTGGCCAAAATCCCATTTAAAACCCAAAACATACAAAATTTAAAATCTTAAAAAATACTCAGTCCCCCTAAAACATTTTGACCCTATTGGAACCGAAGCTTCTATGCCAGGCCGGCCTGTCGGAAAAGGAATGTTTTTAGTTCCCGACGGAAGGTGCGTAAATCTGTTATTATACGGAGTTCGGGGGGGAGCTCGTTCCATAACGTGGGAGCTCCCACAGAGAAGGCTCTCCCCCTGGGGGTCGCCAGCCGGCACTGTCTGGCCGACGGCTCCCTGAGGAGGCCCTCTCTGTGGGAGCCTACCGGACGGCGGGAGGTATTTGCTGGCAGTAGACGGTCCTGTAAGTATCCGGGTCCGATGCCATGGAGCGCTTTAAAAGTGGTCACTAACACCTTGAACCGCACCCGAAAGACCACCGGCAACCAGTGCAACTCACGCAGGAGCGGTGTTACGTGGGAGCGCCACGACGCTCCCATCACTACCCGCGCGGCCGCATTCTGGGCAAGTTGGAGCTTCCGGATGCACCTCAAGGGGAGCCCCATGTAGAGAGCATTACAGTAGTCCAGCCTGGAGGTCACGAGGGCATGAGTGACTGTGCGTAGCAAGTCCCGGTCTAGGAAGGGACGCAACTGGCGCACCAGGCGAACCTGGTAGAACATCCTCCCGGCCACGGCCGTCAGATGGTCCTCTAAGGACAGCCGTGAGTCCAGGAGGATTCCCAAATTGCGAACCCTTCCTGTGGGAGCCACTGTTTCGCCCGCAATACACAGCGATGGAATCAGCTGGCTGTACCGGGATGACGGTAACCACAGCCACTCGGTCTTGGAGGGGTTGAGCTTGAGTCCGTTTCTCCCCATCCATACCCGCACGGCCTCCAGGCACTGGGTCAGCACGGCAAGGGCATCGTTGGGGTGGTTTGGCGTGGAAATGTACAGCTGGGTATCATCAGCGTACTGGTGGTACTCCACGCCAAAACCACGGATGATCTCACCCAGCGGCTTTACATAAATGTTGAACAGTAGAGGCGAGAGGACCGACCCCTGAGGTACCCTACATACGAGGGGTCTCGGGGTCGACCTCTGGCCCCCTGTCAACACAGACTGCATCCGGCCAGAGAGGAAGGAGGAGAACCACTGCAAGACAGTGCCTCCTATGCCCAGCCCCTCCAACGGTTGCAGCATGATACCATGATCGATGGTATCAAAAGCCGCCGAGAGGTCCAATAGCACCAGAACAGAGGAGCAACCCCTGTCTTGGGCCCGCCAGAGATCATCCACCAACGCGACCAATGCTGTTTCCGTGCTGTAGCCAGGCCTGAAGCCCGACTGGAACGGATCGAGATATGACGATTCCTCCAGGTGCTGCGGGAACTGTCGGGCAACCACACTCTCAACAACCTTCGCAAGAAAGCGAAGGTTGGAGACGGGACGGTAGTTTGATAAAACAGCTGGATCCAGGGCAGGCTTCTTGAGGAGGGGTCTCACCACTGCCTCTTTCAAGGCAGCGGGAAAGACACCCTCACTCAAGGAAGCGTTGATAATTGCTCGGAACCAGCCTCGTACCACCTCCCGGGAGGCCAGCGCCAACCAGGAGGGGCACGGGTCCAGTAAACATGTGATCGCCCTAAGTCCCCCCAGCAACCTGTCCATGTCCTCGGGGGTCACGGGGTCAAACTCAACCCAGGTAACAGTCTCAAGACCAGCCTCCGCCTCTCCCATTGGACATACCCAGTTGAAGTCGAAGCCTTCCCGTATCTGAGCGATTTTATCATACAGATATTTTCCGAAATCCTCAGCTCTACCCTCTAAGGGGTCTCCCTTCACCTCCTGATGAAGGAGGGAGCGGGTCACCCTAAACAGGGAGGCTGGGCGGTTATCTGATGACGCAATAAGAGCAGTGAGGTAGGAACACTTCTCTGCTCTTATCGCCATTAGGTAGGACCTAATATGGTCTCTTACCAATGTTCGGTCAGATTCGGCACGGCTCGATCTCCAACTGCTCTCTAGGCGTCTTTTCCGGCGTTTCATCTCTCTCAACCCCTCATTATACCACGGGGCCGGTCGAGACCCACGCCGAATCAGAGGCCGCAAAGGCACAACTCGATCCAGGGCACCGGCAGCCGCCCTGTCCCAGGCCGCCACCAGCTCTCCAACCGAGTTGTGTGTCAGAACCTCAGGAATTGGCCCAAGCTCTGCCTGGAACCGCTCGGGTTCCATCAGCCGCCTGGGGCGGTACCATCTCACCGGTTCCGCCACCCTGCGGTGGGGTGCAACGGTCCGAAAGTCCAAGCATAGGAGAGAGTGATCAGACCATGACAGGGGTTCAATGACTATATCCCCTACACTCTGACCACTCAGCCACTGTCCAGAGACAAAAACCAGGTCAAGCGTGTTCCCCCCTGTGTGGGGGGGGCCTTGAATTACCTGGGTCAGGTCCATGGCTGTCATGGAAGCCATGAACTCCCGAGCCTCCCCGGACGCCCCGCCCCCAGACGGCAGGTTGAAGTCACCCATGACTATTAGCCTGGGGACCTCAACCACCACCGCGGCGACAACGCTCAGGAGCTCGGGCAGGGAGGTTGATACGTGGCAGGGCGCCAGGTACGTAATCAACACCGCCCTCGCACCCCCTAGGTCCCACTTCACCAGAAGGGATTCACAGCCTGCCGTCTGAGGAACAGTGACCTCCCTCGGCCTGAAACCTTCCCTGATAACGACCGCCACTCCCCCACCCCTGCCTTGAGCTCTCGGCTGGTGGAATGCAAGGAAACCCGGTGGGCACATTTCCACCAGAGGGACACCGCCCTCTGGTCCCAACCAGGTCTCCGTTATACCCGCCAGGTCTGCTCCCCCCTCTGAGATTAAATCTTGAATGAGGGGGGCCTTATTTACCACAGACCTGGCATTGCACAGCATCAGCCTACAGCCAGGGCCCTGTGGTTCTGAACAACCCCGAGAACAGGTTGAGCCTTGGGGGTCGGAGCGCACGACCGCTCGTAAGCAGCGGGTGCGCGCTCCCTTATTATGATACGGCCCCCTGCTCCCACCATACCTGCCCCTCCCGCTAACGGTACTTTCTGACACTGTCTAAGCTTGGTGGGTTTTTTGCAGACTGTTTTATGACCCAACTGTTGTGAGTGTCCCTAGACCAGCTTGGGAAGTGTCAGAGGATGAGGATGAGCAGCCAGGCCCCTCTGGGTGTTTTCCCCTCCCGGCAGCCGAGGAAGAGCAGCCAGGCCCCTCTGGGTATTTTCCCCTCCCGGCAGCTGAGACAGACAGGGAGGAGATTTACAGGCAGTCTGGGTCAGATTCGCAAAGTGAGGGGTCAGATTTGGATCAAGAAGATAGATGGCTTGATCCGAGATTCCGAAGGTTTGATAAGCGAAGGTGTCAGTTAAGTGGAAAAAGGAAGTAATGGGGGGAAGTGACGTATCGGAAACTATATTAGAAGGGGAAAGAGAGACTACGCCTTTGTCACGAGCAACGTTAATCAAGGAGTAGCCTGATATCTGGAGCAGTGCGTTTGACTTCAGTCTTCTGATGTTTTGGAAATCTACGGAAGAATAATGAGGTCTTGGACAATGTGATAAAGAAAGAGTGAGTTAATTGGAAGGTGTGGGAAGAGCATGTTTTAATCTAAATGTAAATAAATGAGACTTGGCCGTTCCTGCCAGCAAAATGCCAGCAGCGTGCTTTGAAGTGAATCCTTTTGAAATGTGTTAAATAAACCTCTTAAAGACATATTTATGTGGATTTTAATGAGCTGAGAGGGGCCAGACAGAACACCAACTAGGGAACATCATCAGTGCTAGAAGGGGGTGAGTTTGCAGAGAGGAGGAGGAGGAGGAGGAGGAGGAGGAGGAGGAGTACGACAACTTAGGGGTCCTTGATGCTCTCTGAGCTTCATCATTTTCTTGCAGACATTTTATGACCCAGCTAGGTAACATCATCACTGCAGTTGAGTGTGGGCTTTGCTCCCTGTTTAGATACTTCAGCTTGCCCTGCCAGTCTTGGTGGGAGTGTGGTTTCCTTCTTGATAGTTCCTGGATTGGGGAATTATTTTCTGCTGGGCTGTGTGTCCCTGATGATGTGGATGTTGGCGTGATGGCTCCATCCTGCCTGGTCCATGAACCACCAAGGGCCCAGTTCTGAGTGAGCCCAGTTGCATGTGCTGAGGGAGCCAGCTCAGAACTTCAACCTCTCCATTTAGCCTAAGAACTTCAGGCAACCTCTAGGAGGTCCAAGGAAAGAAGAACTCTCTGGTTGTCCATCCCCAGCTTGGGGGAAGGTGCTATCTTGCCCCCTCTGTATTTGGGGAGGGGGCTGTGGGAGTGTGCAGGACCAGCGAAGACAACCTCTGCCTCCCATTCCCTGGAATTCCACCTTCCTCTTTGGTGGGCTTGTCCATGTCCACCCCCAGGATCCGGGGCTAAAGAGAGGGGAGCCCAGTTATAGGGACCCTCCCCCCAGGTCCTGAGAGGTCAACCCCCAGCAGGAAACAACTCTGCTTTGTGGGGAAGGAGGTGGGCAGGTGGGATCTGGCAGCGGCTCACCTGGATGTATGGAGATGTTTCAATTCCTGAAAGGCCCAGAGATGGGATCTTGCTTGATCTGGGATTCCAATTCCAGAGAATCTCTCAGCCTTGGGATCTTCTATTTTGCAGAAAAACCTGGAGTGTGTCCCCAGGGCCCTCAACAACAGGGCCAGCAAGACAAGATTCCTTGTCGCGAGGATTGTGAAAATGACTGGGCATGTCCTGGGCAGCAGAAGTGTTGCCGTTACGGATGTGTGACTGAGTGCAAGGAGGTCCTCTTTGAGAAGTGTGGTAGGTCCCGCACATTGTCACTTGTGCACTTTGCTCAGTGCAAAGGAACAGCTGTGGGGCGTCTCCTCGGTCCAGACGTGCTCTGGGCACCTGCAGGTTTCTCTGGGGTCTCTCCGGCTCTCCTCCTGTCCATCAGAGGTGGAGCAGATGTTTAAAAAAAGGAAGTTCCCCTGATGTGGAAGCAGAGCTTGGTGTGGTGCGGTGGGGCCTTTTCTTCCTGATAGGTACCCCACCCCCACTCTGGGGGAGCCATGAGACTAACCCTCCATGTCCCCCTCCCACTGTCCCTTGACCTCTTCTCCTCCTGAACCTCCTTTGGGAGAAACCCCCCCCCAGTTCAGCTGCTGGGCAGTGTGTTGAAGAAGGTGGTCCTCCTGCCAGCCTGGTCAGGAAGCCAGAAGGTCCCAGACAAGGAGAACTTCCAGGAGGAGGAGAGGCTGGGCCAGAACCCCTTGCCCACTGTGGTCCAGCTCATCCTCTGGAATGACCAGAACTAGTCCATGCTCAGGTGACCGGAAGGTCCACAGCTTCACCAGAGGCACCAAAGATAAGCTCACATTTATTTAATGAAGCAGAACAGAAGGAAAAAGAAAGAAAGAAGGAAAGCATGAAATTGCTCCCTGTCAGAGTTAGGAACATGTGAACATGCCCAAGTGGTGGCTTTGAGCTTTCCTGGAAAGAGAGGAAGGGGAAAACTCTGGAGGTCTTCTAGTCCATCCTCTTTCCAGTGAAGAAATCCTCGGAGCATCCTGGAGAGATCCCGTCCCACCTTTGCTTGAAAGCCCCACTAATGGAACCCCATAACTGCAATAGGGAGGCTGCCCCATTTCTTCCCTTCTCCCCCAAACAGGCCATTCCTCCAGATTTCAGGTCTGGGCCTCTGTGGCTAAAAGATTCAACAGGGTGAAGCCCTGGAGGGAGTCATGGGCAGAAACCTCACGTATGAATGCTTGTTTTTATAGCTTCACCCACAAGGAGACCCACCCCAATTGGATCTAGCATCCCAACTTGAATCAGAGCCTTCTTCTGTCCTGGACCACCCTGGAGACCCTCCCCCCAAAACCCACCCTGGGTTCATTCCTTCTACTCTGCAATAAAGCATTGGATCCTGGCTCCCTTCTTCGTCTGAGGTGTCTCCTTCTGCCCCTTTGGGAGTTTTCCCTCCCTACTTTTACCTGTGTCCCTGCCCAATGTCAGGGGAAGAGCATTGTTCCCCAAGGTGGCTTTCAAGGTACATGACACAGGAAATACACAGCCTCAAACAGGAACAGCAAAATACCTCAAGAGCCCCAGAAGGGATCTAAAAGCCCACCACTCTGCTGCATGTGGTCAGTTTTTTTCCAGAGCCATCTTTCTGTCTGGCTCTCCTCTTCAGTAAACTGCAACCTTCTTTCTAAAGCAGTCTCCATTTTGATTGTTCCCGGCTTGGGCTGGACCCTGATGGAGATTTTTCCTTCAACATTTGATAATGTCATCAGTGTCATCAGGAAGATTGGTCCACGGATACGAGGGGTTGGTACCCAGCAGCTTCTCCTACCTGCTTGGGCTATTTTTTTTATTCCTTGCTCCTTCATCTCTCCTTGCTCCTCCTTAGCCAGGGTTGGTTATTTATTTATTTATTTACTTACTTACTTACTTACTTACTTATTTATTTATTTATTTATTTATTTATTCATTCATTCATTCATTCATTCATTTATTTATTTATTTAATTTATATGCCGCCCTTTTCCTAAGACTCAGGGCGGCTCACAAATAGATGGGTGGTGAGGGACGGGCACCCTGGGCTGACCAGCATCTTCTAATGCCAGTCGGAAGACCCAACGGAAACTCCTTAAGTTTCACAAGGCAGAACTTCAACTGCCCTGGGAGATGGGTTTGGATGAAGCAAGGTCGGAGAATTCAGAAGTTCTTGCACAGCAATGCCTCATCCACACAAAACAATTAAAGGCAAGAGTCAAATAACAGTTGCTTGGATTTTGCAAGGTTGCAGTTCCTCTGGCAGGGCTGCTCAATCGAGGTCCCAATGTGGGGAACGGAGGCCAGGAGGCCCCACGGAGTAAATGGGGCAAAGAGGGAAGAGAGTATTTGTAGCCCTGGCTTGAACTGAGCAGTCGTTGGTGCTCTCTCAGCTTGGCGGTTTTCTTGCACACCTTTCATTACACAACTAGCTAACCTCATCAGTGCTAGAAGGGAGTGGGGTTGGAGGGGGAGCAGGAGGAGGAAGACTGTAGTGTCCTTGGTGCTCTTGCACACTTTTCATTACACAACTAGCTAACCTCATGAGTGCTAGAAGGGAGTGGGGTTGGAGGGGGAGTGGGAGGAGGAGGAGGAGGAGGGGGAGGAGGATTGTGGGGTCCTTGCTGCTCTCTGAGCTTGGTGGTTTTCTTAATTTTATTACTAGATAACTTCATCTGTTCTAGAATGGTGTGCAGTTTGGGGAGAGGAAGAGGAGGAGGAGGACTGTGGGGTCCCTTGTGCCCTCGGAGCCTGGTGCTTTCCTTGCAGATGTTTCAGGATCCAGGTCGGTACTCTCATCAGTGCTAGAAGGGTGCAGGATTTGTGGAGAGGAGGAGGAAGAGGAGGAAGAGCAACGTCATGTTGGAAGCAACTGCCCATTATCCTTCTCGTGGGTGTATCCCAACTCTTTGGCTTCTGTTTTCTTGACCTCTGCTTCGTCTGAGCGCATATTTGGACCCTGTAGTTCTTTGTTGGGTTCTGGACTCACACCTTGGCTTGGCTTCCATCTGTGGATTTGGGACCAGGATTTTGCAGTTAGTGTATGTGGTTCTGTGGACTTAGATCCTGGACTTGTGACCGTGTGCCTAAGCTGAGCAGTACCGGACACAACAGAACTTTCCTTTTGGTGAGGGTGGGGACCTGGGGAATAGCACTGGGGACCTGGAGTGTGTGAGGGGGGGAGACCGGAAGAAGACAACAGGGACCTGCTTAGTGTTCCCCAACCGTCCAGCCAACGCAACTCTCAGGATTCCCAACCCTTGTTCAACCAACTGATGAAAGAGGAAAGAATTGAAATTCTCACTCTGTTACTCCATCCTGCTTCCTGGATGTGAAATTCCCACTGGGGAGAATAAAGAGAGCGAGCAGCCCGGGTGTGGGGCAGACGGCTTCATCATGTCTTCTGGAGGACTTCTTCTCCTGCTGGGACTCCTCAGCCTCTGGGCAGAGCTGACCCCCGTCTCCGGCCGGAACCGTCCACGTGAGTTTCCAGAATGACCTTGAAACCCTTTGCAGGAAGGGGCTGACATGGTCAGAGGGCAGAGTTCTCCCCCAGGGAGGGAAAACCAAGAGCCCCAGTCTAGAACCTCTGGCTTGGTGGGGCCTCTTCTGGGAAGCTTCTTGAGATGGTAGTTGGGTGTCAGCTGAAGAGGAGACAGAAATGGGACGGGGGGGGGGTAATAAAGAGAAATGCAATTTCAGCAGAAGGCTGCCCGATCTTTACTCAACGGAGCAGCAGAATCAGGGCTTTAAGCCACAGGATCCATCATTCAGACATCTAGTCTAACCCAGGAAACCAAATGAAATCATCCCAGCAGGCTCTTGACCATGTGCAGACTGAGCATGCTAGGAGGGCACCAGGTTGGGGAAGTGCCTTAAAGATGTTTCTGCTAGCTAATCAAATAACACACACACTCTCACACACACACATCCCTTTCCGTTTCCTGCAGAGCGTTGTTATCTTCCTGTGAAACCTGGACCATGTAAAGGACATATGCCTCGCTTCTACTACGACTCGACTTTGAAACAATGCCGAGGGTTTATTTATGGTGGATGCCAAGGGAATGCCAACAATTTTAAGACCTGGGATGAATGTCACTACACCTGTGTCGGTAAGTAGGGAAGGAGTTACGGACTGGCCTCTTCACTGGAAAAGAACTGGGTGGCTTAATGTAACATCCTGGTTCTCACAACAGGCTATGATTGGTTCTCACAACAGGCTCTCTACATGGGGCTACCCTTGAAGAGTGTTCGGAGACTACAATTAGTACAAAATGCAGCTGCGCGAGCAGTTGTGGGCCTTCCTCGCTGTGCCCACATTTCATCAACGCATGCTGCACTGGTTGCCTATCGGTCTCCGAGCCCAATTCAAGGTGTTGGTTATTACCTATAAAGCCCTTCATGGCTTGGGACCAGGATACTTATGGGACCGTCTTCTGCCACATACTTCTCTACGACCGGTGAGAGCACACAGGGTCGGACTCCTCCAGGTCCCGTCAGCGAAATAATGTCGTCGGGCGGGCCCTAGGGGGAGGGCCTTCTCTGTTGTGGCGCCCGCCCTCTGGAACCAACTGCCTCCTGAAGTCCGCTTTTCTCCGACTCTCCCGGCCTTCCGGAAAAACCTAAAGACTCATCTTTGCCGGCAAGCCTGGGAATGATTGTGGTTGATTGTTGTATTGAATGTGTGTTTATTGGTTTTTAGATATTCTGTTTGGCTTTTTTTATATTGTATTTTTTGTCATGTATATGTTGTTAGCCACTCCGAGTCCCCTGGAGAGGAGTGGCATACAAACCCAAATTAAATAAATAAATAAATAAATAAATAAATAAATAAATAAATAAATAAATAAATAAATAAATAAATAAATAAATAAATAAATAAATAAATAAATAAATAAATAAATAAATAAAATGATTGATTCAGTAGAAGGGAAGGGAATTTTCAGGGTTGAAATGTGGATTCCCTCCTACTCTCTGAGATATTTCATGACCCAACTAGGGAACATCATCAGTACTGGAAAAGAGTGGGATTTGCAGAGGAGGAGGAGGAGGAGGAGGAGGAGGAGGAGGAGGAGGAGAAAGAATGTTGAGTGAGGAGAAGAAGAAGAAGGTGGTGGTCTTGGAGGAGGAGAAGGAAACATCCCTGTTTAAATATGTCAGCTTGGCGTGGAGGGTTTTTCTTCTTGATATTTGCTTGATTGGGATATCATTTTCTTCCTGGGGGAGGGGGCTATCTTGCCCCCTCTGGGTTTGGGGAGGAGGCTGTGGGAATGTAGAGCCAAGAGAGGAAAGGTCTGTCTCTCCTTTCCTGGAATTCCTGCCTGAGGGGAAGGCAGACCGAGATGGACCCACAAGGAGAACCACCTTCCTCTGTGGTAGAGACGGGGGGACACATTTGCACCCCCAGCATCCTGAGTTCAGGCAGAGGAGCCCCGTTATAAAGTCCAGCCCAGAGTCCTGAGAGGTTGACCCCAGGAGGAAATGGCCGGGCTTGGTGGGGACATTGGGGGGGGGGAGAAGATATGGTCCACTGGGAACATTTCATCTGGATGTGTGGAGATGTTTTGGACCCTGGAAGGTCCAGAGATGGGATCTTGCTTCATCTGAGAGGCCAATTCTAGAGGAATCTCTCAGCCTTGGAATCTTCTATTTTGCAGAAAAACGTGGGAGGTGTCCCCAAAGCCATCAACATCCTCAACATCCTCATCAACGTTGCCAGAATGACTTCAATTGTCCTGGGAGGCAGAAGTGTTGCCGTAATGGATCCATGACTGAGTGCAGGAATCCCGCCTAGGGGAAGTTTGGTAGGTCCCGCGCGTTGTCACTTGAATATTTTGCTTTGACCAAATGATCAGCTGTGTGGTGTCACCTTGGCCTAGACTTCATCTTGATACATGCAGATCTCTGTGGGATCTTTCAGGCTGCTGCACCTCCAGGCTCTCCTCTCGTCCATCAAAGTTGGAGCTGATGTAAAAAAGGAAGCTGCCCTGATGCTAAAGCAGATCTTGGTGTAGCGGGGGTCTTCTTCCTGATAGATAGCCACCCCCCTCTCTGGAAGCCATGAGACTGACCCTCCCTCTCCCCCTCCCACTGTCTCTTGACGTCTTCTCCTCCTGAAGCACCACTGGGAGAATGCCCCAAGCCCACCCCAGGTGCTCCTGGCCACTGTGTTGAGGAAGATGGTCCTCCTGCCAGCCTGGTCAGGAAGCCAGAAGGTCCCAGGCAAGGAGGCCTTCCAGGAGGAGGAGAGCAGAGGACAGAGCCCCCTGCCCACTTTGGTCCAGCTCATCCTCTGGACAGACCAGAACTGGTCCATGCTCAGGGGACAGGAAGGTCCACAGCTTTATTTGGGGAGCCAAAGCCAAGCTCACATTTTTGATGGTAAGAAATGCCCCCTGTCTAAACTAGAAAGAGCCTGTGAAGATGCCCAAGCTGTAGCCTTGAGGTCTCCTGGAAAGAGGGGATGGGGGAAAGGTCTTCTAGTCCACCCTCCTTGCAGGGCACAAATCCTCAGAGCATCCTGGAGAGATCTTCTCCCACCTTTGCTTTGCTTTGTCATGGAGAAGAGAGGTCCACCTATTCCCCAAAGCCCCAGAGGGCAGGACAAGAAGCGATGGATGGACACTCATCAAGCAACCTGGAACTAGGAAGACATTTCCTGACAGGGAGAACAATGAATGAGTGGAACAGAAGTTGCCTCCAGCTGTTCTGGGTGCTCCATCACTGGAGGTTTTCAAGAAGAGATAGTTCACCCCCTTGTCTGAAATGGTGTAGGGTTTCCTACCTAACCAAGGGGTTGGACTAGAAGACCTCCGAGGTCCCTTCCAATTCTGTTATTCTATATTCTGTGTTCTGCTTGAAACCCCCAGTCACGGAGCCCCATAACTCCAATAGGGATATTACCCCATTGCTTCCTGGCTCTCCCCATCAGGCCATTCCTCCTGATTTCAATTCCGGTCTCTGTGCTTGTAAGATTAGCCAGGATGAAGCCCTGCTTGCACTCATGGGCAGAAATCTCATGTCTGAATATTTCTTTTTACAGCATCCCCAATGAGGAGACCCCCCTGAATTGGGGCTAATCGCCAACTTCACTGAGAGGCTTTTCTTCCGTCCTGGATTATTCTGGAGACCCTCCCCCAAAACCCACCCTGGCTCCATCCCTTCTGTTCTGCAATAAAGCTTTGCTTCTAGCTGGCTTCTTGGTCTCAGGTGCCTTTTTCTGCCCCCTTAAGCAGTTTCCCTCCCCACCTGAGCCCCAGGGTGACCTTCCAGAGGGAATGCTCAGGGGAAAAACCTCTCGAAGCCAGAAAGCCTTAAAGTTGCCAAGTTTGGAGACCCCTGGATTAGGAAGACAAAGAACCTTAAAATCTACATGCCCCACCCAAATTCTAAGGACAGGAGACATAATAGGGTGAACCCACCAATACCAAAAGGGCTCGCTCAGACTCAGGTCAAAGTACATGACACAGGAAATACAAAGCCTCAAACAGGAACAGCAAACAACCTCAAGAGCCCCAGAAGGTATATAAAAGCCCACCACTCTGCTGCATGTGGTCAGTTTTTTTCCAGAGCCATCTTTCTGTCTGGCTCTCCTCTTCAATAAACTGCAACCTTCTTTCTAAAGCAATCTCCATTTTGATTGTTCCCAGCTTGGACTGGACCCTGATGGAGATTTTTCCTTCAACACTTGATAATGTCATCAGTGCAGGAAGATTGGTCCACGGATAGGAGGGGTTGGTACCCAGCAGCTTCTCCTACCTGCTTGGGCTATTTTTTTTATTCCTTGCTCCTTAATCTCTCCTTGCTCCTCCTCAGCCAGGGTTGGTTAATAGATGGGCAGTGAGGGAGGGGCACCCTGGGCTGACCAGCATCTTCTAATGCCAGTCGGAAGACCCAACGGAAACTCCTTAAGTTTCACAAGGCAGAACTTCAACTGCCCTGGGAGATGGGTTTGGATGAGGCAAGGTCGGAGAATTCAGGAGTTCTGGCACAGCAATAAGCCTCGTCCACACCAAACAATTAAAGTCAAGAGTCAAATAACAGTTGCTTGGATTTTGCAAGGTTGCAGTTCCTCTGGCAGGGCTGCTCAGTCGAGGTCCCAATGTGGGGAACGGAGGCCAGGAGGCCTCACGGAGTAAATGGGGCAAAGAGGGAAGAGAGTATTTGTAGCCCTGGCTTGAACTGAGCAGTCGTTGGTGCTCTCTCAGCTTGGCGGTTTTCTTGCACACCTTTCATTACACAACTAGCTAACCTCATCAGCGCTAGAGGGGAGTGGGGTTGGAGGGGGAGGGGGAAGACTGTGGTGTCCTTGGTGCTCTTGCACACCTTTCATTACACAACTAGCAAACCTCATGAGTGCTAGAAGGGAGTGGGGTTGGAGGGGGAGTGGGAGGAGGAGGAGGAGGAGGGGGAGGAGGATTGTGGGGTCCTTGCTGCTCTCTGAGCTTGGTGGTTTTCTTAATTTTACTACTAGATAACTTCATCTGTTCTAGAATGGTGTGCAGTTTGGGGAGAGGAGGAGGAGGACTGTGGGGTCCCTTGTGCCCTCGGAGCCTGGTGCTTTTCTTGCAGATGTTTCAGGACCCAGGTCGGTACTCTCATCAGTGCTAGAAGGGTGCAGGATTTGTGGAGAGGAGGAGGAAGAGGAGGAAGACCAACGTCATGTTGGAAGCAACTGACCATTATCCCTCTCGTGGGTGTATCCCAACTCTTTGGCTTCTGTTTTCTTGACCTCTGCTTCGTCTAAGCGCATATTTGGACCCTGTGGTTCTTCGTTGGGTTCTGGACTCACACCTTGGCTTGGCTTCCATCTCTGGATTTGGGACCTGGATTTTGCAGTTTGTGTATGTGGATCTGTGGACTTTGATCCTGGATTTGTGACCATGTGCCTTAGCTGAACAGTACCGGACACAACAGAACTTTCCTTTTGGTGAGGGTGGGGACCTGGGGAATAGTACTGGGGACCTGGAGTGTGTGAGGGGGGGAGGGAGACCGGAAGCAGACAACAGGAACCTGCTTAGCTTTCCCCAACCGTCCAGCCAATGCAAGTCTCAGGATTCCCAACGCCTTGTTCAACCAACTGATGAAAGAGGAAAGAATTGAAATTCTCACTCTCTTACTCCATCCTGCTTCCTGGATGTGAAATTCCCAGTGGGGAGAATAAAGAGAGTGAGCAGCCCAGGTGTGGGCAGACGGCTTCATCATGTCTTCTGGAGGACTTCTTCTCCTGCTGGGACTCCTCAGCCTCTGGGCAGAGCTGACCCCCGTCTCTGGCCGGAACCGTCCAGGTGAGTTTCCAGGATGACCTTGAAACCCTTTGCAGGAAGGGGCTGACATGGTCAGAGGGCAGAGTTCTCCCCCAGGGAGGGAAAACCAAGAGCCCCAGTCTAGAACCTCTGGCTTGGTGGGGCCTCTTCTGGGAAGCTTCTTGAGATGGTAGTTGGGTGTCAGATGAAGAGGAGACAGAAATGGGACGGGGGGGGGGGTAAGAAAGAAAAATGCAATTTCAGCAGAAGGCTGCCTGATCTTTATTCAATGCAGCAGCAGAATCAGGGCTTTCAGCCACAGGATCCATCATTCAGACATCTGGTCTAACCCAGGAAGCCAAATGAAATCATCCCAGCAGGCTCTTGACCATGTGCAGACTGTGCATACTAGGAGGGCACCAGGTTGGGGAAGTGCCTTAAAGATGTTTCTGCTAGCTAATCAAATAACACACACACTCTCACACACACACATCCCTTTCCATTTCCTGCAGAGCGTTGTTATCTTCCTGTGAAGCCTGGACCATGTAGAGGAAATATCCCTCGCTTCTACTACAACTCGACTTTGAAAGAATGCCGAGGGTTTATTTATGGAGGATGTGGTGGGAATGCCAACAATTTTAAGACCAGGGATGAATGTCGCTACACCTGTGTCGGTAAGTAGGCAAGGAGTTACGGACTGGCCACTTCACTGGAAAAGAACTGGGTGGCTTAATGTAACATCCTGGTTCTCACAACAGGCTATGATTGGTTCAGTAGAAGGGAAGGGAATTTTCACGGTTGAAATGTGGATTCCCTCCTGCTCTCTGAGATATTTCATGACCCAACTAGGGAACATCATTAGTACTGGAAGAGAGTGGGGTTTGCAGAGGAGGAGGAGGAGGAGGAGGAGAAAGAATATTGAGGGAGGAGAAGAAGAAGAAGAATGTGGTGGTCTTGGAGGAGGAGAAGGAAACATCCCTGTATAAATATGTCAGCTTGCCTAACAAGCCTTGGTGTGGAGGGTTTTTCTTCTTGATATTTGCTTGATTGGGATATCATTTTCTTCCTGGGGGAGGGGGCTATCTTGCCCCCTCTGGGTTTGGGGAGGGGGCTGTGGGAATGTAGAGCCAAGAGAGGAAAGGTCTGTCTCTCCTTTCCTGGAATTCCTGCCTGAGGGGAAGGCAGACCGAGATGGACCCACAAGGAGAACCAACTTCCTCTGTGGTAGAAACGGGGGGACACATTTGCACCCCAGCATCCTGAGTTCAGGCCGAGGAGCCCCGTTATAAAGTCCAGCCCAGAGTCCTGAGAGATTGACCCCAGGAGGAAATGGCTGGGCTTGGTGGGAACATTGGGGGGGGAGAAGAGATGGTCCACTGGGAACATTTCATCTGGATGGGTGGAGATGTTTTGGACCCTGGAAGGTCCAGAGATGGGAACTTGCTTGATCCGAGATGCCAATTCTAGAGGAATCTCTCAGCCTTGGAATCTTCTATTTTGCAGAAAAACGTGGGAGGTGTCCCCAAAGCCATCAACATCGTCAACATCCTCAACATCCACAACATCCTCAACATCCACAGCATCCTCAACATCCTCATCAACGTTGCCAGAATGACTTCAATTGTCCTGGGAGGCAGAAGTGTTGCCGTAATGGATTCATGACTGAGTGCAGGAATCCCGCCTAGGGGAAGTTTGGTAGGTCCCGCGCGTTGTCACTTGTGTAGTTTGCTTTGACCAAATGATTAGTTGTGTGGTGTCACCTTGGCCTAGACTTCATCTTGATACATGCAGATCTCTGTGGGATCTTTCAGGCTGCTGCACCTCCAGGCTCTCCTCTCGTCCATCAAGGTTGGAGCTGATGTAAACAAGGAAGCTGCCCTGATGCTGAAGCAGATCTTGGTGTAGCGGGGGGTCTTCTTCCTGATAGATAGCCACCCCCCCTCTGGAAGCCATGAGACTGACCCTCCCTCTCCCCCTCCCACTGTCTCTTGACGTCTTCTCCTCCTGAAGCACCATTGGGAGAATGCCCGAAGCCCACCCCAGGTGCTCCTGACCACTGTGTTGAGGAAAATGGTCCTCCTGCCAGCCTGGTCAGGAAGCCAGAAGGCCCCGGGCAAGGAGGCCTTCCAGGAGGAGGAGAGGAGAGGGCAGAACCCCCTGCCCACTTTGGTCCAGCTCATCCTCTGGACATACCAGAACTGGTCCATGCTCAGGGGACAGGAAGGTCCACAGCTTTATTTGGGGAGCCAAAGTCAAGCTCACATTTTTGATGGTAAGAAATGCCCCCTGTCTAAACTAGAAAGAGCCTGTGAAGATGCCCAAGCTGTAGCCTTGAGGTCTCCTGGAAAGAGGGGATGGGGGAAAGGTCTTCTAGTCCACCCTCCTTGCAGGGCACAAATCCTCAGAGCATCCTGGAGAGATCTTCTCCCACCTTTGCTTTGCTTTGTCATGGAGAAGAGAGGTCCACCTATTCCCCAAAGCCCCAGAGGGCAGGACAAGAAGCGATGGATGGACACTCATCAAGCAACCTGGAACTAGGAAGAAATTTCCTGACAGGGAGAACAATTAATGAGTGGAACAGCAGTTGCCTCCAGATGTTCTGGGTGCTCCATCACTGGAGGTTTTCAAGAAGAGAGAGTTCACCCCCTTGTCTGAAATGGTGTAGGGTTTCCTACCTAACCAAGGGGTTGGACTAGAAGACCTCCGAGGTCCCTTCCAATTCTGTTATTCTCTATTCTGTGTTCTGCTTGAAACCCCCAGTCATGGAGCCCCATAACTCCAGTAGGGATATTACCCCATTGCTTCCTGGCTCTCCCCATCAGGCCATTCCTCCTGATTTCAATTCCGGTCTCTGTGCTTGTAAGATTAGCCAGGATGAAGCCCTGCTCGCAGTCATGGGCAGAAATCTCATGTCTGAATATTTCTTTTTACAGCATCCCCAATGAGGAGACCCCCCTGAATTGGGGCTAATTTGCCAACTTCACTGAGAGGCTTTTCTTCCGTCCTGGAGTATTCTGGAGACCCTCCCCCAAAACCAACCCTGGCTCCATCCCTTCTGTTCTGCAATAAAGCTTTGCTTCTAGCTGGCTTCTTGGTCTCAGGTGCCTTTTTCTGCCCCCTTAAGCAGTTTCCCTCCCCACCTGAGCCCCAGGGTGACCTTCCAGAGGGAATGCTCAGGGGAAAAACCTCTCAAAGCCAGAAAGCCTTAAAGTTGCCAAGTTTGGAGACCCCTGGATTAGGAAGACAAATAACCTTAAAACCTACGTGCCCCACCCAAATTCTAAGGACAGGAGACATAATAGGATGAACCCACCAATACCAGAAGGGCACACTCAGACTCAGGTCAAAGTACATGACACAGGAAATACAAAGCCTCAAACAGGAACAGCAAACAACCTCAAGAGCCCCAGAAGGTATATAAAAGCCCACCGCTAGGCTGCATGTGGTCAGTTTTTTTCCAGATCCATCTTTCTGTCTGGCTCTCCTCTTCAATAAACTGCAACCTTCTTTCTAAAGCAGTCTCCATTTTGATTGTTCCCAGCTTGGACTGGACCTTGATGGAGATTTTTCCTTCAACATTTGATAATGTCATCAGTGCAGAAAGATTGGTCCACGGATAGGAGGGGTTGGTACCCAGCAGCTTTTCCTACCTGCTTGGGCTATTGTTTTGATTCCTTGCTCCTTCATCTCTCCTTGCTCCTCCTCAGCCAGGGTTGGTTAATAGATGGGCGGTGAGGGAGGGGCACCCTGGGCTGACCAGCATCTTCTAATGCCAGTCGGAAGACCCAACGGAAACTCCTTAAGTTTCACAAGGCAGAACTTCAACTGCCCTGGGAGATGGGTTTGGATGAGGCAAGGTCGGAGAATTCAGGAGTTCTGGCACAGCAATAAGCCTCATCCACACCAAACAATTAAAGGCAAGAGTCAAATAACAGTTGCTTGGATTTTGCAAGGTTGCAGTTCCTCTGGCAGGGCTGCTCAGTCGAGGTCCCAATGTGGGGAACGGAGGCCAGGAGGCCCCATGGAGTAAATGGGGCAAAGGGGGAAGAGAGTATTTGAAGCTCTGGCTTGAACTGAGCAGTCGTTGTTGCTCTCTCAGCTTGGCGGTTTTCTTGCACACCTTTCATTACACAACTACCGGTAGCTAACCTCATGAGCGCAAGAAGGCAGTTGAGTTGGAGGGGAAGGGGGAGGGGGAGGAGGAGGAGGACTGTGGGGTCCCTTGTGCCCTCGGAGCCTGGTGCTTTCCTTGCAGATGTTTCAGGACCCAGGTCGGTACTCTCATCAGTGCTAGAAGGGTGCAGGATTTGTGGAGAGGAGGAGGAAGAGGAGGAAGACCAACGTCATGTTGGAAGCAACTGCCCATTATCCCTCTCGTGGGTGTATCCCAATTCTGTGGCTTCTGTTTTCTTGACCTCTGCTTCGTCTGAGCGCATATGGACCCTGTAGTTCTTTGTTGGGTTCTGGACTCACACCTTGGCTTGGCTTCCATCTCTGGATTTGGGACCTGGATTTTGCAGTTTGTGTATGTGGATCTGTGGACTTTGATCCTGGACTTGTGACCGTGTGCCTTAGCTGAGCAGTACCGGACACAACAGAACTTTCCTTTTGGTGAGGGTGGGGACCTGGGGAATAGTACTGGGGACCTGGAGTGTGTGAGGGGGGGGAGGGAGACCGGAAGCAGACAACAGGGACCTGCTTAGTGTTCCCCAACCGTCCAGCCAACGCAACTCTCAGGATTCCCAACGCCTTGTTCAACCAACTGATGAAAGAGGAAAGAATTGAAATTCTCACTCTGTTACTCCATCCTGCTTCCTGGATGTGAAATTCCCAGTGGGGAGAATAAAGAGAGCGAGCAGCCCGGGTGTGGGACAGCCGGCTTCATCATGTCTTCTGGAGGACTTCTTCTCCTGCTGGGACTCCTCAGCCTCTGGGCAGAGCTGACCCCCGTCTCTGGCCGGAACCGTCCAAGTGAGTTTCCAGAATGACCTTGAAACCCTTTGCAGGAAGGAGCTGACGTGGTCAGAGGGCAGAGTTCTCCCCCAGGGAGGGAAAACCAAGAGCCCCAGTCTAGAACCTCTGGCTTGGTGGGGCCTCTTCTGGGAAGCTTCTTGCGATGGTAGTTGGGTGTCAGATGAAGAGGAGACAGAAATGGGACGGGGGAGGGGGGGTAATAAAGAGAAATGCAATTTCAGCAGAAGGCTGCCCGATCTTTACTCAATGCAGCAGCAGAATCAGGGCTTTAAGCCACAGGATCCATCATTCAGACATCTAGTCTAACCCAGGAAACCAAATGAAATCATCCCAGCAGGCTCTTGACCATATGCAGACTGAGCAAGCTAGGAGGGCACCAGGTTGGGGAAGTGCCTTAAAGATGTTTCTGCTAGCTAATCAAATAACACACACACTCTCACACACACACATCCCTTTCCATTTCCTGCAGACCATTGTTATCTTCCTGCGGAACCTGGACCATGCCTCGCCTATATGCCTCGCTTCTACTACAACTCGACTTCAAAACAATGCAAAGAGTTTATTTATGGAGGATGCCGTGGGAATGCCAACAATTTTAAGACCAGGGATGAATGTCGCTACACCTGTGTCGGTAAGTAGGGAAGGAGTTATGGACTGGCCTCTTCACTGGAAAAGAACTGGGTGGCTTAATGTAACATCCTGGTTCTCACAACAGGCTATGATTGGTTCAGTGGAAGGGAAGGGAATTTTCAGGGTTGAAATGTGGATTCCCTCCTGCTCTCTGAGATATTTCATTACCCAACTAGGGAACATCATCAGTACTGGAAGGGAGTGGGGTTTGCAGAGAGGAGGAAGAGGAGGAGGAGGAGGAAGAATGTTGAGTGAGGAGAAGAAGAAGAAGAAGGTGGTGGTCTTGGAGGAGGAGAAGGAAACATCCCTGTTTAAATATGTCAGCTTGGCGTGGAGGGTTTTTCTTCTTGATATTTGCTTGATTGGGATATCATTTTCTTCCTGGGGGAGGGGGCTATCTTGCCCCCTCTGGGTTTGGGGAGGGGGCTGTGGGAATGTAGAGCCAAGAGGGGAAAGGTCTGTCTCTCCTTTCCTGGAACTCCTGCCTGAGGGGAAGGCAGACCGAGATGGACCCACAAGGAGAACCAACTTCCTCTGTGGTAGAAACGGGGGGACACATTTGCACCCCCAGCATCCTGGGTTCAGGCCGAGGAGCCCCGTTATAAAGTCCAGCCCAGAGTCCTGAGAGGTTGACCCCAGGAGGAAATGGCCGGGCTTGGTGGGGACATTGGGGGGGGGAGAAGAGATGGTCCACTGGGAACATTTCATCTGGATGTGTGGAGATGTTTTGGACCCTGGAAGGTCCAGAGATGGGATCTTGCTTGATCTGAGATGCCAATTCTAGAGGAATCTCTCAGCCTTGGAATCTTCTATTTTGCAGAAAAACGTGGGAGGTGTCCCCAAAGCCATCAACATCCTCAACATCCTCATCAACGTTGCCAGAATGACTTCAATTGTCCTGGGAGGCAGAAGTGTTGCCGTAATGGATTCATGACTGAGTGCAGGAATCCCGCCTAGGGGAAGTTTGGTAGGTCCCGCGCGTTGTCACTTGTATAGTTTGCTTTGACCAAATCATCAGCTGTGTGGTGTCACCTTGGCCTAGACTTCATCTTGATACATGCAGATCTGTGTGGGATCTTTCAGGCTGCTGCACCTCCAGGCTCTCCTCTCGTCCATCAAAGTTGGAGCTGATGTCAACAAGGAAGGTGCCCTGATGCTAAAGCAGATCTTGGTGTAGCGGGGGGTCTTCTTCCTGATAGATAGCCACCCCCCTCTCTGGAAGCCATGAGACTGACCCTCCCTCTCCCCCTCCTACTGTCTCTTGACGTCTTCTCCTCCTGAAGCACCATTGGGAGAATGCCCCAAGCCCACCCCAGGTGCTCCTGGCCACTGTGTTGAGGAAGATGGTCCTCCTACCAACCTAGTCTGGAAGCCAGAAGGCCCCAGGCAAGGAGGCCTTCCAGGAGGAGGAGAGCAGAGGACAGAACCCCCTGCCCACTTTGGTCCAGCTCATCCTCTGGACATACCAGAACTGGTCCATGCTCAGGGGACAGGAAGGTCCACAGCTTTATTTGGGGAGCCAAACCCAAGCTCACATTTTTGATGGTAAGAAATGCCCCCTGTCTAAACTAGAAAGAGCCTGTGAAGATGCCCAAGCTGTAGCCTTGAGGTCTCCTGGAAAGAGGGGATGGGGGAAAGGTCTTCTAGTCCACCCTCCTTGCAGGGCACAAATCCTCAGAGCATCCTGGAGAGATCTTCTCCCACCTTTGCTTTGCTTTGCTTTGTCATGGAGAAGAGCGGTCCACCTATTCTCCAAAGCCCCAGAGGGCAGGACAAGAAGCGATGGATGGACACTCATCAAGCAACCTGGAACTAGGAAGACATTTCCTGACAGGGAGAACAATGAATGAGTGGAACAGCAGTTGCCTCCAGATGTTCTGGGTGCTCCATCACTGGAGGTTTTCAAGAAGAGATAGTTCACCCCCTTGTCTGAAATGGTGTAGGGTTTCCTACCTAACCAAGGGGTTGGACTAGAAGACCTCCGAGGTCCCTTCCAATTCTGTTATTCTATATTCTGTGTTCTGCTTGAAACCCCCAGTCACGGAGCCCCATAACTCCAGTAGGGATATTACCCCATTGCTTCCTGGCTCTCCCCATCAGGCCATTCCTCCTGATTTCAATTCCGGTCTCTGTGCTTGTAAGATTAGCCAGGATGAAGCCCTGCTCGCACTCATGGGCAGAAATCTCATGTCTGAATATTTCTTTTTACAGCATCCCCAACGAGGAGGCCCCCCTGAATTGGGGCTAATTCGCCAACTTCACTGAGAGGCTTTTCTTCTGTCCTGGATTATTCTGGAGACCCTCCCCCAAAACCCACCCTGGCTCCATCCCTTCTGTTCTGCAATAAAGCTTTGCTTCTAGCTGGCTTCTTGGTCTCAGGTGCCTTTTTCTGCCCCCTTAAGCAGTTTCCCTCCCCACCTGAGCCCCAGGGTGGCCTTCCAGAGGGAATGCTCAGGGGAAAAACCTCTCAAAGCCAGAAAGCCTTAAAGTTCCCAAGTTTGGAGACCCCTGGATTAGGAAGACAAAGAACCTTAAAATCTACATGCCCCACCCAAATTCTAAGGACAGGAGACATAATAGGGTGAACCCACCAATACCAGAAGGGCACACTCAGACTCAGGTCAAAGTACATGACACAGGAAATACAAAGCCTCAAACAGGAACAGCAAACAAACTCAAGAGCCCCAGAAGGTATATAAGAGCCCACCACTCTGCTGCATGTGGTCAGTTTTTTTCCAGAGCCATCTTTCTGTCTGGCTCTCCTCTTCAATAAACTGCAACCTTCTTTCTAAAGCAGTCTCCATTTTGATTGTTCCCGGCTTGGACTGGACCCTGATGGAGATTTTTCCTTCAACATTTGATAATGTCATCAGTGCAGGAAGATTGGTCCACGGATAGGAGGGGTTGGTACCCAGCAGCTTCTCCTACCTGCTTGGACTATTGTTTTGATTCCTTGCTCCTTCATCTCTCCTTGCTCCTCCTCAGCCAGGGTTGGTTAATAGATGGGTGGTGAGGGAGAGGCATCCTGGGCTGACCAGCATCTTCTAATGCCAGTCGGAAGACCCAATGGAAACTCCTTAAGTTTCACAAGGCAGAACTTCAACTGCCCTGGGAGATGGGTTTGGATGAGGCAAGGTCGGAGAATTCAGGAGTTCTGGCACAGCAATAAGCCTCATCCACACCAAACAATTAAAGTCAAGAGTCAAATAGCAGTTGCTTGGATTTTGCAAGGTTGGAGCTCCTCTGGCAGGGCTGCTCAGTTGAGGTCCCAATGTGGGGAACGGAGGCCAGGAGGCCCCACGGAGTAAATGGGGCAAAGGGGGAAGAGAGTATTTGTAGCCCTGGCTTGAACTGAACAGTCGTTGGTGCTCTCTCAGCTTGGTGGTTTTCTTGCACACCTTTCATTACACAACTAGCTAACCTCATCAGCGCTAGAAGGGAGTGGGGTTGGAGGGGGAGGAGAGGGAAGAGGAGGAGGAGGACTGCGGGTTCCTTGATGCTCTCCAAGCTTCATGGTTTTCTGGGAGACGTTTCATGATCCAACTGGGTAACATCACCGGTGCCAAAATGGAGTGGGGAGGGAGGAGAAGGAGAAAGAGAAGGTCTCAGGTGCCTTTTTCTGCCCCCTTAAGCAGTTTCCCTCCCCACCTTAGCCTCAGTGTGGCCTTCCAGAGGGAATCCACAGGGGAAACACCTCTCAGAGCCAGAAATAAGTCTGGAGTGGACACAGAGACTCAGCTGTCCTGCGATGGCTCCACACGGATGGTCTGGCTGGAGGCCTTGAGGCCAATCAGGGAAAGTTTTCTGCCTTCATTTAATTAAGCAGAACAAAAATAAAGGGGAAGCAGAAAAAAACGGAAAGAAAACAGAATGGCAGGGAAAATATTAGATACGTAAGGGCTTCTCATGCATGTGGATATGTGTCTGCTTACACATAGGTCATCATAGCTGTCCACATAAAATCTCCTTTTCGTGCCCCCTTTTCATAAGTCACCAGCGACTTCATCTCCTCTGCCTGGAGAACCAAGAGCCTCTGCAGGAGAAGAGCTCCTGGCCATCTTCTCTTGGGCTCCTTCTGATGTACCCAGATGCTCCTCAAAGGTCTTAGCCTGGTTGTCTTCTCTCCAGAATGGCCACTCCAGGCTCTTCAGAAGCCTGTCCCCAAAAGCCATGTGCAGAAGACTCTGTCATCTGGCAGAATCGCCCAAAGGCCAGAATGTGTCCTTGTGTAGGTTGAGGAGGAGACCGCTGTCATCTACTGCTACTTTCCCTACCTCAGATACACCAATAGTAGCCACCATAAAAAAGAGGTTGAGAGTCTAGAAAGTGTGCAGAGAAGAGGAACAAAGAGGATTACGGGACTGGAGGCTAAAACATACAAGGAACGGTTGCTGGAATTGGGTCTGTCTAGTTTAATGAAAAGAAGGATGAGAGGTGACATGATAGCAGTCTTAATATTTTAGGGGCTGTCACAGAGAGGAGGGGGGCCACTTATTCTCCAAAGCACCTGAAGGCCAGAAATGAACAACAGATGGAAACCGATCAAGAAGAGATTCAACCTGGAAATAAGGAGAAATTTCCCGATAGTGAGAACAATCCACCAATGGAATTGAAGTTGCCTTCAGCTGTTGTGGGAGCTTCATCACTGGAAGTGTTATGTCCTGGGACAGCCGGCACAGGCTGCAGCGATTGGCCCAGGTAGACCATGTGGATGCCCGGGACAAGAAAGGCTGCTCCCAGCCTTGCGTGCACACGCACGGCGGGAAAAGATCCTTTGCAATGATTGGCCAGCAAGGTATTGTGCAGGGGGGTTATAAAAGGGGGCGGCACCATTTTAAAATCTGTTCTGTTGTGTTTGCAATAAAGGAGAACTGTTGGAACTCGTTGCTTCATCTCAATGCCTCTTTTCCTGAAACAGGAAGCTTTCAATAAGAGACTGGACTGCCATCTGTCAGAAACGGTCTAGAGCACGGGTGTCAAACTTGCCATGTCACATGACGTGTCGCGACGCATCGTGACTTTTTTTGCATTGCCAGAGCTGGTGTGGGTGCAGCCTTCGCATGATGCAAGCGGCCCGTGGGCCGGCAGTTTGACACCCCTGATGTGGAATCTCCTCCCTGGGTGGAGGGTTGGACTAGATGACCCACAAGGTCCCTTCCAACTCTGTTATTCTAATCAAATTGCCTACACCTACCTCCATCCCTCTGCCCCCCTTCTTGTGATCCTAGAAAAAGATGTGTGACATCTATTTCATAGACAAAGGATCGGAAATAAGGAGGGCATGTTCTAAGTCAAAAGAAGAAAATATACACTACATTTCCTTGACCCCACCCACCAGGTGTTCACATTGTCCAATAATAATGCTTCTTTTTGTTATGGGAACGATTCACTTCTCCATTGAGCACCTGCAGTGGTGACCTTGGCGTTTTGCAGGCTCTCACGGCCCATGAATGGCTTCTTGGCATTCCGTTTCCTCACTTCACTAGCTACCCCTCCCCCGTTTCAATGGCAAGTTGATTAGTGATAGAAGCTAGCAGGCATTCAATCTTGACAGTGCCTGGTGTGAATGCTCATCCACTGGAGGCCTCTGACAAACAGGCATAATAATAATAATAGTAATAATAATAATGATGATGATGATGATGATAATAGTAATAATAATAATAATAATAATAATAATCACAAAATAACTGGAGCACCACTTGAACACTATTGGCATTGACAAATTCGCCATCAGTCAATTGCAAAAGGCAGCCTTACTAGGAACTGCTTCCATCCTGCAGCAAGATCTGTAATACCATCAAACATCCACATCTGCCTATCCCAGGTACTGGGTAAGGACTCGATAGGTAGGCAAAAAGGCCAAATCCAGTCTGAACATCTGGCTGACTGTGCGAAGATTAATAATAATAATAATAATAATAATAATAATAATAACAACAACAACAACAACAATAATAATAATAATAATAATAATAATGATGATGATGATGATGTTGGAAGGTCCCCGGAGAGGAACGGCATACAAACCCAAATAAATATAAATATAAATATAAATGAAGGTCATCTAGTCCAAGGGATCATTTCAGTGGTCAAACAAAACTCCAGACTGGCAGCAGAGCCAGGAAAATCCTATTTGAAAGATATGTGGATTCAATAACAATAACAATAGTAATAGAGTTGGAAGGGACCTTGGAGGTCATCTAGTCCAACCCCCTTCTCAGGCAGGAAATCCTACACCATTTCGGACAAATGGCTGTCCAGTCTCTTCTTAAAAACTTCCAGTGTTGGAGCATTCACCGCTTCTGGAGGCAGGTAGTTCCACTGGTGAATTGCTCTAACTGTCAGGAAGTTTCTCCTTAGTTCTAGGTTGCTTCTCTCCTTGATCAGTTTTCATCCATACTTAAAATTTTAGTATTGACACATACCTTTTCCCAATTCTCACATTCTGAAAATTTTGCAGAATGTGAGATAACAACATTTTTTGTCCCTCTGTAATCCTATATGCCTTTGATCCCGACTGATAACTATAAATTTCAATTCCCTTGCCTTTGGCTGTCCTTTCCTTCTAACTATTTTGAGAATGTGCACCTGTGCACTGCTACCGAGGATTCTTAAATGTGTCAGAGATGCTTGTCTTCCATATAACATGTAATATGGAATTTAATTAGTTGCTGGACTCCACAGTCTGTTGACCGAAAATTGGCAGTTAAAATTGCCCCACCCCAATACTGCTTACTCATTCCTGCCTCTGCTGGTAATGCGCCTTTCATATTGCATAACACACCATTCCTGCATTCAGCAACTCCATTCCCTGCTGGAGTGTAAGGATTGGGCTTTCTACGTCTTATGCCCTTCTTTCTCAGCCCCTGCTGAAGCATATTCGATTTGAACTCTGTACTTCTGTCTGTTTGTAGCAGACATACACTTAGAACCATGGTGGTGCAGTGGTTAGAATGCAGTACTACAGGCTAACTCACTGCCCACTGCCAGGAGTTCGATTCTGACTGGCTCAAGGTTGACTCAGCCCTCCATCCTTCCGAGGTCAGTAAAATGAGGACCCAGATTGTTGGGGGCAACAGGCTGACTCTGTGCACTGTTTAGAGGGGGCTGCAAAGCACCGTGAAGCTGTATATAAATCTAAGTGCTATTGCTATTTTGACTGTACCTCCTCTCTGCAAACATGACCCATTGTTTAAATTATGAAACACTTCAGTTTTGCTTTTTAGAAAGTAACTGCAGCTGCCAAAAAAGCCAACACAATTCTAGGCTGCATTAAACAGAGGGACAGAATCAAGATCACGTGAAACATTAATACCACTTTACAAGGCCTTGGTAAGGCCACACTTGGAATACGGCATCCAGTTTTGGTCACCACAATGTAAAAAAGATGTTGAGACTCTTGAAAGAGTGCAGAGAAGAGCAACAAAGATGATCAGGAGACTGGAGGCTAAAACATATAAGGAACGGCTGCTGGAATTGGGGATGTCTAGTTTAACGAAGAGAAGGACGAGGGGGGACATGATAGCAGTCTTCCAGTATCTCAGGGGCTGCCCCAAAGAAGAGGGAGTCAAGCTATTCTCCAAAGCGCCTGAAGGCAGGACAAGGAGCAACAGATGGAAACTAAATCAGGGAGAGAAGCAACCTGGAACTAAGGAGAAACTTCCAGACAGTTAGAACAATAAACCAACCTGCCTCCAGAAGTGGTGAATGCTCCAATACTGGAAGTTTTTAAGAAGAGACTGGATAGACATCTGTCTGAAATGGTATAAGGTTTTCCTGCCTGAGCAGGGGGTTGGACTCGATGACCTCCAAGGTCCCTTCCAACTTGATTATGATTATGAGTATGAGTATGAGTATGAGTATGAGTATGAGTATGAGTATGAGTATGAGTATGAGTATGAGTATGAGTATGAGTATGAGTATGAGTATGAGTATGAGTATGAGTATGAGTATGATTATGATTATGAGTATGAGTATGATTATGATTATGATTATGATTATGATTATGATTATGATTATGATTATGATTATGATTATGATTATGATTATATCTAGAGTAATCGTTAACAATCACCAAAGCAAATTTGGCCCCTCCCACTGATGGAGACAGAGGGCCAATTAAAACAGCATGCACTAACTGAAAAATTATTTCCGCTTTTCCATCACTTCTGCTGCTGAACTGAATGGGTGGCCTCTTAGCAAATAGCAGGCATTCCATTTGGCCTCTTTGCATATGGCACAAGCCAAACATTGGTTATGATCTTTTTCATTCAAGCCTACAGCCAGGGCAAGCACTTTCCGCAGTGCTTTGAAGCTTCCACAACCCGGCCTTCTGTGCAATACATGTGCACACCCACGATGTTTTGGTTCACCGCACACTGCCACCCGTTTTCCTGTGGTCCAAAACATACAAATGTTTCATTTCAATTTTGTGCAAAAATTACCAAATTATTGTCTAATGACGGATGTAAGGTAATAGTGATCTAAATCTGGTGCGCGTAAAACCTTATCAAACCTTGCCGCTGTACAAAAGAATGATTACCATTTGCAGGGCTTTTTTTTTGTCATAGAACGCCCAGAACGGAGTTCCGGCACCTTTTTGGGATGGAACAACTTTGTAGGGTAGGCAAGGCAGGTTGTATGACATGTGTGAGTTCCGGCACCTTTTTTTTTTTTTTTTTTTTTTTTACAGAAAAAGCACTGATCATTTGCTAGGCTTGTTGACCTGGAATTAGGGGACAGCATAGGAAGTATTTGAAGAAAGAGTCAAGCTATTCTCCAAAGCGCCAGAAGGCAGGACAAGAAGCAATGGATGGAAATTAATGAAGGAGAGAAGCAACCTGGAACTAAGGAGGAATTTCCTGACAGTGAGAACAATTAACCAGTGAAACAATCTGCCTCTAGAAGGGATGAATGCTCCAACACTGGAAGTTTTTAAGAAGAGACTGGACAGCCATTTGTCTGACATGGTCCAGGGCAGAGGTAGGCAACCTTGGCTCTTTTATGACTCGTGGACGTCAACTCCCAGAATTCCTGAGCCAGCCATGCTGAGGAGAAAGGGAGAGGTTTCCAAGCTGAGCCATGCTGGCTCAGGAATTCTGGGAGTTAAACAGGAGTCATGAGGGGGCCATAGTTCCCCCATGATGGCTCAGGAACTCTGGGAGTTGAAGTCCACGAGTCATGAGGGGGCCATAGTTCCCCCATGCTGGCTCAGGAATTCTGGGAGTTGAAGTCCACGAGTCATGAGGGGGCCATAGTTCCCCCATGCTGGCTGAGGAATTCTGGGAGTTGAAGTCCACCAGCCATGAGGGGGCCATAGTTCCCCCATGCTGTCTTAGGAATTCTGGGAGTTGAAGTCCACGAGCCATGAGGGGGCCATAGTTCCCCCATGCTGGCTCAGGAATTCTGGGAGATGAAGTCCACCAGTCATGAGGGGGCCATAGTTCCTCCATGCTGGCTCAGGAATTCTGGGAGTTGAAGTCCACGAGTCATGAGGGGGCCATAGTTCCTCCATGCTGGCACAGGAATTCTGGGAGTTGAAGTCCACGAGTCATGAGGGGGCCATAGTTCCCCCGTGCTGGCTGAGGAATTCTGGGAGTTGAAGTCCACGAGTCATGAGGGGGCCATAGTTCCCCCATGCTGGCACAGGAATTCTGGGAGTTGAAGTCCACCAGTCATGAGGGGGCCATAGTTTCCCCATGCTGGCACAGGAATTCTGGGAGTTGAAGTCCAAGAGTCATAAAAGTGCCAAGGTTGCCTACCCCTGGTCTAAGGTTTCCTGCCTGAGCAGGGGGTTGGACTAGATGACCTCCAAGGTCCCTTCCAACTTTTTTTTATTATTATTATTATTATTAGTAGTAGTAGTAGTACGGTAGTAGTAGTAGTAGTAGTAGTAGTAGTAGTAGTAGTAGTAGTAGTATCAATTCTAAATATGTGCAGATGGCCCTGCTATCTTTGGCCACTTGCAGAGTCATGGATGCAGGTCATGAAAGGGCAGCAAGGAAAACACCCCATTGTCCTAACCCACCTGGGAACATACGGTGTCTTAGGGAAACACCCAAAAGGTCACACTTTTAGCTACTTCTGCTTTCCTCCTTCTTATCTACAGCATGCCAGCCTTGCCGGGCAAAGTCTTGATCTTCTGTGTGTCAGATTTGCTGGGTAAATTGCTTATGTGATGAAAGAAGATATAAAAATAAGGCTCTTCTGATATTTGGGCCTTTTCTCTCTCTTTTAGAGGAGCCCGTCTTTGTTCAGCTGAACAAAAACGTAAAGCTTGAAGGCAACTTCTGGTTTCCTGTTTTATTATTATTATTTTATCAAGCAACACCTCAGAGCCTGCACAACAGGCTTACATACTCCTGGGCCACTGGTCCCAAACTGGAAAAAGGTTTTGGGTTATTTACGATGTGCTCCCTAGCCTCACTGTCCAACAGTGTTGTTTGCCTTCACTAGAGAAATGTGTGTGTCTTTTTTTCTTTTGTCTCTGTGCTTTCTCTCTCCTGCCTCAATCTTTTAATCTACTTACGGGACAATTTTTCTGGCGATGCTGAGTGGATCCAAGGGCAACGCAACATTTCACTACACAGACTGTATCTTCCCCCTTGTTATCTCGCTGGAAGACAGTCCCTTTCTGACCGAGGCTGCAAATTATTACCTTTTCTTTCTAGTCTTTTCTTTTCTTCTTCCAAAAATCTCCCAGTCAGATAACCCACGGTTAAATCACGCCTGTTCATGTCGTTACTAACACGTCCCAAGCATCATCCTGCAAGAACCCTCTGGGCCTTTAAGACCTGCTTCCCATGGAATCATCTTCAATCTCATTTGGCTAAAATTGGCCTTTTATGTTTGGGATTTTATGGAGGAATCTGAACTTTTGGAGAAACAGCATCTAGGAACTCCCTGAAGTGGACAAATTCACTGTGTTGCCTTATGTGCACAACATGGAAACTCCATGGAAGGGGACTACAGGTCACCGCTGGAAGCTCGGAGGTTTGTCTCAGGCTGAAACATATGAAGAACTGGGAATATCCAGTCCAAGGAATAACAGGGTAACAGGGTTGGAAGGGACCTTGGAGGTCTTCTAGTCCAACTCCCTGATCAAGCAAGAGACCCTGGACCAGGGGTAGGCAACCTTGGCTCTTTTACGACTCCTGGACTTCAACTCCCAGAATTTCTGAGCCAGCATGGGGGAACTACGGCCCCCTCATGACTGGTGGACTTCAACTCCCAGAATTCCTGAGCCAGCATGGGGGAACTACGGCCCCCTCATGACTGGTGGACTTCAACTCCCGGAATTCCTGAGCCAGCATGAGGGAACCATGGCCCCCTCATGACTCGTGGACTTCAACTCCCAGAATTCCCGAGCCAGCATGGGGGAACTATGGCCCCTTCATGACTGGTGGACTTCAACTCCCAGAATTCCTCAGCCAGCATGGGGGAACTATGGTCCCTTCATGACTCGTGGACTTCAACTCCCAGAATTCCTGAGCCAGCATGGGGGAACTATGGCCCCCTCATGACTGGTGGACTTCAACTCCTAGAATTCCTGAGCCAGCAAGGGGGAACTATGGCCCCCTCATGACTGGTGGACTTCAACTCCCAGAACTCCTGAGCCTGGGAGTTGAAGTCCACGAGTCATAAAAGAGCCAAGGTTGCCTAACCCTGCCCTAGACCATGTCAGACAAATGGCTGTCGGGTCTCTTCTTAAAAACTTCCAGTGTTGGAGCATTCACCGCTTCTGGAGGCAGGTGGTTCCACTGGTTAATTATTCTCACTGTCAGGAAATTTCTCCTTAGTTCTAGGTTGCTTTTCTCCTTGATTACTTTCCATCTGTTGCTTCTTGCAATGAAGTAATTTTGGAATTTCTTTCTTTCTTCCAGAGAGTTAACTGGCCCATGCAATCAACATGCATTTCCTCCCTCTCTCCATCAAGGGATTCAGAGCTAAAGTGAAGATTAGAGGACGTAGGAGAAACCCTTCTGGCCTCACCCTTGATACCTCCTGTTGGATCCTGGGTGTTCTGAAAACCTGGTTTGCGTATTGTTCACCTTTCACTGCCATTCTTGGTAATGTCATCAGTGCAGCAAGATTGGTCCATGGATAGGAAGGATTGGTCCACAACAGCTTCTCCTACCTGCTAGGGGTATTTTTTTTTTTTGTTCCTTGTTTCTTTATCTGTCCTTTTTCCTCCCTAACCAGAATTAGTTATAGGATTGGGAGGTGAGGGAGGGGCACTCTGGGCTGATTAGGGCAGCCAACTGAAATTCCTAAATTTCACAAGACAGAGAGAACTTCAACTGCAATGAGAGACAGAACATGTTTGGATTAAGCAAAGTTTGAGAATGCAGAATTCCTGGACGTTATTGCATAGCAATAGGCCTCATCGATACCAAAGATGAAAAACAACAGACAAATAATAACTGCTTTAATTTTATTAGATTGCAATAGGTGTGGCAGGGCTGCTCAGCTGAAGTTCAGAGGCTGGGTTGACTCTATTGAGTAAATCCTGCAAAGAAGGAACAATTGAATCTTACAAAAATAATCAATATAAAAGGAAAATATAATGGGGGAAAATGACATTGCTGTAGGATATACTACAGGCCACCCAGCCAAGCAGAAGAAATAGATGAACTCTTTGCTAATCAATTAACAAATGTATGTAGGAAACATACCACGCTAGTAATGGGAGACTTTCACTGCCCTGATATTAACTGCGAGACAAATTCTGCAGCAAGTGGGAGACAGAACAGATTCCTAAGCAACTTAGCTGATAACTTTGTCAACCAAAAGGTGGAAGTGGGAACAAGAGGAAAACCTATAATGGATTTAATTCTCACTAATATAGAAGAAGTGATAGGGGGAGTTGAAATTGCCAGGACTTTGGGCCAGAGTGACCCAGAGTCATGTTGGAATTCAATTCAATGCAAACACAAGTGACAGAATATAATCCAACCACTGTCCTAAACTTTAAAAGAGCTGATTTTAACAAAGAGAGAGCCTAGGAAAGACTCCAGGGATAAAAATCCTACAAGGGAAAACAATTTAAGAAGCCTGGGAAACTCTGAAAAATATGATCATAAAAGCCCAGTCCAGCACAATACCACTGAAAAAGAAATTCAAAAAAATTCAAGAGGAAACCAACATGGCTGCACAAAATCTCTCTAATCAACTAAAAGACAAAAAAGAAAGCAAAGGCTCAGAATGAACAAAGACTGGCAACAAAAGTCAAGGTAATAAAAAAAAGTTTCTTTCAACATATAAATAACAAAAAAAAGTCAAGGAAACTGTAGGTCCACTTTAGAGGGAAGATGACAAGGAAGTAACAGGCAGCAAAGAGAAAGCAGAGCTGCTTAATTCATTCCACTAGTCTACAAGGAAATGAAAATAGCTACATTTTACCAGAATTGGGTAACTAATAAAGGAAAATTAAGTCCTGAGTATTAATTGGCTCCGGTTTCCAAGATACAGCTTCAGGTCAACATTGCATCCAAATAATTCCAAATTACGAGTGGAATGTGCTATTACGCCCCATAACGTTTCTGCAAAACGTGATATAGCAACGAAAATGGTGCCACAGCAATCATTATAAATTTATCTTTTTATTGATACCAATAGCATAACTTCCCATTCATTTATTGGTTTTTCATGTAACATTTTCATGCTTTTTGCATGAAAAACTGACAAGCTCTAACATCAGATTAAATGACAAGGTTCTGGAGGCAACAGCCAGTGTGCCCACAGTAAAAAAAAAAATGACAATAGAAATTGTCTGTCTGTCTGTCTGTCTACCTACCTACCTATCTATCTCCTATTTATCTGTCTATCTATCTATCTACCTACCTACCTACCTACCTATCTCCTATTTATCTATCTGTCTGTCTGTCTGTCTATCTATCTATCTATCTATCTATCTGTCTGTCTGTCTGTCTGTCTGTCTGTCTATCTATCTATCTATCTATCTAACTAACTAACTAACTAACTAACTAACTTCGGAGAGGAGCGGCATACAAATCCGAATAAATAAAAATAAATAAATAAACTAACTAACTAACTAACTAACTAACTAACTCCTATTTATCTGTCTGTCTGTCTCTGTCTGTCTGTCTGTCTGTCTATTATCTATCTATCAAACTCTGTCTCTCTGTCTCTCTGTATCTATCTATCTATCTATCATCTGTCTGTCTTTCTATCTATCTGTCTGTCTGTCTGTCTGTCTGTCTATCTGTCTGTCTGTCTGTCTATCTATCTGTCTGTCTGTCTGTCTATCTATCTATTATCTATCTATCTTGCTCTCTCTCTGTCTTCTCTCTCTATGTCTATCTATCTATCTATCTATCTATCTCCTATTTATCTGTCTATCTGTCTATCTATCTATCTATCTATCATCTGTCTATCGTCTGTCTGTCTTCTATCTGTCTGTCTGTCTGTGTCTATCTATCTATATCTATATCTATATCTATATCTATATCTATATCTATATCTATATCTATATCTATATCTATATCTATATCTATATCTATATCTATATCTATCTATCTATCTATCTATCTATATCTCCTATTTGTCTGTCTGTCTGTCTGTCTATCTATCATCTGTCTGTCTATCGTCTGTCTGTCTGTCTTCTGTCTATCTGTCTATTATCTATCTATCAAGCTCTGTCTCTCTGTCTTCTCTCTCTCTATCTGTCTATCTGTCTGTCTATCTATCTATCTATCTATCTATCTATCTATCTATCTATCTATCTATCTATCTATCTATCTATCTATCTATCTATCTATTATCTGAGTCTAGAGAACAGGATTCTGGTGGATCTGGAATTGGCAAGTCCTCCCCATGGGAAACAGGACACAGTGTGGATGGAATGCTTGGATATTCCTCCGTCCACTTCTTCTTTCCTGAGATCCCTTTTGCAATTGAGGGAATCATGCAAAAACAGCAGTTGCTGCCATGATTGGTGGGCTCGCTCCACACCCTTGAGACTGGGAAAGGCATGGACTTTTTCTTCTTGTTTAGCCCCTGATGCAGATAAGTTGCACATGTAATGCAACAATAATGAGGTGGCCAACTCCTGTCCTGATCCCCTATTTTGCATCCAAAATATCGGTGGTGTGCCTTCATGCTGCCTACTGCACTTTTGAGATGCAAATGTAACCTCAATACAACTGTAGCAGAAGATATTTGCATTGTTTACACAATGTCAAAGCATCTTGGCTTCTGAGGGAAAATATCACGCAACTGTTCCTTGAAAATGTTAGGCAACGACACTTTCACAAGCCACCAGATGTAACTGTATAGATCTGACCAGGACAAATGTATCTTGCAATAAAAGAACAGTAAATTACAGTTAGGTAATAATCTTTAGTCTCAAATTGAAGATAAATTTATACACTTCCATGTGGTACCATTTTCATTGTTCTACCTTACTTCGTCAAGAAGTTACGAGGCATCATGATCATTATATATCTCCCTCCCTTGTAGGCAAATATACTCACCTGTGTATAAATCTTTATTGTGAAATATCTCGAAATCTTTAGCCAACCAGCACTTTTATCACCTGTCTTCTAATATAGAGTAGAGTAGAGTAGAGTAGAGTAGAGTAGAGTAGAGTAGAGTAGAGTAGAGTAGAATAGAATAGAATAGAATAGAATAGAATAGAATAGAATAGAATAGAATAGAATAGAATAGAATAGAATAGAATAGAATTCAGAATAGAATAGAATAGAATAGAATAGAATAGAATAGAATAGAATGGAATGGAATGGAATGGAATGGAATGGAATATGGAATATGGAATAGAACAGAGCAGAACAGAACAGAACAGAGTACAATAGAATAGAATAGAATAGAATAGAATAGAATAGAATAGAATAGAATAGAATAGAATAGAATAGAATAGAATAGAATAGAATAGAATAGGAATAGGAATAGGAATAGAATATGGAATAGAACAGAGCAGAACAGAACAGAGTAGAATAGAATAGAATAGAATAGAATAGAATTCAGAATAGAATAGAATAGAATAAGGAATAGAATAGAATAGAATAGAATAGAATAGGAATAGGAATAGGAATAGGAATAGAATATGGATATGGAATAGAACAGAACAGAGCAGAACAGAACAGAGTAGAATAGAACAGAACAGAACAGAATAGAATAGAATAGGAATAGAATATGGAATAGAACAGAACAGAACAGAACAGAGAAGAATAGAATAGAATAGAACAGGAAGGGACCTTGGAGATCTTCTAGTCCAGCTCCTTGGTCAAACTGGAGAACCTAGACCATCTCAGACAGATGATGGTCCAGTCTCTTCTTAATTCATCTAATCAAAATATGTAAGAATAACACATTTTATCTCAGAGGTCAATAATTTCCCCAAATTGCACAATCTTCGTGCATAAACTATAACGCAACCTACATAACTGTAGAAGACAGACTGGAAATAAAAATTACAATAAGCAAGAAAATGGTTAGAGAACGCCTATCTGATCTTGACAAATATAAATCACAGAGACCTGAAGGAGCTGTTCTCTCAGAACCATTGCATCATATCTTTCCAAAATCCTGGAGCGTCAGGGAACTACCTGAGGATTGGAAAAGGGCTGATATGGTTCCCATCTTCAAAAAAAGGAGAGGGGAAAAAAAACAGACCCAGGAAACGACAGACCAATCAACCTAACACCAATACCTGGGAAAAAAATCCTAGAAAAGATCATCAAAACCCAGATCTGTGAACATCTAGAAACAAATAATGTTACAACTAGAAGCCAGCATGGCTTTGTTAAAAACCAATCGTGCCAAACCAATCTTATTTCATTCTTTGACAAACTGATGTTGTTGGTGCTCCATCAGTGGAGATTTTTTATGAAGAGACTGGACAGCCATTTGTCTGAAATGGTCTAGGGAAGGGGTGTCAAACTGCCAGGCCGTGGGCTAGGTGCATCATGGCGAAATCGCGCCCACCCATTGCCAGCAATGGAAAAAAAGTTGTGACCTATCATGACAGGTCACGCAACGTGGCGAGATTCTCCCCTGTTGTATAGGTTCTCCTGCTTGAGTAGGGGGTTGGACTAGAAGACCTCCAAGGTCCCTTCCAGCTCTATTCTGATGGACTGATCTCCAGGGTCCCTTCCAATGGATCCCATTTCATTTTTCTAGAACAGGGGTTCTCGACCTTGGTAACTTTAAGACTTGTGGACTTCAATTCTGGGAGTTGAAGTCCACAAGTCTTAAAGTTGCCAAGGTTGAGAACCCCTGTTCTAGAAAGGGAGTGTCAACACAATCATTTTCAGGTGGATGTAATAACAAGGAACACCTCAACAGGGCCCTGCCTAGCTTTCCCTCAAAGTAGCCAGCCAATCCAACTTTTGGGATTTCCCCACCTCCTCTTCAACCATCTTGTGAAAGAGAAAGGAACTCGGATTCTCACTGCATTAGGTCATCCTGGTTCCTGGATCTGTAGGTGTGAAATTGCCCGTGGAGAGAATAAATAGAGCGAGCAGCCCGAGGTTGGGACAGACGGCTTCATTATGTCTTCTGGAGGTCTTCTGCTGCTTCTGGGATTCCTCGCCCTCTGGGCAGAGCTGACCCCCGTCTCCGGCCAGAACCGTCCAAGTGAGTTGCCAGAATGTTCTTGAAACCCTTTGCAGGGTTGCCTCTTCTGGGAAGCTTCTTGAGATGGTAGTGGGCTGTCACAAAGGTGCTTTTCAAGAGGCATTTAGACTTTGTTTTTCTTGAAGATATTTCACTTCTCATCCAAGAAGCTTCTTCCGTTCTTCAGTTCCTGGATGAGGAGGGAAATATTTTCAAGTCACAAAGTAAGCAAGTCCAGTTGCCTTTTGGAAAACCACCTCTGGGACACACAGCGTGACTTGGATGATGGAGAATCTCCATCAACATTCTGAGTAGGAAACCAAATAACCCAATTAAAACATCCCAGGTGGCTCTTGGCTGTTTGCAGTCTGAGCATGCTCAGAGGGCACCAGGTTGGGGAAGAGCCTTAAAGATGCTACTTAATCCAATAACATCTCCCTCTCCCTATTTCAAAGGGCGCTGCTCTCTTCCTGCTGAAAAAGGATCGTGTAAAGGCAGAATTCCCCGCTTCTACTACAACTCGGCTTCCAAACAATGTGAACAGTTTATTTACGGTGGATGCGGTGGGAATGAGAACAATTTTGAGACCAAAGATAAATGTCGCAACGCCTGTGTCGGTAAGTGGGGAGGGAGCTGCGGACTGACCTCTTCATCATAAAAAAAAACCCTGCAGTCTCCTAAAATGAAACCTAGGGTGGTTTAATGTAATATCCTGGCTCTCACAACAGGCTAGGATTGATTCAGTAGAAGGGAATCTTTGTCACCCAGGGTTGAACTGTGGAGTTTCTCTGAGCTGGGTGGTTTTCTTGCAGATGTTTCATGACCCAACTAGGTAACATCATCAATGCTAGAAGGGAGAGGAGTTTGCAGAGGTGGGGGGAGGAGGAGGAGGAAGAGGAAGAGGAAGAGGAAGAGAAAGAGAAAGAGAAAGAGAAAGAGAAAGAGAAAGAGAAAGAGAAAGAGAAAGAGAAAGAGAAAGAGAAAGAGAAAGAGTGTGGGGTCTTTGATGCTCTCTGAGCTGGGTGGTGTTCTTGGAGATGTTTCATGACCCAGCTAGGGAAGATCTTCAGTGCTCAGAAGGAGGAGGAAGAGGAGGAGGAGGAGAACTATGAGTTTCTTGGTGGTTTTCTTGCAGACGTTTCATCACCCAACTAGGTAACATCATCAGTGCTAGAAGGGAGTGGGGTTTGCAGAGAGGAGGAGGAGGAGCAGGAGGAGGAGGAGAACGACGACAATGACCTAGGGGTCCTGGGTGCCCTCTGAACTTCATTATTTTCTTGCAGACGTTTCATCCCCCAACTAGGTAACATCATCAGTGCTAGAAGGGAGTGGGGTTTGCAGAGAGGAGGAGGAGGAGGAGCAGGAGGAACAGGATGATGATGATGATGACTTAGGGCTCCTGGGTGCTCTCTGAGCTTGGTGTTTTCTTGCAGACATTTCATGGCCCAACTAGGGAACATCCTCAGTGCTAGAAGGGAGGGGTCTTGTGGAGAGGAGGAGGAGGACTGTGGGGTCCTGGGTGCTCTTTGAGCTTGGTGTTTTCTTGCAGACATTTCAGGGCCCAGCTAGGTAACATCACCACTGCAGTTGAGTGTGGGCTTTGCTCCCTGTTTAGATACTTCAGCTTGCCCTGCCAGTCTTGGTGGGAGTGTGGTTTCCTTCTTGATAGCTCCTGGATTGGGGAATTATCTTCTGCTGGGCTGTGTGTCCCTGATGATGTGGATGTTGGCGTCATGGCTCCATCCTGCCTGGTCCATGAACCACCAAGGGTCCAACACAGGTGCCTGTGCTGAGGCAGCCAGCTCAGAACTTCAACCTCCCCATTTAGCCTAAGAACTTCAGGCAACCTCTAGGAGGAAAGAAATCTTCTCTTGATGCCCATCCTCCACTTGGGGGAGGGCGCTATCTTGCCCCCTCTGTATTTGGGGAGGGGGCTGTGGGAGTGTGCAGGACCAACGTAGAAAGCCTCTGCCTCCCATTCCCTGGAATTCCACCTTCCTCTTTGGTGGGCTTGTCCATATCCACCCCCAGGATCCGGGGCTAAAGAGAGGGGAGCCCAGTTATAGGGACCCTCCCCCCAGGTCCTGAGAGGTCAACCCCCAGCAGGAAACAACTCTGCTTTGTGGGGAAGGAGGTGGGCAGGAGGTGGGCAGCATCTCACCAGGATATATGGAGATGTTTCAATTCCGGAAAGGCCCAGAGATGGGATCTTGCTTGATCTGGGATTCCAATTCCAAAGAATCTCTCAGCCTTGGGATCTTCTATTTTGCAGAAAAACGTGGAAGGTGTCCCCCGGGCCCTCAACAACAGGACCAGCAAAACAAGATTCCTTGTCGCGAGAAATGTAAAAATGACTGGGCATGTCCTGGGCAGCAGAAGTGTTGCCGTTACGGATGCATGACTGAGTGCAAGGATGTCCTCTTTGAGAAGTTTGGTAGGTGCCGCACATTGTCACTTGTGTAGTTTGCTTAGTCCAAAGGAACAGATGTGCAATGTCACCTCAGCCTAGATGTGGTCTGGGCACCTGCAGGTTTCTCTGGGGTCTCTCAGGTTCTCCTCGTGTCCATCAAAGGTGGAGTTGATATAAACAAGGAAGGTGCGGTGATGCAGAATTTGGCGTTCTACGTCCCCTCTTCCTAAGAGATCTTATAGAATCATAGAATCATACTCTTGACCTCCTCTCCTCCTGAACATCCATTGTGTTGGAGAAGATGGTCCTCCTGCCAGCCTGGTCAGGAAGCCAGAAGGTCCCAGGCAAGGAGGACTTCCAGGAGGAGGAGAGGCCAGGTCCACTTTTGGTCCGGCTCATCCTCTGGGCAGACCAAAACTGGTCCAAGCTCAGATAACAGGAAGGTCCACCATGGCTTCACCAGGGGCACCAAAGATAAGCTCACATTTCCAACTATAAGAAATGCTGCTCATCTGAATTAGAAATCTCCCATGAATATGTTCTTGCCCAAGCTCTAAAGGGCCGTCTTGAGGTCTCCTGGAAAGATGGGATAAGGAAAAGATCCTGGAGGTCTTCTAGTCCAGAGTTTCCCAACCTTTTGGGCCCCAGGGACCAGTTCTGTGGAGAGACTTTTTCCACAGACTGGAGAGTATGTGGGTTTGTGTGCTGCCTGCATCCCACAGATGGGGCTTTGCTTGTTTGTGCAGATCGGTTGCTGGCATGCTGCACCTCAGGACCAGTCCATGCGCCGGGGGTTGGGGACCCCTCTTCTAGTCCACCTTCCTTCCAGAAATGCTCCACGTCCGAGTTAGGAAGCTCCTGTGAACATGCCCTTGCCTGTGCTCCAAGCAGTGGCCTTGAGGTCCCCTAGAAAGAGAGGATTGGGGAGGGGGTGAAATGCCAGAGGTCTTCTAGTCCATCTTTCTTCCAGCGTAGATCATCCTGGACAAATGAATGTCCCACTTTTGCTTTGGTTTGCCATGGAGAAGAGCTGGTCAACTTATTCTCCAAAGCAGCTAAAGAAGAGGGCAAGAAGCAACGGATGGAAACTAATCAAGGAGAAATCCAATCTAGAACTAAGGAGAAACTTCCTGACAATGAGAACAATTCATCCAGGTGTCTTCAAACTTGGCCCTTTTATGACTGGGCTGAGGAACTCTGGGAGTTGAAGTCCACAAGTCATAAAAGGGCCACGTTTGAGGACCCCTGGATTAATCAGTGGAACTGCTTGCCTCCAGAAGTTGTGGGAGCTCCATCACTGGAGGTTTTCAAGAAGAGACTGGGCAGCCCTCTGCCTGAAATGGCACAAGGTCTCTTGCTTGAGCAAGGAGTTGTACGAGAAGACCCCTGAGGTTCCTTCCCACTTTGTTAGCCTGTATTCTGCTTGAAACCCTCAGCTATGGAGCCCCATAACTCCGGGGTTCCTGGCTTTCCCAATCAAGCCATTCCTCCAGATTTCAGGTTCCGGTCTCCCCGGTTGTAACAATGGGTAGGGTGAAGCACCGGAGGCAGTTCTGGGCAGAAATCTGACATCTGAATTTTGTTTTTACAGCATCACCAACAAAGAGACCCTGAACTGGGCATAATTGACAAACTTCACTGAGAGGACCTTCTTCTGTCCTGGACCACCCTGGAGACCCTCCCCCCAAACTCACCCTGGGTTCATTCCTTCTTTCCTGGAATAAAGCATTGGTTCTAGTTGCCCTCTCCGTCTCAGGTGTCTTCTTCTGCCCCATTGGGGTTTTTTCCGCCCCACTTTGACCCATGTCCCCCCCCCATGTCAGAGGAAGAGGGGCTGAGCGGCATCACAAGTTCTACATTTAGGCAAGAAAAACCAAATGCACAGGTACAGTATAGGGGGTACCTTGCTCAATAATAGTAACTGTGAGGGGGATCTCGGAGTCCTTGTGGACAATCACCTAAATAGGAGCCAGCCGTGTGCTGCAGCTGCCACAAAAGCCAACACAGTGCTGGGCTGCATTCACAGAGGGACAGAATCAAGATCAGGTGAAGTGTTAATACCACTTTACAAGGCCTTGGTAAGGCCACACTTGGAATACAGCATCCAGTTTTGGTCACCACGATGTAAAAAAGAGATTGAGACTCTAGAAAGAGTGCAGAGAAGAGCCACAAAGATGATCAGGGGACTGGAGGCTAAAAGATAGGTTGCTGGAATTGGGGATGTCTAGTTTAATGAAGAGAAGGACGAGGGGGGACATGATAGCAGCCTTCCAGTATCTCAGGGGCTGCCCCAAAGAAGAGGGAGTCAAGCTATTTTCCAAAGCCCCTGAAGGCAGGACAAGAAGCAACGGATGGAAACTCATCACAAGGAGAGAAGCAACCTAGGAAAAACTTCCTGACGGTCAGAACAATTAACCAGTGGAACCACCTGCCTCCAGAAGCTGTGAATGCTCCAACACTGGAGGTTTTTAAGAAGAGACTGGACAGCCATTAGTCCGAAATGGTATAGGGTTTCCTGCCTGAGCAGGGGGTTGGGGGTTAGGGTTCCCTAACGTGGCTTTCCAGAGAGAGTGCACAGTGGAACCACCTCTTGGAGCTAGAAATCCCTGAAATCCAGTCCCCACGATGAGTTTACTCCAGAGGAAATCTGGGATGGGCACGGAGACTCTGCTACTCTGTGATGGCTCCATGCAGATTATCTACACCAGGGGACCCCAACCTTTGGGGCACCAGGGTCCAGTTCTGTGAAGAAAGATTTTTCCGCAGACCAGAGAGAATGTGGTTTTGTGTGCTGCCTGCATCCTGCAGATAAGATTTTGCAATGGCTCAGTACTGTCCACGAACCGGGGGTTGGGGACCCCTGCTCTAGACCAGGAGTGTCAAACTGCCGGCCCACAGAAACTGCACCCACCCCAGCACTGGCAAGGGGGGAAAAGTCACGATACGTCACAACACGTCACATGACGCGGCGAGTGTGACACCCTTGATCTAGACAATGAGGCAAAGCAGACAAATTTTCTGTCTTTATTGAAATTAAGCAAAACAGGGGAAAAAAAGAAAAGTAGCAGGGGAAAAACAGGAAAAGAACACAGAACATCAGGAAAACTATTAGATACGTGGGGCCTTATGCATGTAGATATACATGTCTGTTTTAAACATGTATCTGTATGCAAAATCTCCTTTGCATGACACCAGTTCATAAGTCTCCAATAATTTCATCTCCTCAATATGGAGTGGGAGGGACGAATAGATGATATAAATCAGGGGGCTGGACTAGAAGATCTCCAAGGTCCCTTTCTATTCTATTCTATTCTATTCTATTCTGTTCTGTTCTGTTCTGTTCTATTCTATTCTATATTCTGTTCTGTTCCATATTCTATTCTATTCTATTCTATTCTGTTCTGTTCTGTTCTGTTCTGTTCCATATTCTATTCTATTCTATTCTATTCTGTTCTGTTCTGTTCTGTTCTGTTCTGTTCTGTTCTGTTCTGTTCTGTTCTATTCTATATTCTGTTCTGTTCCATATTCTATTCTATTCTATTCTATTCTGTTCTGTTCTGTTCTGTTCTGTTCTGTTCTGTTCTGTTCTGTTCTATTCTATATTCTGTTCTGTTCCATATTCTATTCTATTCTATTCTATTCTGTTCTGTTCTGTTCTGTTCTGTTCTGTTCTGTTCTGTTCTGTTCTGTTCTGTTCTATTCTATATTCTGTTCTGTTCCATATTCTATTCTATTCTATTCTATTCTGTTCTGTTCTGTTCTGTTCTGTTCTGTTCTGTTCTGTTCTGTTCTGTTCTGTTCTATTCTATATTCTGTTCTGTTCCATATTCTACTCTACTCTACTCTATATTCTATTCTATTCTATATACCGGTAGCTTTATTTTATGCCCCAAATGCGATTACCCAAGTATGGCCTTCATTCGGCCGGCAGGTGGCACCACCTGTCCAGGTGTTTGTGTTCAGATTCTTAGGAAATCCTCTCTCCCCCCCCCCACACACACAGATTGGTCTGTCCCAGTCAGGCCTTCCCCGCATGACCAAGGCAAATGGTCTCTCCTGACTTATGTGGTTTGCTGCTCCACTCTTGGCGCACCTGTTTACACAAATCCTCCCGCAACACACTGAACAAACCACACTGAACAAACTGCCTCGTTCACACAGGTCCTCCTCAAAGGGCTCTTGCAGCTGTGTTTCCAGCTGCAGCAAAGAGGTTTACAGCTAGCAAGAGTTGGAGACTGTCATGCCCTCCTCAGAAAACCGGTCTTCTGTCAATCAATCAATCAGAATAAGAGGTGGAAGGGACCTTGGAGGTCTTCTAGTACACCCTGCTGAAGCAGCAGACCCTGTAGCAGGAGTCTTCCAACCTGGCCCTTTGATGACTGGTGGACTTCAACTCCCAGAATTCCTCAGCCGGCCTCCATTTTGTTTGTTAGATTTAAGACAGGGGTCTTCCAGCCTGGCCCTTTGATGACTTATGGACTTCAACTCCCAGAATTCCTCAGCCGGCCTCCATTTTGTTTGTTAGATTTAAGACAGGGGTCTTCCAACCTGGCCCTTTGATGACTGGTGGACTTCAACTCCCAGAATTCCTCAGCCGGCCTCCATTTTGTTTGTTAGATTTAAGACAGGGGTCTTCCAGCCTGGCCCTTTGATGACTGGTGGACTTCAACTCCCAGAATTCCTCATCCGGCCTCCATTTGGTTTGTTAGATTTAAGACAGGGGTCTTCCAGCCTGGCCCTTTGATAACTGGTGGACTTCAACTCCCAGAATTCCTCAGCCAGCCTCCATTTGGTTTGTTAGATTTAAGACAGGGGTCTTCCAGCCTGGCCCTTTGATGACTGGTGGACTTCAACTCCCAGAATTCCTCATCCGGCCTCCATTTGGTTTGTTAGATTTAAGACAGGGGTCTTCCAGCCTGGCCCTTTGATGACTTGTGGACTTCAACTCCCAGAATTCCTCATCCGGCCTCCATTTTGTTTGTTAGATTTAAGACAGGGGTCTTCCAACCTGGCCCTTTGATGACTGGTGGACTTCAACTCACAGAATTCCTCATCCGGCCTCCATTTTGTTTGTTAGATTTAAGGCAGGGGTCTTCCAACCTGGCCCTTTGATGACTTGTGGACTTCAACTCCCAGAATTCCTCAGCCGGCCTCCATTTTGTTTGTTAGATTTAAGACAGGGGTCTTCCAGCCTGGCCCTTTGATAACTGGTGGACTTCAGCTCCCAGAATTCCTCAGCCAGCCTCCATTTGGTTTGTTAGATTTAAGACAGGGGTCTTCCAGCCTGGCCCTTTGATAACTGGTGGACTTCAGCTCCCAGAATTCCTCAGCCGGCCTCCATTTTGTTTGTTAGATTTAAGACAGGGGTCTTCCAGCCTGGCCCTTTGATGACTGGTGGACTTCAACTCCCAGAATTCCTCAGCCGGCCTCCATTTTGTTTGTTAGATTTAAGACAGGGGTCTTCCAGCCTGGCCCTTTGATGACTGGTGGACTTCAACTCCCAGAATTCCTCATCCGGCCTCCATTTTGTTTGTTAGATTTAAGACAGGGGTCTTCCAACCTGGCCCTTTGATGACTGGTGGACTTCAACTCCCAGAATTCCTCATCCGGCCTCCATTTTGTTTGTTAGATTTAAGACAGGGGTCTTCCAGCCTGGCCCTTTGATGACTTGTGGACTTCAACTCCCAGAATTCCTCATCCGGCCTCCATTTTGTTTGTTAGATTTAAGACAGGGGTCTTCCAACCTGGCCCTTTGATGACTGGTGGACTTCAACTCCCAGAATTCCTCATCCGGCCTCCATTTTGTTTGTTAGATTTAAGGCAGGGGTCTTCCAACCTGGCCCTTTGATGACTTGTGGACTTCAACTCCCAGAATTCCTCAGCCGGCCTCCATTTTGTTTGTTAGATTTAAGACAGGGGTCTTCCAGCCTGGCCCTTTGATAACTGGTGGACTTCAGCTCCCAGAATTCCTCAGCCAGCCTCCATTTGGTTTGTTAGATTTAAGACAGGGGTCTTCCAGCCTGGCCCTTTGATAACTGGTGGACTTCAGCTCCCAGAATTCCTCAGCCGGCCTCCATTTTGTTTGTTAGATTTAAGACAGGGGTCTTCCAGCCTGGCCCTTTGATGACTGGTGGACTTCAACTCCCAGAATTCCTCAGCCGGCCTCCATTTTGTTTGTTAGATTTAAGACAGGGGTCTTCCAGCCTGGCCCTTTGATGACTTGTGGACTTCAACTCCCAGAATTCCTCATCCGGCCTCCATTTTGTTTGTTAGATTTAAGACAGGGGTCTTCCAACCTGGCCCTTTGATGACTGGTGGACTTCAACTCCCAGAATTCCTCATCCGGCCTCCATTTTGTTTGTTAGATTTAAGACAGGGGTCTTCCAACCTGGCCCTTTGATGACTGGTGGACTTCAACTCCCAGAATTCCTCAGCCGGCCTACATTTTGTTTGTTAGATTTAAGACAGGGGTCTTCCAACCTGGCCCTTTGATGACTGGTGGACTTCAACTCCCAGAATTCCTCAGCCAGGCACGCGTGCCTGGCTGAGGAATTCTGGGAGTTGAAGTCCACCAGTCATCAAAGGGCCTAGTTGGAAGCCCCCTACCCTGTGCAACTTCAGACAAGTCACTTTCCAATCTCATCTTGAAAACCTCCAGTGATGGAGCACCCACAACTTCTGAAGTCATTCCACCGATTAATTTTTCTCAACTGTGAGACAAAGTTGGAGGTTGGATCACTAATGATCTTCTCCCCATTATTTCTTGTAACGGGGTCATTTTGGAATTTCTTTCCTCCAGAAAGTTAACTGGCCCATGCAATCAACATGCATTTCCTCCCTCTCTCCATCCAGGGATTCAGAGCTAAAGTGAAGATTAGAGGACGTAGGAGAAACCCTTCTGGCCTCACCCTTGATACCTCCTGTTGGATCCTGGGTGTTCTGAAAACCTGGTTTGCGTATTGCTCACCTTTCACTGCCATTCTTGGTAATGTCATCAGTGCAGCAAGATTGGTCCGTGGATAAGAAGGATTGGTCCACAACAGCTTCTCCTACCTGCTTGGGGTATATTTTTTTTGTTCCTTGTTCCTTTATAATAATAATAATAAAGTTGGAAGGGATCTTGGAGGTCATCTAGTCCAACCCACTGCTCAGGCAGGAAACCCTGTACCATTTCAGACAAATGGCTGTCCAGTCTCTTCTTAAAAACTGCCATTGTTGGAACATCAGCTTCTGGAGGCAGATAGTCCCACTGGTTAATTGTTCTCACTGTCAGTTTCTCCTTAGTTCCAGGTTGCTTCTCTCCTTGATGGGTTTCCATCTGTTGCTCCTTGTCCTGCCTTCAGGCGCTTTGGAGAAGAGCTTGACTCCCTCTTCTTTGGGGCAGCCCCTGAGATATTGGAAGACTGCTATCATGTCCCCCCCCCCTTGTCCTTCTCTTCGTTAAACTAGACATTCCCAATTCCAGCAACCGTTCCTTCTGTGTTTTAGCCTCCGGTCCGCTGATCATCTTTGTTGCTCTTCTCTGCACTCTTTCTAGAGTCTCAACATCTTTTTTGTTCTTTAACCAGGGCTGGTTAATAGATGAGTAGTGAGGGAGGGGAACCCTGGGCTGATCAGCGTTCTCAGCTGCCACTCGGAAGACCTGATGGAAATTTCACAACTTGCACTGCAATGTGAGAGATGGATTTGGATTAGGCAAGATTTGGGAATCCAGAAGTCCTGGAAGTTATCGCATAGCAATAAGCTTCACCGATACCGAATTTTAAATAAATAGCAGCCAAATAATCATAGCTGTTTGTTTATTCCCAGCTTGAACTGAACCAGGATGAAGACTTTTCCTTCAACAGAGGGAAGAGAATATTTGGTGCTCGGGGTCGAATTGTGGGGTCCTCCCTGAGCTTGGTGGTTTTCTTGCACACGTTTCTATGGGTCCTGGTTGTCCCAAAGGTGCCTTTTTTCAAGAGGCAACTGGACATTCTGGGTTTTCTTTCAAGATGTTTCGCTTCTCATCCCAGGAGCTTCTTCAGGTTCTGACTGGATGTGGGGAAGGGAAGGATTTATACTCCTTGCAGACAGCTGGTCCTTTGCAAAATGAAATTGAAAAAGCTTCTTGGATGAGAAGCGAAATGTCTTCAGAGAAAAACCAGAGTGTCCAGTTGCCTCTTGAAAAAAAAACAACAGCACACATTTCATTACACAACTACCGGTAGCTAATATCATCAGAAGTAGAAGGGAGTGGGGTTTGTGGAGGGAAGGAGGAGGAGGAGGAGGAACAGGAGGAGAATTAGTTCCCCCGTGCTGGCTCAGGAATTCTGGGAGTTAAAGTCCTCCAGTCATGAAGGGGCCATAGTTCCCCCATGCTGGCTCAGGAATTCTGGGAGTTGAAGTCCTCCAGTCATGAAGGGGCCATAGTTCCCCCATGCTGGCTCAGGAATTCTGGGAGTTGAAGTCCACCAGTCATGAGGTGGCCATAGTTCCCCCATGCTGGCTCAGGAATTCTGGGAGTTGAAGTCCTCCAGTTATGAAGGGGCCATAGTTCCCCCATGCTGGTTCAGGAATTCTGGGAGTTGAAGTCCACCAGTCATGAGGTGGCCATAGTTCCCCCATGCTGGCTCAGGAATTCTGGGAGTTGAAGTCCTCCAGTTATGAAGGGGCCATAGTTCCCCCATGCTGGTTCAGGAATTCTGGGAGTTGAAGTCCTCCAGTTATGAAGGGGCCATAGTTCCCCCATGCTGGTTCAGGAATTCTGGGAGTTGAAGTCCACCAGTCATGAGGTGGCCATAGTTCCCCCATGCTGGCTCAGGAATTCTGGGAGTTGAAGTCCTCCAGTTATGAAGGGGCCATAGTTCCCCCATGCTGGTTCAGGAATTCTGGGAGTTGAAGTCCTCCAGTTATGAAGGGGCCATAGTTCCCCCATGCTGGCTCAGGAATTCTGGGAGTTGAAGTCCTCCAGTCATGAAGGGGCCATAGTTCCCCCATGCTGGCTCAGGAATTCTGGGAGTTAAAGTCCTCCAGTCATGAAGGGGCCATAGTTCCCCCATGCTGGCTCAGGAATTCTGGGAGCTGAAGTCCACAAGTCATCCAAGAGTTGAGGTTGCCTAGCCCTGACCTAGACCTTAGGAGAGGCCTGTTTTTAATGGCCTTCCTTTCCAACCCTGGCCAGGTAGGGTTGGGGGTGCCAGAGGGCATGTGAAAACACTGAGAATTCACCTTTCTTCAGGTGTGCAAGATTCCACTGCTTTATCCGTGGAAACCAGAAGGAGTCAACTCTTGTCAGTGACCACAGGATGAGCAGAAACTAGAGAAGACAGAACGTGTCTCAAATAATTTGGGCCTGGGCCATATTTATTTATTTCGGAAATTCGATGCCCATCTCATACCCAATGGCTCCGGGCAGCTGACAGCATATAGGCCTTCATAGGTATAGGTGGGACCCAGAAGCCGAGGGTAGCCAGGGTAACATGAAGTAAGGATGTTTTGTGGATGTGATATGGTTTGCACATCATCGCTTGAGCTACCGTATGCTGACCATCTCTGAAGGATCTTCAAGTGCAGCTCCATTAAGTGCACCTTGCAGTAGTCCATCCATGATAGAATAGAATAGAATAGAATAGAATAGAATAGAATAGAATAGAATAGAATAGAATAGAATAGAATAGAATAGAATAGAAGCTGGAAGGGACCTTGGAGGTCTTCTAGTCCAGCCCCTTGCTAAAATTATTCTCCAAAGCACCAGAGGGCAGGAGAAGAAACAATGGTTGGACTTGGCTTGAATGATTGTTACAATGCACCCCATCCTCCAGGCCAGGGAAGGATGCAATGGCTTACAAGATGAATCTGTGTGAAAACCGTCCTGGTCACAGCTGTCATCTACTTCTCTCAAGCAAGAGGTGCATCTCCAGGAGGGCCCCCAGACGATGTATCAACCCCCAAGGAGATATTAAATTCTTTTCAGGCACCAATATGGAAAAGCCACAGCACCAGGAACTAGAACAGCCCAGCCACTCAGTCTCCCTAGGGTTGAGTCTGAGCTGGTTCCATCCAGCGAAACCCTCCAGGCATTTGGGTCAAGAGTTGACCGCATTGCTTGGCTGGCCAAGGGTCAGGATGTATAGCTGAGTATCCCTCAGCATGCTGATGATACCTGATCCTGAGCTAATGGGTGACTTGACCTAGGAGCCATCTGCAGATGATAAAGAGAATGGGTGAGAGCTTCAAACCCTGAGCCATCCCAAAGATTTCAAGGTTGACCTCTCTCCTCCTATCAATACCTACTGGAACCAGTCATGGAGAAAGGAGGATGACCACCAGATCCTCTGCCTCCCACTCCCCCATCCAGAACAATATAATGACTGGTGGCAATGAGAACTATCCAGAGACCAAGATGAACCAGGATGGCTTCACCTTCCTCATCCCAGTCTTACCACAGGTCATCCACAAATGTGATCAGTGTTGTGTTCATACTGTGTCCCAGCCTGAAACCCAATTGACAGGGGTCTAAATAATCTATTTCTTCTTCTTCTGTAACCCAATCACCTGCTCAAGAATCTTCTTGAAAGGGAAAAATCCCTTGAGACACCACCACCATCCCCTCCTTCAAGTCTGGTGGAACTGTCATAACTCTCAAAGTGGCCACCTGCACAGTGGTGGGATTCAAATAAGTGAACAACGGTTCTGTGCGTGGATGCTGCTTCTAGAAGTCCATTCTGGGCCTGGGCAACAAGAAATTAGCTACCGTTTCTGGCGAAGTGGTGTGAACCGGCTGAATCCCACCACTGCACCTGCAGGGTGCAAAAGACCTGGTCCACATGGGAAGGTTCAATTAAGCTGCTAAATTATTCAATTGTTTATCAATTATTTGGTTGAATTGTTGCTAAAAGGCTGTACACATGAATCTTCTCAATTAACAATATCTGGTTAGAATTAGATAAGGGCCAATGACACTGTAAGAAGGTTGAACGTAATTTCCTTGTGGCAATGTAGGGATTCCAGGCTAAACCTTCTTTTCATTCTGCCCCCTGGACCTTCCAGTACTTCTCCACCACCACCACTTATGGAACTAGGTGTCATGATATAAAAAAGATGCTGAGACTCTGGAAAGAGTGCAGAGAAGAGCAACAAAGATGATCAGGGGTCTGGAGGCTAAAACATAAAGAACGGTTGCTGGAATTGGGTCTGTCTAGTTTAACGAAGAAAAGGGGGGACATGATAGCAGCGTTCCAATATCTCAGGGGCTGCCCCAATGAAGAGGGAGTCAAGCTATTCTCCAAAGCGTCTGAAGGCAGGACAAGAAACAATGGATGGAAATTAATCCAGGAGAGAAGCAACCTGGAACTAAGGAGAAACTTCCTGACAGGGAGAACAATTAACCAGTGGAACAACCTGCCTCCAGAAGTTGTGGGTGCTCCATCACTGGAGATTTTTTAAGAAAAGACTGGACAACCATTTGTCTGACATGGTATAGAGAAGGGGTAGGCAACCTTGGCTCTTTTATGACTGGTGGACTTCAACTCCCAGAATTCCTGAGCCAGCCATGCTAAGGGGAAAGGGAGAGGTTTCCAAGCTGAGCCATGCTGGCTCAGGAATTCTGGGAGTTGAAGTCCACCAGTCATGAAGGGGCCATAGTTCCCCCATGCTGGCTCAGGAATTCTGGGAATTGAAGTCCACCAGTCATGAGGGGGACAAAGTTTCCCCCATGTTGCCTCAGAAATTCTGGGAGTTGAAGTCCACAGAGTCATGAAGGGACCATAGTTCCCCCATGCTGGCTCAGGAATTCTGGGAGTTGAAGTCCACCAGTCATGAAGGGGCCATAGTTCCCCCATGCTGGCTCAGGAATTCTGGGAGTTGAAGTCCACCAGTCATGAGGGGGCCATAGTTCCCCCATGCTGGCTGAGGAATTCTGGGAGTTGAAGTCCACGAGTCATGAGGGAGCCATAGTTCCCCCATGCTGCCTCAGGAATTCTGGGAGTTGAAGTCCACCAGTCAGGAGGGGGCCATAGTTCCCCCATGCTGGCTCAGGAATTCTGGGAGTTGAAGTCCACCAGTCATGAGGGGGCCATAGTTCCCCCATGCTGGCTGAGGAATTCTGGGAGTTGAAGTCCACAGAGTCATGAAGGGACCATAGTTTCCCCCTTGCTGGCTCAGGAATTCTGGGAGTTGAAGTCCACAGAGTCATGAAGGGACCATAGTTTCCCCCTTGCTGGCTCAGGAATTCTGGGAGTTGAAGTCCACCAGTCATGAAGGGGCCATAGTTCCCCCATGCTGGCTCAGGAATTCTGGGAGTTGAAGTCCACCAGTCATGAGGGGGCCATAGTTCCCCCATGCTGGCTGAGGAATTCTGGGAGTTGAAGTCCACAGAGTCATGAAGGGGCCATAGTTCCCCATGCTGGCTCAGGAATTCTAGGAGTTGAAGTCCACCAGTCATGAAGGGGCCATAGTTCCCCCCTGCTGGCTCAGGAATTCTAGGAGTTGAAGTCCACAGAGTCATGAAGGGACCATAGTTTCCCCCTTGCTGGCTCAGGAATTCTGGGAGTTGAAGTCCACCAGTCATGAAGGGGCCATAGTTCCCCCATGCTGGCTCAGGAATTCTGGGAGTTGAAGTCCACCAGTCATGAGGGGGCCATAGTTCCCCCATGCTGGCTGAGGAATTCTGGGAGTTGAAGTCCACAGAGTCATGAAGGGGCCATAGTTCCCCATGCTGGCTCAGGAATTCTAGGAGTTGAAGTCCACCAGTCATGAAGGGGCCATAGTTCCCCCCTGCTGGCTCAGGAATTCTAGGAGTTGAAGTCCACAGAGTCATGAAGGGACCATAGTTTCCCCCTTGCTGGCTCAGGAATTCTGGGAGTTGAAGTCCACCAGTCATGAAGGGGCCATAGTTCCCCCATGCTGGCTCAGGAATTCTGGGAGTTGAAGTCCACCAGTCATGAGGGGGCCATAGTTCCCCCATGCTGGCTGAGGAATTCTGGGAGTTGAAGTCCACAGAGTCATGAAGGGGCCATAGTTCCCCATGCTGGCTCAGGAATTCTAGGAGTTGAAGTCCACAGAGTCATGAAGGGACCATAGTTTCCCCCTTGCTGGCTCAGGAATTCTGGGAGTTGAAGTCCACCAGTCATGAAGGGGCCATAGTTCCCCCATGCTGCCTCAGGAATTCTGGGAGTTGAAGTCCACCAGTCATGAGGGGGCCATAGTTCCCCCATGCTGGCCCAGGAATTCTGGGAGTTGCATAAAAGAGCCAAGGTTGCCTACCCCTGGTATAGGGTCTCCTGCTTGAGCAGGGGGTTGGACTAGAAGACCTCCAAGGTCCCTTCCAACTCTGTTATTCTATTATTCTGCCTGTCAGCTTCTGGATGGTCTTACTTTATCCCCCAAATGCCCAGAATGTTCCTCACAGCTGCAAAAGAAGGAACCAGCCATCCAGAGACAGCTGTTGGCCAACTGCAGATGCAATCAGGTTGGAGAAATGATTACATGCCATATATTGCCACATTGCCACCCCTGAAATGCTCAAGAGTGGGACTTTTGCAGGAAACTCAGTGGGAAAAGAGACAACTCTGAGAAGAAAAAGGCAAGTATTATTGAGTCTCAGGTTCCCAAGACTAGGAAAACAAAGGTTTATATATATATAGACAGGTCCATCTCAATGTCCAGGAATCATTTCCGTGGTCAAGCAAAACTCCAGACTGGAAGCAGAGCCAGGAAAATCCAATTTGAAGGATATGTGGATTCAATAGCAATAATAATAATAGAGTTGGAAGGGACCTTGGAGGTCATCTAGTCCAACCCCCTGCTCAGGCAGGAAACCCTATACCATTTCGGACAAATAGCTGTCCAGTCTCTTCTTAGAGACTTCCAGTGTTGGAGCATTCACCGCTTCTGGAGGCAGGTGGTTCCACTGGTTAATTGTCCTCACTGTCAAGCAGTTTCTCCTTGATTCCAGGTTGCTTCTCTCCTTGATGGGTTTCCATCCATTGCTTCTTGTCCTGCCTTCAGGTGCTTTGGAAAAAAGCTTGACTCCCTCTTCTTTGGGGCAGCCCCTGAGACACTGGAAGGCTGCTATCCTGTCCCCCCTCGTCCTTCTCTTCCTTAAACTAGACATACCCAATTCCAGCAACCGTTCTTCTTATATGTTTCAGCCTCCAGTCCCCTAATCATCTTTGTTGCTCTTCTCTGCACTCTTTCTAGAGTCTCAGCATCTTTCAAGCAGTTGGATAATTGGATTAAAGTTTCCTGGGTGGATGGTTTTCCAGCCTCTGCTTGAACCCCCCACCCCCCAGTGAAAAGAAGCCCATTGTATTGACTTCGTTGTCCAACTCTTCTAGCAGTGAAGACTCCCCCCCCCCCTCAGTCCATTGATTCTGCTTCCTGTAACTCACACGCCCTTTCGCTCTCTGGAATGAGAGAGAACAGGTCTCCGTAGATTTTAACTCTTTGAGGAAGGAAGGAAGACAACTTTGGGGAATTTTAGCTGAAATCAATCATAATCTTTAAAGCTATCTGAACTCTGACAGGAAACCTACCCCCCCCCAAATTAAAAAGAGAGAGAGAGAGAGAGAGAAAATTAATACTGTGTGGAAAGTAGAACAAGTGTCAGAGAAACTGTGAAAAAGCAGAGCAGTAACCAAAGGGTCAGGTAAAAATGGAAGTTTTAAATTTTGGTAGGAGAATTTGCAACAAGGTGCTTCAGCTCTAAGCCAAACCAAACAGAATAACAGAATAGCAGCGCTGGAAGGAACCTTCTAAAAAAAAGCCAACACAGTGCTGGGCTGCATTAACAGAGGGACAGAATCAAGATCAGGTGAAGTGTTAATACCACTTTACAAGGCCTTGGTAAGGCCACACTTGGAATACGGCATCCAGTTTTGGTCACCACGATGTAAAAAAGAGATTGAGACTCTAGGAAGAGTACAGAGAAGAGCAACAAAGAGGATCAGGGGGCTGGAGGCTAAAACATATAAGGAATGGTTGCTGGAATTGGGTATGTTTTGTTTAATGAAGAGAAGGACGAGGGGAGACATGATAGCAGCCTTCCTGTATCTCAGGGGCTGCCCCAAAGAAGAGGAAGTCAAGCTATTCTCCAAAAGCCCCTGAAGCAGGACAAGGAGCAATGGACAGAAACTCATCAAGGAGAGAAGCAACCTAGAACTAAGGACAATTAAGCAGTGGAACAACCTGCCTCCAGAAGCGGTGAATGCTCCAACACTGGAAGTTTCAAAGAACAACGATTTGTCTGTAATGGTATAGAGTCACCATCTTGTGAAAGAGAAAGGAATGTGTATTGTCATTGCATTGGGTCATCCTGCTTCCTGGATCTGCAGGGATGAAATTCCCAGTGGGGAGAATAAATAGAGCAAGCAGCCCGGGTGTGGGACAGACGGCTTCATCATGTCTTCTGGAAGTCTTCTTCTCCTGCTGGGACTCCTCACCCTCTGGGCAGAGCTGACCCCCGTCTCCGGCCAGGACCGTCCAAGTGAGTTTCCAGAATGATCTTGAAACCCTTTACTGGGAGAGGCTGACGTGGTCAGAGGGCAGAGTTCTCCCCCAGGGAGACAAAACCAAGAGCCCCAGTCTAGAACCTCTGGCTTGGTGGGGCCTCTTCTGGGAAGCTTCTTGAGATGGTAGTTGGGTGTCAGCTGAAGAGGAGGCAGAAATGGGAGTGGGGGGTAAGAAAGAGAAATGCAGTTTTAGGGGAAGGCTGCCCTATCCTCACTCAATGCAGATTCATACAGGATAATATTTGTAGCTCAGGGTTGACATGAGGGATCCTTGGTGCTCTCTGAGCGTGGTTCTTTTCTTGTGGACTTTTCATGATCCAAAGTAGGTAACATCATCAGGGCTCATGAGGAGGTTCCCTTTTTTCAGCGATGAAATGTCTTCAAAACACTACCCAACATCCAAGCTCAGAAAGCACCAAAGACCCAAACAGGATCCATCATTCAGCCATCTAGTCTGACCCTCCCCCAGAGCAGGAAACCACATTAATACATCTTAGCTGCCTCTGGACCGTTCGCAGACTGAGCATGCTAAGGGGGCACCAGGTTGGGGAAGTGAGTTAAAGACTTCAGGGCTAGCCAATTGAATAACGTCCATCCTTCAATTTGTCACAGAGTTTTGTTATCTTGCTTATGAAACCGGACCATGCAAAGCCAAAATGCCTCGCTTCTACTACAACCCGACTTCAAAGCAATGTCAACCATTTATTTACGGTGGATGCAAGGGGAACGACAACAATTTTAAGACCCTGGATCAATGTCGCTACACCTGCATTGGTAAGTGGGGGAGGAGCTGCGGACGGGCTCTTCGCATACAAGAGAATATTCGCGATTCGGGATGGAACTGTGGGGTCCTGAGCGCTTTCTAAGATTGGCTGTTTCGCAGAATCGCAGAATCAGAGTTGGAAGAGACCTTGAAGGTCATCTACTCTAACCCTCTGCTGTCTTGTAAACGTTTCGTGAGCCAGATAGGTAACAGCTTCAGGGCTGGGAGGGAACAAGATTTGCTCGCTATTTATATCTAAAAGAGCCGTAGTGGCGCAACAGTTAGAATGCAGTATTGCAGCCAGGAGTTCAAGTCTGCCCAGCTCAAGGTTGACTCAGCCTTCCATTCCTCCAAGGTGGGTAAAATGAGGGCCCAGATTGTTGGGGGCAAGATGCAAAATGTCCCTCAGAGAGGGCTGTAAAGCACAATGGAGCGGGCTACCAGTCTTAAGGGCTATGGCAATGGCTGTATCTAGTGGCTTCCTTTGCCAGTGTTGATGGGCTGTGTTTTCTCCTTGGTAGGTCCTTGATTAGGATGTCATTATCTGCTTGGCTCTTTCTCTCTGCTTATTTGGGGGTGGTATAATTTGTCCCCTCTGCTGTATGCAGTCCCAGGACCACCAAGGACCCAGCCCAGAATTAGCCCGTGTGTGTGTGTGTGTGTGTGTGTGTGTGTGTGTGTGTGTGTGTGTGTGTGCTGAGTGGCCCAGCTAAGAACGTCAACCTCACTCCTTGTAGCAATTCTGAACTTATTCTATTCTATTCTATTCTATTCTATTCTATTCTATTCTATTCTATTCCATTCCATTCCATTCCATTCCATTCTATTCTATTCTATTCTATTCTATTCTATTCTATTCTATTCTATTCCATTCTATTCCATTCCATTCCATATTCTATTCTATTCTATTCTATTCTATTCTATTCCATTCTAATTCTAATTCTAATTCTATTCTATTCTATTCCATTCCATTCCATTCTATTCTATTCCATTCCATTCCATTCCATTCCATATTCTATTCTATTCTATTCTATTCTATTCTATTCTATTCTATTCTAATTCTAATTCTAATTCTAATTCTAATTCTATTCTATTCTATTCTATTCTACTCTATTCTATTCCATTCCATTCCATTCTATTCTATTCCATTCCATATTCTATTCTATTCTATTCTATTCTATTCCATTCTAATTCTAATTCTAATTCTAATTCTATTCTATTCTATTCTATTCTGCTCTAATTCTATTCTATTCTATTCTATTCTATCCCATTCCAATTCCAATTCCAATTCCAATTCTATTCTATTCTATTCTATTCTATTCTATTCTATTCCATTCTAATTCTAATTCTATTCTATTCTATTCTATTCTATTCTATTCTATTCTATTCTATTCTATTCTATTCTATTCCATTCCATTCCATTCCATTCTAATTCTAATTCTAATTCTAATTCTAATTCTATTCTATTCTATTCTATTCTATTCTATTCTATTCTATTCTATTCTATTCTATTCTATTCTGCTCTAATTCTATTCTATTCTATTCTATTCCATTCCAATTCCAATTCCAATTCCAATTCCAATTCTATTCTATTCTATTCTATTCTATTCTATTCTATTCTATTCTATTCTATTCTATTCTATTCTATTCTATTCTATTCTATTCTATTGCTGGAATCCCTTCTGGATGGAGAAGGAATAAAGCCCACAAGGGCTTCCTATTTGCTAGAAATGGGAGGTGTACTTTCCTGTTCCTAAGTCAAGAGAGAGGAGCCCAGGTATAAAGTCCAACTCAGGGTCCTGAGCAGTTGACCCCAGAAGGAAATGGCTGACTGTGATGGGAAGGTCTCGGAGGTAGAATCCTGCTCCAGCTAGTTGCTTGGAGGCGCTTCAGGTCCTAAACGGTCTTGGGATCTGGTTTGTTCTGGGATTCCAATTCGAGAGGAATCTCTCACAGTCATGGTGTGTGTAAAAGACTTTGGGAGACCAGGTGAAGACCTGTCACTAATGGTCAGAGAAGAAATGGCAGAGCCAGAAGCTGCATAATGGGTGAATAAGGAGGCTGGGAAGAGAGACTGGGAGATTTCTCCTTTCAGACTGGCAGGATTCTGTTAGTGCAGCTTTACGATAAAACAGAATTAGCTTATCTGATTGTGTTACCTGGTGAGCCTGACACCCAGCCTCGGGACCTCCTATTTTGCAGAAAAGCCTGGGGTGTGTCCCAAGACCCCTCCCAAAACACTCACTCCTTGTATCGCGAAGTGTGCAAGTGACTGGAAGTGCCCTAAGAATCAGAAGTGTTGCAAGCATGGATGCACAATTACTTGCATGACTCCTGCCTAAGGTAAGACCTGCATGTTGACCTCGGTTTAGAAGACCCTCCAGGCATTCTGTGTTTCCATCGAAGGTATAATTAAAGTAAAAAAGAAAGGCGGGGTGGATCTTTTAGCCCCAAGCGTGCACATCAACTTTGGTGTGGTGTGGTGGGGCCCTTCTTCCTGATGGATCTCCACCCTCAGGCTGACCCTCCACGTCCCCCTGCCACTGGCCCTTGACTTCTTCTCCTCCTGAACCTCCATTGGGAGAATGGTCCCCCCCCTAATTCAGCTGCTGCTGGGCAGTGTGTTGGAGAAGGTGGTCCTCCTGCCAGCCTGGTCAGGAAGCCAGAAGGTCCCAGGCAAGGAGGGCTTCCAGGAGGAGGAGAGGCTGGGCCAAAACCCCTTGCCCACTTTGGTCCAGTTCGTCCTCTGGGCAGACCAGAACTGGTCCACGCTGGGGGTGACGGGAAGGTCTACCATAGCTTCGCCAGGGGTGCCAAAGACAAGCTCACATTTCTGACTGTAAGAAATGCTCCCTCATTCAGTTGGGAAGCTCCTGTGGACCTTCCCTTGTCTGGGCTCCCAGCAGTGGCCTTGAGGTCTCCCAGAAAGAGAGGGTGGGGGGGGGGAATGCTGGAGGTCATCTCTAGTCCGCCCTCCTTCCAGGGCAGAAACCCTCGGAGGATCCTGGAGGGATTCTCTCCCACCTTTGCATGAAGACCCTCAGGGATGGAACCCCATAACCCCAAGGGGGAGGCTGCCCCCTAGCTTTCCTCCTCTCCCAATCCGGGCATCCCTCCCGATTTCAGCGCTGGGTCTTCGGAGTTGCGAGATGAGGCAGAGCGAAGCACTGGAGGCGGTTACGGACAGAAATCTGACATCGGGATGTTTGTTTTCAGAGCCTCATGCGGGAGGAGAGGAGACCCAGCTGAATTGGGCCCAGTGCCCCAACCAGGCCCAGAGTCCCTTCTACTGTCTTTGCCCACCCTGGAGACCCCCCCACACACAGGAGCCCTGGGCTCACCCCTTCCCTTCTTCAATAAAGCTTCGGGTCCTTGCTTCCCTCTCCGTCTCCGTCTCTTCCACAGGGCGGTTTTCCAAAGAGAGTCAGCCGGTTATGTTTGGCAGCTGCCAAAAAGGCCACGGGTGGCAGCGAGGAAGCTGCCCTTACACCAGTAGGCATCACTGTCACAGGAGGAGCTATCTCCTCCTCTCCCCCTCCACTCTTCCTCTTCCACCACCACCACCCCTTCTAGCACTGATGGTGTTACCTACTTGGGTCATGAAACGTCTGCAAGAAAACAACCAAGCTCAGTGACCACCAAGGCCTCCCCAGTCCTCCTTCTCCTCCTCCTCCTCCTCCTCCTCCTCCTCCTCCTCCTCTCCACAAACCCCCTCCCTTCTAGCACTGATGGTGTTAGCTACTTGGGTCATGAAACATCTGCAAGAAAACAACCAAACTCAGGGAGCACTAAAGACCCCACAGTCCTCCTTCTCCTCCTCTTCCTCTTCCTCCTCCTCCTCCTTCTCCTCCTCCTCCTCCTCTCCACAAACCCCCTCCCTTCTAGCACTGATGGTGTTAGCTACTTGGGTCATGAAACATCTGCAAGAAAACAACCAAACTCAGGGAGCACTAAAGACCCCACAGTCCTCCTCCTCCTCCTCCTCTTCCTCTTCCTCTTCCTCCTCCTCCTTCTCCTCCTCCTCCTCCTCTCCACAAACCCCCTCCCTTCTAGCACTGATGGTGTTAGCTACTTGGGTCATGAAACATCTGCAAGAAAACAACCAAACTCAGGGAGCACCAAGGACCCCTCAGTCACTGTCGTCCTCCTCCTCCTCCTCTTCCTCCTCCTCCTCCTCTTCCTCCTCCTCCTCTTCCTCCTCCTCCTCCTCTAATTTACTCCATTCCAGCACTGATAATGTTATCATCATAATAAAAAGCGTCCAGCTTACATTCCAAAATTGCAGCTAACTCCTCTGCATTTTCAGCTACTTGTAAAGTTGTCCCAGTCGTTTGGCAACTTTCTACACACTTTTGCATCTCTAAAATAGTTTGAGAAGGTTTTCTTTTATCATCCTTGGAGCAGAGCTGGTCAACAAATGGGTGGATTCTATTTCAAGAGCTTTCAAATATATCTCTAATAGTTGCTTCTTCATCTGGACTCCCTCTTTGGTCAACGAAGAGCTCCTTTTAAAGCCACTTAGGAATTGCTAGCAGTTCAGAAATGATAAAAATCAGAAAGTTTCAGCCACCCACAGCAAAGCAGACCAACTACAAGTTGCTACACTAATAAACTGAAACCAGAGCATTCTGTCTTTCTGCTTCTCCTTCAGCTTTTTTCTTTTTTTTTATCCACACTTGTTTATTTTGGCTTGTCTTAGCAACTTTCTTCTTTCTTGTTAAAGAGACCCCCAAAAGGCTGGATTTGAAGATCTCCAAGGTCCCTTCCAACAATGTTATTTTAATTCTAATTCTTCTAAAACACCCAACACGATCCTAGGCTGCATCAACAGAGGGACAGAATCAAGATCACGTGAAGTATTAGTATCACTTTATAATGCCCTGATAAGGCCACACCTGGAATCCTGCATCCAGTTTTGACCACCACGATATTAAAAAAATGTTGAGACTCCACGACAGGGTGTCAAACCGCCGGCCTACAGGCCAGATGCGTCATGCCGAAACCACACCCACCCCAGCTCCGGCAATGGGGGAAAAAGTTGCGATACATTGCAACGCATCACATGACGTGGTGAGTTTGACACCCCCTGCTCTAGAAAGAGTGCAGAGAAGAGCAACAAAGATGATCAGGGGACTGGAGGCTAAAACATACAAGGAACGGTTGCTGGAATTGGGGGTGTCTAGTTTAAGGAAGAGAAGGACGAGGGGGGACATGAGAGCAGTGCTCCAGTATCTCAGGGGCTGCCCCAAAGAAGAGGGAGTCAAGCTATTCTCCAAAGCACTTGAAGGCAGGACAAGAACCAATGGATGGAAACTCATCAAGGAGAGAAGCAACCTAGAACTAAGGAGAAACTTCCTGACGGTTAGAACAATTAACCAGTGGAGCTTCTTGCCTCCAGAAGTTGTGGATGCTCAAACACTGAAAGTTTTTAAGAAGAGACTGGACAGCCATTTGTCTGGGATGAGATATAGTCTCCTGTTTGGGAGGGGGGTTGGACTAGAAGACCTCCAAGGTCCCTTCCAGCCATAGGTGTCAACGTTGCTAACATCAAATGTTTTTGCTTTGACAAAAGATGGAGATGCAACCATTTTCTTCTTACGTTTTACTCTAGAATTAGAGAGTTAGAGTTAGAGTTAGAGTTAGAGAGTTAGATGATGGGGGGAGGAATGTGCATGAGAGTTTAGCTAGACATAACAATACTGGACCTAGTGTGAGAACCAAGGTTACTGAAATAAGAGATGATAAGAATTGGTGGGCTAGGGAACTGGAGGTAAAAACCTGCATTTCAAGCTAATTGGGGAATGTGATTTATGACTGTTCATTGGAGGAGGGCATTGTGCTTTGATACTATGTGCTCAGGGGAGGGGAATCCAGTTTTTGGCTTCGACTGTGTTAGTGCTGATGCTATCCTTCTCCAATAAAGATTCTTTAAGGTAAACAATGCTTCGAAGTTCTTTGAACAGTTTCATCTGTCGGAACCACGGCACTAGGATTCTAGTCTGTTCTATTTTATACCAGACAAATTATCAAACAGAAAATAAGTCCCTAACCAAGGATCCCCCAACCCTGCTTGCTGGAGAGTTGGGTTCCCAGCTGAGTCTGGGGGCTTCTCATTTCCTGTTAGTATCCTGAACATCCTGGTTTTTTGGATGCCTCCCTCTTTCCTCACCTGCTAATGACTTTCACCCCTGGCCTTCATGTTGCAAAACAGATGGAACTGGCTGAGCCCCAGCTGTGACCGAGACACCCAATGGCTTCAGTCAAGGTACTCTGTGTAATTCCAATGTGCAAACATGTGTGGTCACCCAGGATCCGGGAAGGAGCAGCGGCCCCAGGCTCGCCCGCTCTGCCCTGCACGAAGCCCCCTTGCAAACACGAGGGGCCTCCGCTGATAAAGATCTGAGTTATCTGCCCCACCTATTTGTCCCATCCAGGGAAAAACTCACAGTTCTGATGTGTTGAGAAAGGTATTTTGGCAGCTCTCCATTTCCCTTGCTTCTCCAACCGGCCTTCTCGCTTCCTGAAAACAGGACTTAAATACCCATCGCTCCAGCCCCAGCGCACATTCCCCCTGAACCAGCACCATGAAGGCTGCGCACAGCTTCCTCCTGCTTCTGGGTCTCCTCTTCCTCTTGACGGAGCTGCCCTCTTCGATGGGACAAGTGTTAGGTAAGGCGGGGTATCACCCCCAATACAGCAAATTTTGGGAACCTCATAGCCGCTCTTATAACTTTACTCTTTCCAAGGCTTCATCCTGCTGATCCTGGAGGCTTCATCTGCTTTTCCTGAAAGCTCTGCCGATTGCCCGGCCCATGAAGCAAGAGCCATCAGATACAGAACAGAGTAGCAGAGTTGGAAGGGACCTTGGAGGTCTTCTAGTCCAACCCCTTGCTCAGGCAGGAATCCTATAGCATTTCAGACAGGTGACTGTCCAGTCTCTTCTTAAATACCTCCAGTGTTGGACCACTTACAGCACGGAAAATGCTTTGGTCGTGCTGATCGATGATCTCTGGCGGGCCCGGGATAGAGGTTATTCCACTATCCTGGTGCTTCTTGACCTCTCAGCGGCTTTCGATACCATCGACCATGGTATCCTTCTGCGCCGGTTGGAGGGGCTTGGAGTGCGGGGCACCATCTTGCAGTGGTTCACCTCCTACCTCTCTGGCCGGTCGCAGTCGGTGTTTGCAGGAGGTCAGAGATCGGCTCCAAGGCCTCTTCCATGTAGAGTCCCTCAGGGGTCTGCTCTGCTTTTTAACATCTACATGAAGCCATTGGGTGAGATCATCCGTCGACACGGGGTGAGTTATCATCAATATGCTGATGATACCCAGCTTTATATCTCTACTCCGTGTCACTACAGCGAAGCAGTGGAAGTGATGAACCGGTGCCTGGAGGCTGTTGGGGTCTGGATGGGTGCCAACAGGCTCAGACTCAATCCCGACAAGACGGAGTGGCTATGGGCTCTGCCTCCCAAGGACAATTCTATCTGTCTGTCCATTACCCTGGGAGGAGAAGTTTTGTCCCCCTCGGAGAGTGTTCGCAACTTGGGTGTTCTCCTCGATCCATAGCTAAGTCTAGAACATCATTTTTCGGCTGTGGCGAGGGGGGCATTCGCCCAGGTTCGCCTGGTGTGCCAGTTGCAGCCCTATTTGGACCGGGAGTCACTCCTCACAGTCACCCATGCCCTTGTCACCTCGAGATTCAACTACTGTAATGCTCTCTACATGGGGCAGCCTTTGGAGAATGTCCGGAGACTGCAGGTAGTCCAGAATGCGGCCACGCGAGCTGTCTTGGGTCTCCCAAGACATGCTCATATCACTCCAGCCCTCCGTGAGCTGCACTGGCTACCAACTGGTCTCCGAACACAATTCAAAGTGTTGGTTATGACCTATAAAGCCCTTTATGGCAATGGACCAGGATACTTGCGGGACAGTCTTCTGCCTCATGAATCCCAGCGACCGGTTAGGGCACATAGGGTTGGCCTCCTACGGGTCCCGTCTGTCAGGCAATGTCATCTGGCAGGGCCTAGGGCAAGGGCCTTCTCCGTTGCTGCCCCAGCCCTCTGGAACCAGCTTCCCTCAGAGGTTCGTATTGCTTCCTCCCTCCTAGCTTTCCGGAAATTGTTGAAGACGCATTTATGCCAACAGGCTTGGGGCAAATGAGCTGTGCTCTGCCCCTCGGCCCTAAGAGTGTCCCGCCATCAACAATTGTGAGTTGAATGTGTTTGTATGTTGTGTGAATGATATTAATTTTTAAATTTTTAAATTAATTATGTTTTTAAATTGTGTTGTTGTTGTGAGCCGCCCCGAGTCTTGGGAGAGGGGCGGCATATAAATTAAACTAAATAAATAAATAAATAAATCTGGAGGCAGGTGGTTCCACTGGTTAATTGTTCTCACTGTCAGGAAGTTTCTCCTTAGTTATAGGTTGCTTCTCTCCTTGATGAGTTTCCATCCGTTGCTTCTTGTCCCGCCCCCGGGTGCCTTGGAGCAGGGGTCCTCAACCTTGACAACTTTAAGAATTCTGGGAGTTGAAGTCCTCAAGTCTTAAAGTTGCCAAGGGTGAGGACCCCTGCCTTAGAGGGCAAGAAGCCATGGATGGAAGCTAATCAAGGAGAGAAGCAACCTGGAATTAAGGAGGAATTTCCTGACAACAATCAGCAAATGAAATGAGAGAATTAATGGGTGGGGGTAGGGCAAGGGAGGTGCCAGGTGCAAGGAATCAGGACCATGGGTTAGGTTGCACATAGATAATTGATTTAAGTCCGTCAACGAGAACCTGGTCAACTCAAGTTCAACAGAGAAGAGCAGCAAAGATGATCAGGGGCCTGGAGGCTGAAACATACAAGGAACAGTTGCTGGAATTGGGTAGGTCTAGTTTAATGAAGAGAAGGATGAGGGATGACAGGATAGCAGTGTTCCAGTATCTCAGGGGCTGCCCCAAAGAAGAGGGAGTCAAGCTATTCTCCAAAGCACCTGAAGGCAGGACAAGAAGCAACGGGTGGAAACTAACCAAGGAGAGAAGCAACCTGGAACTAAGGAGAAACTTCCTGACAGTTAGAACAATTAACCAATGGAACCACCTGCCTCCAGAAGTTCTGGTTGCTCCAATACTGGAAGCTTTTAAGAAGAGACTGGACAGCCATTTGTCTGAAATGGTATAGGGTTTCCTGCCTGAGCAGGGGGTTGGACTATGTGACCTCCAAGGCCCCCTTCCAACTTCTTCTTTTTCTTTTTTCTTCTTCTTCTTCTTCTTATTATTATTATTATTGTTGTTGTTGTTGTTGTTGTTGTTATTATTATTATTATTATTATTATTATTAGTAGTAGTAGTAGTAGTAGTAGTAGTAGTAGTAGTAGTAGTAGTACTATACAGGAGACAGTAAATACTAAGGGGAAAAGAGAGGAAAAAACTAATGAAGGACCCTGAGATTCGTACTAAGGATACTTGCATTTCATTGTATTATCGATTAACCCAGCCACCGCATTGTTTTTCAAATACTTAAATGTAAAACTAGAAAATCAATAAAACATTTTTTAAAAAAAAAAATCTTTGCAGAGGACTGTTAATATCCCTCTGCTCCTGCTCAAGAGGCCTTCGTTGTCCAGCCATGGGCTGCTTAAAAGAATTATTACGCAACGGCAAGTGAGGAACATCCATGAATCAATCCTTTATTATTTTTCGTTTGATTAGTTCAGCGTAACACGCTCACGTAGAACAAAACCACAAACCCCTGGAATGTTCTCCTTTTCAGTAAAGCCTGGGGTGTGTCCCACACCACCACCAGGCGTCATGACTCCTTGTGTCAAGAAGTGTGACAGTGACGATGAGTGTCCAGGCGATCAGAAGTGTTGCCAATATGCTTGCCTGAAAGACTGCATGGACCCCGTGCAAGGTAAGAACACTGAGCCTTGGGCCACTCTGCAGAGTTTGGTAGATCCCAGCCTGGACTGGATCCAAGCGGATCTCTCTGGAATCCTCGAGGCTTCCACCCTTCTTGGATTTGTCCTTGGATGGCCCAAACCACAAATAGGACAGCCATGAAAGGAGAACATCTGGATCTTCTCCAGCCATCAGAGAGACCAGGCAGTGGAGGCCAGTCCCAGCTCAGAAGGACGGACGGAGAGCGTGGAGGGAGGGGGAAGTTCTCTCTTAGCCCCAGGAAATGATCCGATTCTGGCGTAGGGAGGTCAGAGGGCTCTCTTTGACTGCAGAGGACCCCCCCCCGTCTTCTTTCCCCGTTTCCCTCTTGCAGGAAGGAAGACCCCGATCCTGCCATTTATTGGATATTTGCTTCTCAAAGGTCACGGTGGCTTCACGGGATCCCTCATGCTTGACTCTGTCTTTTCACAGGATCCTTTCCATGATGGCGGGGCCTTTCTGCACAGGACCTTCGGCCTTTCCGAATTGTGGTCAGTGTTCCCACTTGACCCAAAGACCCTTCTTCTGTCCTGGGCCATCCTGGAGACCCTCCCCTCAAAAACACTCCTGGGTTGATTTCCTCCGCAATAAAGCATTGGATTCTGGCTTCCCTCTCGGTCTCTGGGGGTCTTCTTATGTCCCCCCCCAAACACAC
>JARGCV010000370.1:457500-480000 GCA_034064705.1 Bothrops alternatus | reverse complement strand
GGGACAGGCGCCGTTTGATTGTTTTGGTTTTTTTATTTCTTTCTACAACAACATTGGGTCTGTCTAGTTTAACGAAGCAAAGGACGAGAGGCGACATGATAGCAGGGTTCCAGTATCTCAGGGGCTGCCCCAAAGAAGAGGGAGTCAAGCTCTTCTCCAAAACGCCTGAAGGCAGGACAAGAAGCAATGGGTGGAAATTCATCAAGGAGAGAAGCAACCTGGAACTAAGGAGAAACTTCCTGACAGTGAGAACAATGAACCAGTGGAACCACCTGCCTCCAGAAGCGGTGAATGCTCCCACACTGGAAGTTTTTAAGAAGAGACTGGACAGCCATTTGTCTGACATGGTATAGGGTTTCCTGCCTGAGCAGGGGGTTGGACTAGATGACCTCCAAGGTACCTTCCAACTTTAATAATAATAATAATAATAATAATAATAATAATAATAATAATAATAATAATAATAATAATAATAATAAATCTTACTGCTGTTGAACTGGGAAGCAACTTGCGGAGGACTGTTAATATGCCTCAGCTTCACTCCCTGCCTGTTCAAGAGGCCTTCGTTGTCCAGCCGTGGATTGCGTAAAAGAATTATTACACAACGCCAAACGTTAAACATTCCTGTATTGATCCTTTCATATTTTTTTGTTTGATTAGTTGAGCGTAACATGCTCATGTAGAAGAAAACCACAAATTGCTCTGAATGTTCTGCTTTACAGTGAAGCCTGGGCTGTGTCCCAGGGCGACAACAGGTGCCATTCTTCCTTGTACCCAGAGGTGTGAAAGTGACGAGGATTGTCCAGGAAGGAAGAAGTGTTGCCTTTTCGCTTGCAGCGTTGTGTGCAAGGATCCTGTCTAAGGTATGTTGAAGGAAAAGTCTTCATCAGGGTTCAGTCCAAGCTGGGAATAAACACCATGGCGACTGCTTTAGGAAGAAGGCAGCAGTTTATTGAAGAGGGGAGCCAGACGGGAAGAACAGAGGAGAGCGAGCACATGTAGGGAGTGGGTTGTTATACCCTGTGGAGCCTTTTGTTAGGAGTTGTTCCTGTGGCAGGAACTTTGACCTGAGTGTGCCTTTCTGGTATTCTGATGGTGGGGGGTTAATCCTATTTTGTTCCAAGGGTTATATCCTGCTTCCCTGGGGATGGGGCTGATGACTCTTAGATTTTTGGTGTGTTGATTCTAGGGATCTTTCTTCTTAATCCCAGTTTCCTGATTCCAGTCTTTCTGACAAGATGATCACATCTGCAATTCTGCAGACTTGGTTTCTGTTTGGGACAGAGAGACTTGGGAGGGGGGTTGGTTTCTGCTTTTAAAATTTTTTAGGGAAACATATTCTGCCTTTTAAATATTTCCAAAAATATTTCTTTCTCTGGGGGGGGCTGACTTCCCACAAATAAGAGCACTGAGTCTTAGGCCACTCTGTAGAGTCTTGCAGATCCCAGTGTGGACTGGATCCAAGCAGGGATCCCTGAGGCTTCCGTCTTTCTTGGATCTGTGCTTGGGTGAGCCAAACCCAAAATCCGATTAGGATACAAGGAGAACGACCGGGTCTTCTCCAGCCATTAGAGACTAGAGATGGTCTGATTCTGGCAGAGGATCTGGTCTTCTGTGCTCCTGGCAAGGAAGGTCCCGATCCTGCACATTTATTGGATATTTGTCAGGAGAGCTTCTCTTTTTTTTTTTAAAAAATATTTTTTATTGACTTTTTTTTTCCCCCCCAATTTTAACAGAAAAGAAAGCTAATCATATCAAATCTTAATATACAAATAAACAATCAACAACAAAACATAAATACAATTTCCAATACTTCTGATAATAATAACTCAACTGAAAATAAGCATCTCAAACAATTTACCATCATTCTTCCCCCTTCTTATCAGCTCACACTTAACTCATCCTTCAATCCACCAAAGGCCACCCAAACAACCCATTAGTAACAATAATTAATTATTCTTCCACCAACCCTAATTACAGCTAAAAAAAAAAACCTCATACCTAAAATTATGCGGCTTCCCAGAATGATTACAGGGTATAACAAAAGAAAGCCCCACTACATCAAACAAAATTATTATATGAACTTAACAAGAATTTTAAACTATATACTATCTCTTACTCAAAACACACACAAAAAAAAAAAAGGGGGGGAAAAACAAAAAAAAACAACAAGAAAAAAAACCATCTTATTAAAATTAAACAAATAATATTAACCATAACAATATCAATAAATCCCTCGATTCAAGATAATAATAATGATATTAATAATAATAATTATATTCTTATTCAATTTAGTTTATCATAATATATCTTAGTATATATCATAATATAAACATCCTCTTCTAAACCTTACTTATAATATAAACAATCAACTCATCTTGTTAAGAATAATATTTATCATTAACTTCTAAACCGTCAATCTAAGTCAAATCTACTAAATTTAGTTTATAATAATATATCTTAAAATATCATTTAAACATCCTGGTTTGCAGCTTACCTATGAACTTATATTAATAATAATAATTATATTCTTATTCAATTTAGTTTATCATAATATATCTTAATATATCATCATATAAACATCCTCTTCTAAACCTTACTTATAATATAAACAATCAGCTCATCTTGTTAAAAATAATATTTATCATTAACGTCTAGACCATCAATCTAAATCAAATCTACTAAATTTAATTTATAGTAATATATCATAAAATATCATTTAAATATCCTATCTTACAGCTTGCCTAAAATCTAAATCTTTAAATCAACCCATTATCTTAGATTAACCTTAATTCTCTCATTTAGTTATAAATTTCTTTTAATCAATCAACTTCTGGACTCTCTCACCTGACAAATAAACCTCCATAATAAAAACAAATTATTTATAGCATTTCTAACTTACATTCAACCTAATATCACACCTAGAATAATTCCTTACATACAATTTTAAATTTTTCATTACTTCAAGCGAACTCTAGGTTTCTTTTTCAACCAAATAAAAGGCCATAACAAGGCCACCCTTCCAACTAATAAGTCTCTCTTCTGTATTTCTTCAGCCCCGTAGCTAAGTTGCTTGTTGAATTGAGTCTTCCTTTCTTGAATCATATCCTCTTGTTTTACATAAATAAACTGTTCATCAAACAACATCCATTTCGTTTTATAGTCTAATTGCTTCATAAAGTAGAACAATGCCTCTCTTTCGTCAATTAAATCATCTTCTTGCTGCCCAGCTAGACAGAATTCCCCTTCTTGAAACAAAACCTCTTGCTCGCTATAAACAAACTTTTCATCTAACAAAATCCATTTGTCATCTTCCTTCTCAAAACCCTCCTCATCTCTTCCCTGTTGAACTTCTTTCTCTTGTGTTATGTAGTAATCATCTCCATATGCAGATTGTGAAATAAATTGTTCAACAGTAGGTTGTACATCGATTTCATTTGGAGGAAGGAGTTTAGCTAATTTCAAAAATACTTCTGTCAAAGCCTCTTTCACAAATGCTTTAAACTCTTTAACCTCTTGCGCAAAAGTCTTCTGTGTTTCAGACCTTTTTTCGTAAAATTCATCAGTAAAATCCAACTTAGATTTAGCATTTGGCTGTATATTCCACTCCATTTTAAATTTCAAATCACAGCCGTCTCTCTAGCTGCGCTTGAGAGAACAAGAAGAGAGAGAAAAGTAACAGATTCCACTTTCACTTTCCAGCACTTTCCCTAACAATGAAAACAGTGAAAGCTAAACGCCATCTTAAAACATTGTTGATTGAAGACGTTAGAAATGTATAACCAAGAAAAAAAAACAATAAAAATACTTGCAAACCATTTAGACTCCTGTAGTCATTCAGCCTGCTTATAATCTCTTCAGTGTTAAATCTTAAAAAAAAGCAGAAGTGGTCGCGGCGTCTTTTTCTGCCTGAAGACAGAAGCGTCTCTGGATAGGAGCGTCCTCCGGAGCTATAGGGAGCTCACTCTTAATCCCTGAAAACTTCTTTTCCAGGGATTTAAGAAGGCTCAACCTTACTCCCGATGCTCTTCACCTCTCCTTTGCCCGGAGAGGGGATCTTTCACCGCGAAAAAACAGCTGGTGTGCGCTGTTTTTCGCGGCTTTACACATCCAGATGACGGAGTCTCACGAAGGAGACCCTGCGGCGCCAGCGGAGCCACTGGAAGCTCGTCAGGAGAGCTTCTCAATGGCCACTGTGGCTTGGAGGGATCCCTCATGCCCGACTCTTGTTTCTTTTCACAGGATCCTCTCAGTGATGGCGGGGCCTTTCTGCACGGGATCTTCGGCCTTTCCGAATTGTGGCCAGTGCATCAATTTCACCCAAAGACCTTTCTTCTGTCCTGGGCCACTCTGCAGAGACCCTCTCCCCCCCCCACCCACCCACCCACGCTGGATTTAGTCCTTCTTTTCTCCAATAAAGCATTGGCTCCTCCTTCACACTTGAACTCAGATGCCTTCCTTTGCCCCTGGTTCCCCCCCCCCACACTGCCATTCCCCTGAGAAAACAAGAGGGGCAGAGACCCAATGATGCTTTTCCAAAAGGCAACTTGAGTCATTTTTTAAGATTTATAATGTGTTGGGGTTTTAAATGGGATTTATGGCCAAATTGTTTAATTCATTTTTAATTATTTTAACTTTGTATATTTGTATGTTTTTAATTTTGGGCTGTACACCGCCCCGAGTCCTTCGGGAGAGGGGTGGTATAGAAATCTGAAAATAAATAAAAATAAATAAACTGGACTTTCTTGGTTTATTCCCTGAAAACATTTCACTTCTCATCCAAGAAGCTTCTTCAGTTCTGACTGAATGTTGGGACTGAAGGTTGGAAAATGGAACGGTTTTTACACACACACACACACACACACACACACACACGTATATAATATACCTAGGCCAGAGCAGACCCTAAGAACTAAAATCATGCGTCCTAAAGAGCTGCTCCCCAACGGTGAGCAATCTTCTATAGTTTATAGAATCGACTGCAGGAACTGCCCCTGCAGTTACGTTGGGGAAACAGCCCCAAGGCTCAGGACTAGGGTCCATGAACATGAACCGGTGACTAAAAGGCAGGAGCAGCGCTCACAAGTGTGGACCCGCATGGCCAACCTGGACCATCCATTCAATCTGGAAAACGCACAGGCCGTATCTCGTGAGACCACTAAGGGTGGCCGCCTTTTCAAAGAAAACTCCATCAACCGGCACATACTGGCATGGAATTGGGAATGTCTCGTTTAACGAAGAGAAGGACGAGGGGGGACAGGATAGCCGTGTTCCAATATCTCAGGGGCTGCCCCAAAGAAGAGGGAGTCAAGCTCTTCTCCAAAGCCCCTGAAGGCAGGACAAGAAGCAACGGATGGAAACTCATCAAGGAGAGAAGCAATCTAGAACTAAGGAGAAACTTCCTGACAGTGAGAACAATTAACCAGTGGAACTCCTTGCCTCCAGAAGCGGTGACTGCTCCAACACTGGAAGTTTTTCAGAAGAGGCTGGACAGCCATTTGTCTGAAATAGTATAGGGTTTCCTGCCTGAGCAGGGGGTTGGACTAGATGACCTCCAAGGTCCCTTCCAACTATTATTTATTTATTTATTTTTATTTTTGTTTGGCCTTATATTTATTTATTTATTAAATTTCTATGCCGCCCTATTCCGGGAACCCTATTCCTCTCCAAAGACTCAGAGCGGCTTACAACATATATATAAAACAACAATTACAATCTAAGTCCAAGCAAAAACTATATAAAAAATAAAACCCCACACATATTCATCAGTCACACAACAACCTACAATCATCCCCAGGCCTGCCGGCAAAGATAGGTTTTAAGATTCTTTATTATCACCAGACCCTTAGAAAGTGGGAAAGTCAACGTTGCAATCCACAGAGTAGATGGCCACCTCTCACGGTGCAAAAGCAAGATCAGGATTTTGCAAGTGGGGAAACTGTGATCCCCAGGGAAGACAGCAAACCGGAAAAAGGAGAGGCGGGGGGGGGGGCAAGGAACATTACAACGAGATAGCAACAGGCAAGACTGGAGTGACAGGGCTATGGGTGAGGCAGCAACAGCTGCTATGGGAGGGGACGAGAAACCAACGATGTGTCAAGATCAGGTGTGGAAAACAGAGGCACGGAAGCAGCTCGGAAGGAGAGAGAAAAAAGGGGGGGAAATAGTGAGCAGGAAGATCTTAACATCTTTTTTTATGATGTGGTGACCAAAATTGGCTGCAGTGTTCCCCGTGTGGCCTCACTGGGGCTTTATAAAGTGGTACTAATACTCTGCGTGATCTTGATTCTATGCCTCTGTTTACACAACCCAGGATCGCGTTAGCTTTTTTGGCTGCTGCTGCTGCTGCACACGGCTGGCTCACGGTCAAGGGATCGTCCACGAGGACCCCCAAGGTCCCTCTCCCAGTGGCTGTGTTTTGAGCCAGCTCTCGCCCAGTCTGTACTTTTTATACCTTTGGTTTTTCCTGCCTAAATGTAAGACTTTACTTTCCTCCACATTAAATATCATTTCGTGGGGATAGGGCTCATTGTTCCAGGCTGTCAAGATCTTTTTGGATCCTGAGTTTGTCTTCTGGGGTGTTGGCTACTCCTGCTAGTTTGGTGTCATCTGCAAATTTGATGAGTTCCCCTTCAATTCCCTCCTCTAAGTCATTTATGAAGACATTAAAGAGTTTACTGGGCCTAAGACGGAGCCTTGTGGTGCCCCACTGATTACCTCCCTCCGTGTGGATGTTGTGCTGTTGAGGACTACTCCTTGAGTACGGTTGGCCAGCCAGCTACAGCTCCATCTGGTGGTGATGTTGTCTATTCCACCTTTTTCTAGCTTACCAGGGAGTAGGTTGTGGTCTACTTTGTTGAATGCCTTACTGAAATTTAAGTATACAATGCCCACTGCATTTTGCTGGTCTACTAGTTTAGTCACTTTATCAAAGAATGACATAAAATTGGTTTGGCATGATCTGTTTTTAACAAACCCGTGCTGGCTACTAGTTATATCTTTGTTTGCATCTAGTTGTGCTAGTTGTTTTATATATATATAAAAACCCAGGAAAGTCCTATTGTTTTTTGAAAAGCTCCTTTGGGACAAGCATGACCTGGATGATGGAGAATCTCCATGAACAAGAGAGGCTGAGATGCAGAGGGAGAGAGAAAAAGGAAAAATCCTTGATGGGCCAATCTTAGAGAAAGGAGGCCCAGACTGTGTGAATAGATAAAGGGAATTACAGAATTATAGAGCTGAAAGGAACCTTGCGGGTCATCTAGTCCAACCCTCTGCTCAAGCAGGAGACCCCTACACCATTCCAGACAAATGGTTGTACAATCTCTTTTTGAAAACCTCCAGAGATGAGGTTTTCCAGCATCCACAACTTCTGGAGGCAGGTTGTTCCACTGGTTAATTGTTCTAACTGTCAGGAAGTTTCTCCTTAGTTCCAGGTTGCTTCTCTCCCTGATTTAGTTTCCACCCGTTGCTTCTTGTCCTGCTTTTGGAGGTGCTTTGGAGAATAGCTTGACTCTCTCTTCTTTGGGGGAGCCCCTGAAATACTGGAAGGCTGCTATCATGTCCCCCTTCATCCTTCTCTTCGTTAAACTAAACAGACCCAATTCCAGCAACCGTTCCTTATATGCTTTAGCCTCCACTCCCCTAATCATCTTTGTTGCTCTTCTCTGCACATTTTCCACTGCAGCCACAGGAGACAAGCTATTCCATTGATTAATTATTCTGTCAGGAAGTTTCTCCTTGATTCCAGGTTGCTTCTCTCCTTGATGAGTTTCCATCCATTGCTTCTTGTCCTGCCTTCAGGTGCTTTGGAAAAAAGCTTGACTCCCTCTTCTTTGTGGCAGCCCCTGAGATACTGGAAGGCTGCTATCATGTCCCCCCTCATCCTTCTCTTCCTTAAACTAGACAGACCCAATTCCAGCAACCGTTCTTCTTATGTTTTAGCCTCCAGTCCCCTAATCATCTTTGTGGCTCTTCTCTGCACTCTTTCCAGAGTCTCAGCATCTTTCAAGCAGTTGGATAATTGGATTAAAGTTTCCTGGGTGGATGGTTTTCCAGCCTCTGCTTGAACCCCCCCCACCCCCCAGTGAAAAGAAGCCCATTGTATTGGCGTTGTCCAACTCTTCTAGCAATGAAGACTCCCCCCCCTCAATCCACTGGTTCTGCTTCCTGTAACTCACACGCCCTTTCGCTCTCTGGAATGAGAGAGAACAGGTCTCCGTAGATTTTAACTCTTTGAGGAAGCTGCAATTCCTGCAGCTGTTCTTCATATCTTTTTATGTCCAGTCCCCTGATCAGGTGAAGTGTTAATACCACTTTACAAGGCCTTGGTAAGGCCACACTTGGAGTACGGCATTCAGTATCGGTCACTACAATGTAAAAAAGATGCTGAGACTCTGGAAAGAGTGCAGAGAAGAGCCACAAAGATGATCAGGGGACTGGAGGCTAAAACATATAAGGAACGGTTGCTGGAATTGGGGATGTCTAGTTTAACGAAGAGAAGGACCAGGGGGGACATGATAGCAGCGTTCCAGTATCTCAGGGGCTGCCCCAAAGAAGAGGGAGTCAAGCTATTCTCCAAAGCATCTGAAGGCAGGAGAAGAAGCAACGGATGGAAACTCAACAAGGAGAGAAGCAACCTAGAATGAAGGAGAAACTTCCTGACAATGAGAACAATTAACTAGTGGAACCACCTGCCTCCAGAAGCTCTGAATGCTCCAACACTGGAGGTTTTTAAGAAGAGACTGGACAGCCCTTTGTCCGAAATGGTATAGGGTTTCCTGTCTGAGCAGGGGGTTGGACTAGATGACCTCCAAGGTCCCTTCCAACTCTATTATTATTATCTTTGTGGCTCTTCTCTGCACTCTTTCCAGAGTCTCAACATCGTTTTTTGTAATGTGGTGATCAAAAACAGGATGCAGGATTCCAAGTGATGGTTCGCTGGCCAGGGATCCGGTTAGGCTCTTTTGTCTTCCCACTTTGATACTCTGGGACACGGCACGGCATGTTTCCCTTGCGCTGGGCCAGAGAATAATGGTATCCGATGGCTGTCAATGCACAGATTCAACTGCCAGCTCGGGCCATCGAGACAAACAAAGTGTTCCAGGACACAATCAGATCCCTATCAGGTGCCCAAAGGATCCTAGACGCCATCGGTGCAAAGCCACCACAATGCCCGTGGCAGAACAAAGCGGCCCATTGAATCCAAAGGACAAGCTGGGTGGTTCTTCACACATAATGCTCTCCCCAGAGCAAGGTGGAATCAGGGACTCCAGATTTGGCGTTACGCTAGCAGGCCAAAAAGACAATCCGGTGGGACCTCAGCAGGGAGATGCATGTCTAAAGAGCATGTTGGCATCCATGAAGACTCAGTCAAAACTCTGCCCCTTTTTTCCTCTGGTTTGCAGATGGTCTCATATTGCCAGTAGAAGGAAATCTGCGTAGCTCAGGGATGAACTGAGGGGTCCCTGGCGGTCTCTGAGCTGGGTGGTTTTCTTGAAGATGTTTCATGACCCAACTTGGTAATAAGATTAGTGCTAGACGGAAGTGGGGTTCATGGAGAGGAGGAGGAGGAGGAGGAGAGCTGTGAGGTCCTTGGTGCTCTCTGAGCTTGGCTGATTTCTTGCAGATCAATCAATCAGTGGAAGGGCTTGCCTTCAGAAGTTGTAGGTTTCCTGCCTGAGCAGGGGGCTGGACTAGAAGACCTCTAAGGACCCTTCCAACTCTGTTATTTCTATTCTATTCTATTCTATTTTCTAGTTTAGTATAGTCTAGTTTAGTCTATATTTTCTATTCTATTCTATTCTATTCTATTCTATTCTATTCTATTAATTCTATTCTATTCTATTCTATATTCTATTCTATTCTAATGTATTCTATATTCTATTCTATTCTTTAACTATTCTATTCTATTCTATTCTATTCTATATTCTATTCTATTCTATTCTATTCTATATTCTATTCTATTCTTTAACTATTCTATTCTATTCTATTCTTTAACTATTCTATTCTATTCTATATTCTATTCTATTCTATTCTATATTCTATTCTATTCTATTCTTTAACTATTCTATTCTATTCTATTCTTTAACTATTCTATTCTATTCTATATTCTATTCTATTCTATATTCTATTCTATTCTTTAACTATTCTATTCTATTCTATTCTTTAACTATTCTATTCTATTCTATATTCTATTCTATTCTATATTCTATTCTATTCTTTAACTATTCTATTCTATTCTATTCTATTCTATTCTATATTCTATTCTATTCTTTAACTATTCTATTCTATTCTATTCTTTAACTCTATTCTATTCTATTCTACTCTATTCTATATTCTATTCTATTCTATTATTTAACTATTCTATTCTATTCTATTCTATTCTATTCTATTCTATTCTATTCTATTCTATTCTATTCTATTCTATTCTATTCTATTCTATTCTATTCATCATAGAGTCCACTCTCAGGCCTTCAGCTCAACTCACCGAAGCCTCTGCCCTCCACAACCAGGGTCGGATGTCCTGTGATGCCACTAGAGGCTTTGTCGTCCAGTTCCTAACTGGTGCCTCTGTCTGGGACTGGAATGTTGCGACAAGTTTCCATTTCTCCACTAAGTTTCTATTTCTCAGTTTCTGGATAAGTTTCCCTTCCGAGCCTCCAGGCTATCACGGAGCTGATAGCTGTACTAGGAGGTGGAGGAACAAGGATTAAGTTTTGTTTCCTGAGAAATGTGTCAGGGCTTTCAAAGTGTATGTGTAACTGATTGGCTGAATATCTGTGGGATGACAATTGAAAGGGGAGAAACTTTTGATGTGTAATAAAAGGACATGCCGGATTTCTATCTGGGCTTCCACTTCGAGACAATCCCCAGTCTCTGTCATTATTCATGGGGGTCAGGTGACGCCACGGACACTTTCGCCACACTGGAATCATAACTGCAAGACTTTAGAACAGAATACAGCTGGGAGGGACCTTGGAGGTCTTCTAGTCCAGCCTCCTGCTCAAGCAGGAGAACCTACATCACTTTCTTTTTTTTTTCCACCTTGATTTGAAAACAAGACATCTGCTTTCACCAAGGCCACGTCCCGGTTCCTCTCCGAAGGAGTCTTCTCCCTCTTCCCCCTCCTCCCCCCTGCAGCATTATTGTTGGGCTGGGCTGGGCTGGCCTGGAGCGTGGAAAAATCACCTTGTGGGATATAAGAAGCCACTTGTGATTGAGGGACAGAGAGAATTGCATCTTGGAAGCACCATGGGACCTTCTGGCCTCCAGCTCTTCCTCTTCCTCTTCCTCTTCTTCTTCTCCAAGGGCTGTGCTCTGTACCCCATCTCCCTGCCAATGGGGACCATCAAGATACCTATAGGTGAGTAAGGGTACGGTGTCCTCGGTGCTCTCTGAGCTTGGTGGTTTTCTTGCAGACCCCAAAGTGCTTTTTTCAAAAGGCAACTGGACTGGACTTTCTTTTTCCTTGGAGATGTTTCACTTCTCATCCAAAAACAAAAACAAAAAACAAAGTCCAGTTGCCTTTAAAAAAAAAAAAGCATCTCTGGGACAAGAATAGAATAGAAAATAGAGTAGAGTAGATTAGGATAGGATAGGATAGGATAGGATAGGAAAGGATAGGAAAGGATAGAATTAGAGCAGAATAGAATAGAATAGAATAGAATAGAATAGAATAGAATAGAATAGAATAGAATAGAATAGAATAGAATAGAATAGAATAATGAAGAATAGAATAGAATAGAATAGAATAGAATAGAATAGAATAGAATAGAATAGAATAGAATAGAATAGAATAGAATAGAATAGAATAGAATAGAATAGAATAGAATAGAATAATGAAGAATAGAATAGAATAGAATAGAATAGAATAGAATAGAATAGAATAGAATAGAATAGAATAGAATAGAATAGAATAGAATAGAATAAGGGACAGAATAGAATAGAATAGAATAGAATAGAACAGAACAGAACAGAATAGAATATATGGAATGGAATAGAATAGATTGGAATGGAATAGAATAGAATAGAATAGAATAGAATAGAATAGAATAGAATAGAATAGAATAGAATAGAATAGAATAGAATAGAATAGAATAGAATAGAATAGATTGGAATGAAATGAAATGAAATGAAATGAAATAGAATAAAATAGAATAGAATAGAATAGAATAGAATAGAATAGAATAGAATAGAATAGAATAGAATAGAATAGAATAGAATAGAATAGAATAAGGGACAGAATAGAATAGAATAGAATAGAATAGAATAGAATAGAAACTGAGAAGGGACCTTGGAGGGCATCTAGTCCAACCCCCTGCTCAGGCAGGAATCCCTATATATACCATTCATGGACAAATGGCTGTCCAGTCTCTTCTTAAAAACTTCCAGTGTTGGAGCCTTCACCACTTCTGGAGGCAGGTAGTTCCACTGGTTAATTGTTCTCCCTGTCAGGAAGTTCCTCCTTCATTCTAAGTTGCTTCTCTCCTTGATGAGTTTCCATCTGCTGCTTCTTGTCCTGCCTTAGGCACATCATTCCGATTTGGGAGTCCCGATGGTGCAGCTGCTCCCTCCCTCCCCAGGTTCCCTGCTTCTGACTCATTTAAAGGCACACTTATCCTAGTTGTGAGTGGTGTTGGCAACAGGTCTCCTGAATCTGTGTGACTGTGTGTTGCTACTTTATCCGTCGTTCACGTTCACTCGTTCTTTCTGAGCATTGTTGGTGGGCAAAATTTCGATGTTTTTTTTTTAACACGTTCAGAATAACAGAGAGGGAAGGGGCCGTGTAGGTCATCTAGTCCATCCCCCCCTCCGCCCAAGCAGGACACCCTGCACCATTTCTTCCAGATGGAAGTCCAGTCTCTTCTTGAAACCCCCCACCCCCACCCCCCAGTGATGAAGCATCCACAACATCTGGAGGCAGGTCGTTCCCCTGGTTAATTGTTCTCGCTGTCAGAAGATTTCTCCTTCTTTCTAGGCTGAATCTCTCCTTGATCAGTTTCCATCCGTTCTTCCTTGTCCAGCCTTCGGGCGCTTTGGAGAATAAGTGGACCCCCTCCTCTCTGTGACAGCCCCTAAAATATTAGAAGACTGCTATCATGTCACCTCTCATCCTTTTTTTCATTAAACTAGACAGACCCAATTCCAGCAACCGTTCCTTGTATGTTTTAGCCTCCAGTCCCCTAATCATCTTTGTTGCTCTTCTCTGCACTCTTTCTAGACTCTCAACCTCTTTTTTTTATGGTGGTTACTATTGGTGTGAGGTAGGGAAAGTAGCAGTGGATGACAGGGGTCTCCTCCTCAACCTACACAAGGACACATTCTGGCCTTTGGGCGATTCTGCCAGATGACACAGAGTCTTCTGCACATGGCTTTTGGGGACAGGCTTCTGAAGAGCCTGGAGTGGCCATTCTGGAGAGAAGACAACCAGACTAAGACCTTTGAGGAGCATCTGGGTACATCAGAAGGAGCCCAAGGGAAGATGGCCAGGAGCTCTTCTCCTGCAGTGGCTCTTGGTTCCCCATCTTCTCTCTGTGACAGCCCTTCAAATATTGGAGGAAGATGGCTATCGTGTCTCTCCTGGTCCTTCTCTTCACCCTTCTTCATACGTTTTAGCCTCCGGTCCCCTCATCATCTTTGTGGCTTCTTCTCTGCTCTTCACTGCTAAATTGACAAATGGACAGCCATTTGCTCCAAATGGTATAGGGTTGGACTTAGATGACCTCCAAGGGGTTGGACTAGATGACCTCCAAGGTCCCTTCCAACCTCATGATGATGATGATGATGATTAAAAGGTTTCATGGTTCTTCGCCACTTTGGTGTCCTTTTGGGATTGCTGACGCAGACAGTCCTCGATTTACAACAGCACTGAAAAAAAGTGACTTATGACCGTTTTCCCCACTTACGACCGTTGCAGCATCCCCCATGGGTCACGGGCTCAAAATTCAGACCCTTGGCGGTCGGTTTGTATTCATGACGGTCGCCGTGTCCCAGGCTCCTGCGATCCCCTTTTGGCAGCCTTCTGACCTTCAGTGCTCCATCACTGAAGACCGGACAGCCACTCTGGCCGAAATGATGCAGGGTATTCCTGCTTCAGCAGGGGGTTGGACTAGATGACCTCCGAGGTCCCTTCCGACTCTGTGATTCTATGTTCTACGCTCCACCGAAGTTGGACGCAGGCAGCCCCCTCGCCTGAGTGTGCGACACAAGAGTTGTGGACCGAGCTCAGATGCTGCTTGCCTCTGGGGTGGTGGTGGGAGGGGAAGGATGGGCCTGAAATAGTATTGGGGGGGGTCTCCTGCTTGAGCGGGGGAGGCTGGACTAGATGACCTCCGAGATCCCTCCCAGCTCTGTCATTTGCAGGCGTGGCTCCCGCCTCTTCTTTGCACCCGGATCTTTGCAGCCTTCCTCCCGTCTCCGGCCTGTGTCCTGGCCTGCACGAGCGCTGGCACTACAGTCCGGAGCTGAGGCTCTGCCTGAGGTTCACCTACGGGGGATGCAGAGGGAATCTGAACAACTTCATGACCCAGGAGAGCTGCGAGCGGACCTGCTCCCCGTCACGTAAGACGCACACACACACAGAGAGACACACACACAGACACACACACTTTTTCAGCAGAGACAGAGAGACCCGGAACTCCAAAGAGTTGGGGTTATGCTCTGCCCGGTTCTCCTTGAGCAGGGGGTTGGACTAGAAGACCTCCAAAGGTCCCTTTCAACTTTGTTATTCTGTTTTTGTTTTGTTGTTGTTGTTTTTGGCTTTTGCAGGGTGGACCATCCTGCCATTTTCTCCTCCCAGGGAGGCTCAGTCCAGGCAGGGTGGGCAGCTATGGCAACTTTACCACCTGGGGGGGAGGGGTCAACTGTGGGGGTGTCAGTGTTCCTCCGCACCCACCCCCCCACCCACCCACCCACCCCGTCGTCTCCATCGCCATCGGGCACAGTTCGAGGTGCCCGTTTGGCAGTGGGTGAAAACGGGGGAGAGCCTTTCGCACTCAAGTTTATCAGGGGCGGGTCTGGGGGGGGGTTTCCCTGCACTGCCATTCTCCTCAATGTCCTTCATTAACCTTGGGGAGGGGAACTGATTGGGGGGGCGGAATGAGCAACTCTCTCTTCCTGCCCATCCCCACCCCCCCTGCAAATGTCCAATTCCCCCCTCCTCAAATGATCGATTTACCTCTGTGCGGTTGCAGTGCTGCCCCCTCCCCTCGGGGATGTTTGACTTCACCCCCAATCCGCCCCACCCCGGGGGCTGCGGAGTCTGGGAGTCCATGGTGCAGAGGGGTGGGAGAGGGGGGGCGTGGGGAGGGAGAAGAGGGGGGAGGGGGAGGAAGAGGGAGGAGGAAGGAGGAAGAAGGAGGGAAGAGGAAGAGGAAGGAGGAAGAAGAGAAAGGGAAGAGGAAGGAGGAAGAAGAGGAAGAGGTAGGGGGAAGGAGGAAGAAGGAGGGAAGAGGAAGAGGAAGGAGGAAAAAGAGGAGGGGAAGAGGAAGAGGTAGGGGAGGCAGGAAGAAGAGGGGAAGAGGAAGAGGAAGGAGGAAGAAGAGGAGGGGAAGAGGAAGAGGTAGGGGGAAGGAGGAAGAAGAGGGGAAGAGGAAGAGGAAGGAGGAAGAAGAGGAGGGGAAGAAGAAGAGGAAGGAGGAAGAAGAGGAGGGGAAGAGGAAGAGGTAGGGGGAAGGAGGAAGAAGAGGGGAAGAGGAAGGAGGAAAAGAGGAGGGGAAGAGGAAGAGGAAGGAGGAAGAAGAGGAGGGGAAGAGGAAGAGGGAGGAGGAAGGAGGAAGAAGAGGGGAAGAGGAAGAGGGAGGAGGAAGGAGGAAGAAAAGGAAGAGGAAGAGGAAGGAGGAAGGAGAGGAGGGGAAGAGGAAGAGGGAGGAGGAGGAAGGAGGAAGACGAGGAGGGGAAGAGGAAGAGGTAGGGGGAAGGAGGAAGAAGAGGAGGGGAAGAGGAAGAGGGAGGAGGAAGGAGGAAGAAAGGGAAGAGGAAGAGGAAGGAGGAAGAAAAGGAGGGGAAGAGGAAGAGGGAGGAGGAAGGAGGAAGAAGAGGAGGGGAAGAGGAAGAGGGAGGGGGAAGGAGGAAGAAGGAGGGAAGAGGAAGAGGAAAGAGAAAGAAGAGAAGGGGAAGAGGAAGAGGGAGGAGGAAGGAGGAAGAAGAGGAGGGGAAGAGGAAGAGGGAGGGGGAAGGAGGAAGAAGAGGAGGGGAAGAAGAAGAGGAAGGAGGAAGAAGAGGAGGGGAAGAGGAAGAGGTAGGGGGAAGGAGGAAGAAGAGGGGAAGAGGAAGGAGGAAAAGAGGAGGGGAAGAGGAAGAGGAAGGAGGAAGAAGAGGAGGGGAAGAGGAAGAGGGAGGAGGAAGGAGGAAGAAGAGGGGAAGAGGAAGAGGGAGGAGGAAGGAGGAAGAAAAGGAAGAGGAAGAGGAAGGAGGAAGGAGAGGAGGGGAAGAGGAAGAGGGAGGAGGAGGAAGGAGGAAGACGAGGAGGGGAAGAGGAAGAGGTAGGGGGAAGGAGGAAGAAGAGGAGGGGAAGAGGAAGAGGGAGGAGGAAGGAGGAAGAAAGGGAAGAGGAAGAGGAAGGAGGAAGAAAAGGAGGGGAAGAGGAAGAGGGAGGAGGAAGGAGGAAGAAGAGGAGGGGAAGAGGAAGAGGGAGGGGGAAGGAGGAAGAAGGAGGGAAGAGGAAGAGGAAAGAGAAAGAAGAGAAGGGGAAGAGGAAGAGGAGGATGAGAAAGGGACGGCAGAGGAAGAAGAGGAGAAGGGGGAGGACTGCCACTTGTGCCAAGGGGGGGCTCTTGTAAGGAACCCACCCCAAAGACTTCGGGTCAATCTCCCCCAAGGGGTCAAAAGGTCAAGGTCAAGAGGGACCACGCCCTTGCCTATTCCAGGCCAGGCATTCAAGGAACCACGAAACCTTTCCGAGAGGACTTTTGATTTCCATCTTCCAGCTGGACCTCCAAGCGGGCCGGGGGCCGGTGTGTGGGGGGGGGAGAGAGAGTCCCCCCCAGCCTCGCCCCTTCTCCTTCTTCTCTTCCAGCCCCGGTCAAGCCCGAGGCCTGCCCGCCCCCCGCTGCCCTCCCGGACGAGGCCTGCCAGCAGTTCTGCTCTTCGGACGAGAGCTGCCCGGGCGCCCAGCGCTGCTGCCAGACCGGCTGCGGACGGCAGTGCCAGTGGCCCGTGGGAGGTAGCGCCCCCCTCCCCACTCACCCACCCCACGCAGGGGGGCGGCTGGGAAAGGGACCCACTGGCGCCCTCCCCCCCTTTGGCCCTTTCCCCAGACCCAGACCCGCCTCCTGCGCCTCAAAGGGGTCGGCCAAGAGGGGAGGGGGCAGCTGCTGCCCTCCTCCCCCTCTGGACGCCCCCATCCTGCGGGAACTGCCCGGGGCCCGCCCAAAATATCCAGCTGGGGGTTCTGAGGGGCGGGAGGGGGGCAGAGGGACCCCTCCCTGCCTGACCTCCTTCCCGCTGTGGGCTTCACCTGGCGGAGGACGGCCTGCCTCTCGGGACCCAGAAGCAGCGGCCCAGCCTCTCCCAAGGGGGCGGGGGCGGCGGGGGTTTCAGGCCGGGCAACGGGACCCCCTGCTCACCTTCTCCCCACCCCGCAGCCATCCGCGGCTACTGTCCCCGGCGGAGCCCCTCCGGCCTCCACCCGCTCTTCTGCCTGACCAGCTGCCGGCGGGACTCGGACTGCGCCCTCCGCTTCCCTGGGAGGAAGTGCTGCCGAAACGGCTGCCTCGAGTCCTGCGTGGCACCCATGGAAGGTACGATGACTCGGGGAGAGACCTGGAACTCAGGAGGGAGAACACTTAACCGATGGAACGCCTTGACTCATGGACTAGATGACCTCCAAGGTCCCTTCCAGCTCTTTTCTGTTCTGTTCTGTTCTGTTCCTATTCTATTCTTTTATTCCTAGTCTATTCTATTCTATTCCATTCCATATTCTACTCTACTCTCTACTCTACTCTAAATCTGCTCTATTCTATTCTATTCTATTCTATTCCATTCCATTCCATTCTTATTTCTTATTCTATTCTATTCTATTCTATTCTATTCTATTCTATTCTATTCTATTCTATTCTATTCTATTCTATTCTATTCTATTCCATTCCATTCCATTCCATTCTTATTTCTTATTTCTTATTCTATTCTATTCTATTCTATTCTATTCTATTCTATTCCATTCCATTCCATTCCATTCCATTCTTATTTCTTATTTCTTATTCTATTCTATTCTATTCTATTCTATTCTATTCTATTCTATTCTATTCTATTCTATTCCATTCCATTCCATTCCATTCTTATTTCTTATTCTATTCTATTCTATTCTATTCTATAATTCTATTCTATTCTATTCTATTCTATTCTATTCTATTCTATTCTATTCTATTCTATTCTATTCTATTCTATTCTATTCTGCTCTAATTCTATTCTATTCTATTCTATTCTATTCTATTCTATTCTATTCTATTCTATTCTATTTATTCTATTCTATTCTATTCTATTCTATTCTATTCTATTCTATTCTATTCCATTCCATTCCATTCCATTCCATTCTGTTGTTATTCTATTCTATTCTATTCTATTCTGCTCTAATTCTATTCTGTTCTGTTCTGTTCTGTTCTGTTCTATTCTAAACAGAGGTTGATTTTTCTCACTTTCAGGAAATTTCTCCTCTGTTATTCTATTCTAACCCCCACAAGCTCCCCCGGGGGGTGGGGGGCGGAGAAGGCCCACTGGGCCAAACGGGCAGCTGGGAGCGGCCATGTGGGGACGCCCTCTGTTCATGCTCAGAGGTCCTGCAGCAGAGGCGGCCACATGGCTTCCATCTCTGTTGAAAGCGGGAAGGACAGCCCAATTGGGCAGCGGAGCAGGGTCCAGGGGTCATAGACCCCCCCCCTGGAGGACCCCCAGCCGATCCGCCTTTCCTCCCTGGGCAGAGCACCCAGGCGTCTGCCCCAAGATGCCCGTCCTGCAGACCCTGGTGCCTTGCAACCACACCTGCATCGACGACCGGCAGTGCCTCCCGGAGGAGAAATGCTGCTTCGACGGCTGTGGCCGAGTCTGCCTGACGCCAGGTAAGCCCTGCCCCCATGGCCCCCCACCACCCCTGGCCCCCTTCCCTGCCCTGGGCCCAGCCGGAGCCCCTGCCCAGCGACGCCTGCCTCTCGCCCCGTCCAGAGCGCCCCTCGCAATGCCAGCTGCCCCTGGAGCCAGGACCCTGCCAGGAGCTGCACCCACGCTACTACTACAGCTCCAGGCTTGGGCACTGCCGGTTCTTCTTCTACAGCGGCTGCCCGGGCAACGCCAACAACTTCAGGAGCAGAGCCGAGTGTGAGAGAGCCTGTGGCAGGAGCCGGCCAGGTAGGCCAGGTGAGGAGGGGAGGCTCGCGGGGCAACACTCACGTAGACCCGGACCACCCAAAGACCCCACCACCCTTGTGCCCAGCTCAGGAGGGGCAAGGTGGGGCCCCCAGGACACAGTCCCTGGCCCAGGGATGCCCAAACCTGACCCTTGGTTTATCTTTGTCCAATAAGCAACTGTCAGCAGAATAATTTGGGGTTCCAAGAATGCCTACGGAGGTTCTCAGCCATCCGGGTCCTGGTTGTCCCAAAGGTGCATTTTTTTTCTCCCCCAGGAGGCAACTGGACGTCCTTGTTTTTCCTTTGAAGACCTTTCCCTTCTCATCCCAGAAGCTTCCTCAGGTTCTGACCGGATGGTGGGGCAGGGAAGGATTTATACTCCTCGCAGACAGCCGGTCCTTTACGTTCCTTTGAGAGAGTCCTTGAGGCCACCGGGAGGACAGAGAGGATTGCTGGTTTGAAAGAGGGGTCGAAGAGGCCGTCTGCGTCCAAAAATGGAACCGCCTTCTCTCAACCGGGGCCATGGGGGGGTGGGGGGGACAACATCATCCATCTCCAGTCTACCACAAAGTCCTCTGAGCAGTTCCAGGAAGGCTCCCACACCCATTCGCACCACTCAGGTGACCCTGAGGAGGCAGGCGAACCTCCAAGTGGCCTCAAGGACTCTCTAAAACAGCGGTTCTCAACCTGTGGGTCACGACCCCATTTGGGGTCGAACGACCATTTCACGGGACGGCAGTCCGCCATTTTTTTTTTATTTTTTTTTGGTCGGCCATTTTTTTTTTGGTCCGCCATTTTTTTCCCCTTTGCGATGCCGGCCGTCGCGCCGCACATGCGCGATGCGGGCCCGCCATTTTTTTTTGTTCGGCCATTTTTTTTGTGTGTCGGCCATTTTGTTTCCCCATTGCACCGCGCATGCGCGATGCAGGCCGGGGTCGAGCCCCGGAAAAGGTTGAGAACCGCTGCTCTAAAAGGAATGCAAAGGAGCCGCTGTCTGCAAGGAGTATAAATACTTCCCTTCCCCACCACCCAGTCAGAACCCGAAGAAGCTTCTGGGATGAGAAGCGAAAGGTCTTCCAAGGAAAAAACAAGACTCCAGAAAAAGCATCTTCAGGAGAACTCAAACTCCAGGCAGCTGTGAGGAAAGGAGAAATATTTATCCCTAAAAGCAAAACCTTTACAGGCAGGCCGCAGAGAAATGGGGTACAGAGGCAGGATTTAATAGGGGGGGCTTGTGACGTCGGACCGTTTTTCACGCTGACGACCATTTGCTGCATCCCCACGGTCGCATGGTCAACATTCAGACGCTTGGCAACTGACTCGTATTTATGAGGGTCGCGGCGTCCCGATTGGGTCATGTGGTCCTCGTTTGTGACCTTCTGACTAGCAAAGTCAATAGGGAAGCCAGATTCACTTAACGACCGAGTTACTCACTTACCGACTGCAGTGATTCACGTAACAACCGAGGCAAGAAAGATTGAAAAATAGGGCAAAACTCACTTAAGAAATGTCTGAAATGTTTGGGGTCACTTGTGTTCGTAAATTGAGGACTAACTGCATGGCAAGCATCTCCCCAGACTGACTGCATCCCCTTGGGAACCGTCGGAGGAGCCTCCAGGGATTCGGGGGGACAGCAGGGCTGGGATATTTCCTGTAAGGCAAGGGTCCAAACCCGACCCCCTCTTGACCCCTCCCTCCCAAGCTGGGGTCCCTCTTCACCCCTCCCTCCCAAGCTGGGCCCCCTCTTGACCCCTCCCTCCCAAGCTGGGGTCCCTAGCTGGAAATCCCACCCCAGAAAAGTGTCACAGCCTCCATCCCCCCAGGGGCAAGCCGGTCGGGGGTCTCAGTCCTAGGAGGAGGGCAGCTGCCTGAAAGGCCCCATTTTATCCCTCCTACGACTGGGGGTGCCCACCCCGGTTGCCCCAGTGCCTCCCTCGCCTTGCCTCCGCAGACCCCCTCTTCGACTGAGACCCCGGACTGGCTGGGACTTCTCCAGGACAGGAGCAGGACGGACACACGGCTGGCGGTGCTGGGCCCCGCTTGCCCCAAGGCCTCGCGACTCCTTGGGAAGCAGCTGGCCTCTCCCCCTCCCCCCAATAAAGGCCATCCTTTCTCGTGGCCCCCCACGGACTGGTCTGTGCCCACAGTTGTGAGTCCATCCACACACAACACCCCCCCGTGGAGGGCCCTGGGCAGGCCAGGGAGCCAAGATGTTAGCTATATGCTCTTATATATGAAGTAAAAAATAGATTTATTAGGAAATAAATAATAGTAGTCCTGAATTTTACAACAGATCGTTCAGTGACTGTTTGAAGTTATAAAGGTGCTGGGAAAAGTGACTTACGACCATTGCAGCATTCTCCGTGGCTCTCCAGTATCTGAGGGGCTGCCCCAAAGAAGAGGGAGTCAAGCTCTTCTCCAAAGCGCCTGAAGGCAGGACAAGAAGCAACGGATGGAAACTCATCCAGGAGAGAAGCAACCTGGAACTAAGGAGAAACTTCCTGACAGTGAGGACAATTAACCCCAGTGGAACCACCTGCCTCCAGAAGTGGTGAATGCTCCAACACTGGAAGTTTTTAAGAAGAGACTGGACAGCCATTTGTCCGAAATGGTATAGGGTTTCCTGCCTGAGCAGGGGGTTGGACTAGATGACCTCCAGGTTCCCTTCCAGTCCTAGGATTCTGTGATGGTAGGTTCCAAATTTCTTCCAAACCATGCAGACAATTCACAGTTGGAGAATCCAGAAGCTAAAACAATAAGGTGCTCTCTGAGCTTGGTGGTTTTCTTGCAGACGTTTCATTATCCAACTAGGTAACCTCATCAGAGAATCGGGCCCTGATGACGTTCCCTAGTTTGGGTCATGAAACATCTGCAAGAAAAGAAGCGAAGCTCAAAGAGCACCAAGGACCCCAGAATCCTCCTCCTCCTCCTCCTCCTCCTCCTCCCCACAAACCCCTCTTTCTTCTAGCACTGATGATGTTCCCTAGTTTGGGTCATGAAACGTCTGCAAGAAAACCGCCAAGCTCAGAGAGCACCCAGGACCCCCACATTTCCACCTTAACCTACAAAAATTCTCCTTTATAAGCTAAAACAATGGCTGGATTCCCACTGTGCAGTGAACCACAGAGCACCAACATAGGTCACACTCAGCATCCCTTC
>JARGCV010000370.1:427500-455000 GCA_034064705.1 Bothrops alternatus | reverse complement strand
GAACCGGTGAGATTGAGTTTTAAGATTAAGCATTGGTTTTAAATGATCGGACTAAATTACTTTTAGGTAATTGGGTTTTTAAATGATTGGGCCAAATTATTTAATTTATTTTTAATAATTTTACCTTTTGTATGTTAATGTTTTTAATTGGGCTGTACACCGCCCCGAGTCCTTCGGGAGGGGGGCGGTATAAAAATCGTAAAATAAATAAAATAAATAAAAATAAATGACACATGGCAGTGCCTGGAGACGGCAGAATAGACGAGAAAGAACTGGAGAAGATCACAAAATACAAAGACCTACAAATAGAAATAGAAAGACTGGGGCAAAGGCAAGCAAGGGTGGCACCAATAGTCATAGGCGCCTTGGGTGCCATCCCAAAACAGCTGGAGCACCACTTGGACACCATCATCGGCATTGACAAATTCGCCATTAGTCAATTGCAAAAGGCAGCCTTACTAGGAACTGCTTCCCTCCTGCGACGAGATCTGTAATACCATCAAACCTCCACATCTGTCTATCCCAGGTAAGGTAGACAGAAATGCCAAATCCAGTCTGAACATCTGGCTGACTGTGTGATTAATAATAATAATAATAATAATAATAATAATAATAAAGTTGGAAGGGACCTTGGAGGTCATCTAGTCCAACTCCCTGCTCAGGCAGGAAACCCTATACCAGGGGTAGGTAATCTTGGCTCTTTTATGACTCCCAGAATACCCCTATACCTTTCCATTATTATTATTATTCCATTCCTGAGCCAGCCACGCTGAGGGGAAAGGGAGAGGTTTCCAAGCTGAGCCATGCTGGCTCAGGAACTCTGGGAGTTGAAGTCCACCAGTCATAAAAGAGCCAAGGTTGCCTACCCCTGCCCTATACCATTCCATTATTATTATTATTATTATTATTATTATTATTATTATTATTATTATTATTATTATTATTATTATTATTCCATTATTCTGATTTGGCCCAGGAGGGCAAAGTGGGCATGGAATGGGCAGCCACTGACCCTGAAGAGCAGGGGAGACAAGGGGGGGGAGACGAGGTGGGCCCTGGCCAGGGCTGAGACTGGTGGCAGAGCAATCCACTCTGCGGAAAGGCTGTTGGTGGGAAATCGTCACTTCAGCCTGCTTTGGCCTGACTTCAGCAGAAGATGGCGGACTTGGTCTTCCTAATCCTTCTGCCAAGAAAAAAAAGGATGTTTCTTCTACCTGTTGTTCCCAGAGTCCCAAATTGTCCCCAGGAGGAGAAAGGCCAAAGGTCCTTTTTGGCTCTGGTTTGCCCCCCCCCTCCTGCCCCCTGCCTCCAAAAACCCTGACGGGCTGTCAGGCAGAGGCTGCCCCCCCACAGCCCACCTCCTGCCCCTTCCCACAGCAGGCAGGACTCTTAGGTCCCCAGGAAGGAAGCAGAAGGGGTGAAAGGAGCCATTGCTACCCCCCATCTTCTCCCATATTTCACGGATGCTTCCTGGCCCACGGAGGCCTTCCTGAAAGTGGGCCACCTCCCTGAAAATCAGAGGAGCCCCCCAGATCTTCCCATCTTGGTTGTTTTCCAGCAAGGGGGTCTTCTGTTTGGGTGAAAAAAAATTGAGTGGGGAGGGGCAATTTGCCAAGGTAAAATGCAACGGTGCCTTGCAGATTGTGCTCCAAAAAAAATCACAATGGACAGAAGTACTTCTTGCGTTTTGTAGCCTGCTTTTTATGATGTTCCTAACCAGGCCAGAATCACTCGACAGTGAGATGGGTGGCGTGCAAATGTAATAAAAAAATTAAGGCATTAAGATATTAAAATATTAAAAATTAAAATATTAAAAAAATAAATAATAATTTAAAATTTTAAAAATTAAATAATAAATATTAAATTAAATTAAATTAAATGGAAGCCCTGCCAGTTTTGTATGCATTACGCACATGGCGCATGAAAAAGACGGAGCTTTCGTCGTAGCCCCCATCTGGGCTTTTTTGACCAGGCCCTCCAGACGCAGCCCTGGAAGAGCCCAGAAAGGGGATCCAAGGCAAGACTTTTGTCTCTCCCCCCCCCATCCCTGTGGGTGATAGTTAAAGGCGCGCAGCAGTTTTCTCCTGCTCCAGCATCTCCCGCATCAAACTGTTGAGAAGTTTTATCTCCAAATATATTTTATTCTTTGTGCTGTTTCCATCTTCCCTTCTAACATCAACCAGATCCACAACGGACTGAGAATCGGGGCCTCCACTAGATGATTGAGGGTCAAGCGGAAACTAAATTAATTGAGTGAAAATAGCAAACTGGGGCAAATCTTTTTACTCAAACGTCCTCAAACACCCCCCCCCAATAAGTTACTCAGACCTAATCCACATATCAAAGGACAAGGTCTGCAAACACAGAGCTAATTAAATTAGGTCTCCCAGAGGCAGGTTGATAAGAATAAACGTTCTAGTTGGCGTACCTACACCCACATCCGTGCCTCTCCAGTGTCACCCTAGAATCAGCACAAGAAACACTTCCATACCCCAGATAAGCCCCCTCCCATTTCTCTGCAGCCTGCCTCTTAAGGCAACCCGTTTTGCTTTTAGGGATAAATATTTTTTTTCCTCACAGCTGCCTGGATCTCATTTTTATTTCTTAGTTGGAACCCCAAATTATTCTTCTTCTGACAACATCTACTGTCACACTCACATACAACACGCCAAGGCTGCCTTGGGGCTGGACCACCCCCCACCCAAAGCAGGCAGCGTCTGTCCGCTAGAAGGCAGCAGCACCACGTGCAATGGATGAGACAGCTGGGGCCGGAAGGCAGCTCCAGTACAGCTGTGGGGGGAGCGGGAGTGGAGGCGGCCCTGGGACCAGGTGGGGTAGGGCCCACGCTGAGTCTCCCTGAGTTCTTAAGGCAAAACCCAGTATTTGAGGGGCTGCCCCAAAGAAGAGGAGGGGGTCACCTTATTCTCCAAGGCACCAGAGGGCAGGACGAGAAACAACGGTTGGAAACTGACCAAGGAGAGAAGCAACCTGGAATTCAGGAGAAACTTCCCAACAGTGAGGACAATTAACCAGTGGAACTACCTGCCTTCAGAAATCATGGGCGCTCCATCACGGGAGGTTTTTAAGAAGAGACTGGACAGCCACTTGTCTGAGATGGTCTAGGTCAGCGATGGCGAAACTTTTAGAGACCGAGTGCCCAAACTGCAACCCAAAACCCACTTATTTATTGCTGGGTGCCAGGTGGGTGTGGCCCACTGGGTGGCCGTGGCTGTGGTGGTTATGGCAGACTGGGTGGGTAGGGCCAAGGTGGGTGTGGTCACCTCGATGTTGCTTGTGGGGAGGGATTGGGGGAGATCCAGGGGGTCTCTGGCAGGTGGGGCGGTGGGCAGGAGGCTCATTCTGCCGAGTGAGGTGAGGCAAGGCAAGGCAGGGCGGGGGTACCATTGCCGCGGGGCAAGGCGAGGTAGGGGCCGGGGCAGCTGCTGCCTGACACCATCAGCCCCTATACACAGAGGCCAGCGAGCGCATGGGGGCCGACAGTGTCTGTCAGCAGCCACAGCCTGCCGGCCCCTCGACCAGCGCACTCTGGGGCTTCGCAGCCCGCCACCAGCAGTTCAGAGAAGCTGCCTCTGAGCTGGACGGCTGGCTGACAGCTAAGGAGGCGATGCAGTGGGTCATGCCCGGGAAAAGGAGAGCATGCGAGGCCAGGAGGGTTGGGATGGGGGGGAGGGAAACCAGCTGTGCTGGGATACATCCGGCCTAGTGGGACCTCAGCGAGTTAGTGAGTGGCTGGTTGAAGAAGGACGGTTGCTATCTCCGGGGCGTGGCACATGTGCCCACAGAGAGGGCTCTGAGTGCCGCCTCTGGCATGCGTGCCATAGGTTCGCCACTACTGGTATAGGTCCTCCTGCTCGAGCAGGGGGCTGGACTAGAAGACCTCCAAGATCCCTTCCAGCTCTAGTCTAGTCTAGTCTAGTCTATGCCATACTCTTAGCAGAGGGGAAGCGTTTCATTCTATCTTGGCAGAACCACTAAAAGCTTCTTCACTGGTATTGTACTAGACTGGGCTTTTATAATCTCACTTTTCAAAACTCCCCAAGCTTCTTGAGTTGTTTTCCCATTGAGGAATCCTTCCCAAGCTTTCTTTAAGTTTAATAATCAGAACAGAGCTGGAAGGGACCTTGGAGGTCTTCTAGTCACAACATCTGACAGCAAGCTGTTCCACTGGTTAATTATCCTCACTGTCTCCTTAGTTCCAGGTTGCTTCTCTCGATTAGTTTCCATCCATTGTTTCTTGCCCTGCCTTCTGGTGCTTTGAAAAATAAAATGGCCCCCTCCTCCTTCTGGCAGCCCCTCAAATACTGGAACACTGTTATCATGTCCCCCCTAGTCCTTCTTTTCTCTACACTGGCCTAAGGCAGGACTAGAACTCACCATCTCCTGGTGATTTGTCCAGAGTCACCCAGCTGGCTTTCCTGCCTAAGGCAGGACTAGAACTCACTGTCTCCCAGTGATTGGCCCAAAGTCTTGATTTATGGAATTCACTTCCAGAAGGGGTCGTGACAGCTGTCAGCCTTGATAGCTTCAAGGCAGGGTCAGACAGATTCATGGATGCCAAGTGTATCTGTGGCTATTAAAACGGATGTCCATGTGCCGCCTCTATGTGGGTTGAGGCAGGCAGGATTCCCTTGAGTCCCATTTGTTGGGGGTCAAGGGAAAGGGAGGGTTTTGCCTTCTCTTTCTGCTCAAGATCCCCATGTACAATTGGTGGGCCACTGGGTGACACAGAATGCTGGACTCGATGGGCTTTGGCCTGATTCAGCATGGCTCCTCTTATGTTCTTATGTTCAGCTGGCTTTTGTGCCTAAGGCAGGACTAGAACTCACCGTCTCCTGGTGATTTGTCCAGAGTCACCCAACTGGCTTTCATGCCTAAGGTGGGACTAGAACTCACCGTCTTCTGGCGATTGGCCCATCCTGTCTGGGGAAGTCTGGGAGTTGAAGATTTTAATAAACCCAAGTTTTTATAAGTGCATATTGTAGATTATAATTCTTACTGGAGAAGTACCCCCCCAAAAATTAATGGGTGTAGTTACAGAAATGCTACAACAGCCCCAGCTACAAAAATCTGGTTTGTTTTTTTTCTCGCTTGCCTTTAGCTGGAACAAAGTTTGTTGACCTTTTCATTGAAATTTTAATACTGAGTGTTTTATTGGTAAATGTTTAATTATCCCTGCCGCCTGGGAGCAGGCCTGCTGCTCCTAATATCTCTCCTCTCTTGTGCTTTGCCCTGGGAAGGAGATGTATATTATTCATGAGAAGCCCACCAGCCAGCTGTGCAATGCTGAGACTTCTGGGGAGGGGGGTCCGTCTTCCCCCTCGCTGGGGTGCCTGCCTTATCACCCCCACAAGACCTGGGGGGGGCTGTCAACTCACCGGCCTTATCAGCCTTAGCCTGCCACCCTCTCCAGCAATTAAATTTCCTTCTCCTTGCCCCAAAAGTGCTGTCTGCCCAAGGAGATAAGACTTAATAGTCCCTGATAGAGGCTATCGGCCTCTTTGCCGAGACATAAATATTAATACCGTAGTGTTTGAATTAGACCCTTTGAGATGCTTCCCTCAAAGGGAGCCTCCCTGCTGACATCAATCAGCCAGCCGCACTTGTGCTCTATGGGGGGGGGGGAAGAGATCACTGGCTGCCCCCCACATCGACTGCAGGAGGTGCACCTTGGAGGGGGGGAGATGGACAGCCGTCCCTGGCATTCACTAACCCCCATCAAGGGACACGGCCCTCCCTGAAGCGAAGGGGGCAGCTGGCTTTCCCAAAAAAATGATATTTCATATTTCAGGTTTGAAAGTAGCAACCGACTTTGAAAGATTCCATGAGAGCTTTTTGAAAGAGAGCATCAGAGGCCAATGAAGTCTATCTTTCTTCTCCTTGTTCTGCTCTTCTTAGATAGAATGGAATGGAATGGAATGGAATGGAATGGAACGGAATAGAAATATAGAATGGAAATACGGAATAGAATAGAATAGAATAGAATAGAATAGAATAGAATAGAATAGAATAGAATAGAATAGAATACAGTAGAATAGAATAGAATAGAATAGCAGAGTTAGAAGGGACCTTGAAGGTCTTCTAGTCTAACCCCCTTCTCAAGCAGGGAACCCTATACCAGCGGTGTCCAGTCTTGGAACTTTAAGACTTGAGGACTTCAACTCCCAGAAATCTATGCTGGTTGGGGAATTCTGGGAGTTGAGGTCCACAAGTCTTCAAGTCCTTAAGGTTGGAGATACCATCCCAGACAAGTGGCTGTCCAGTCTCTTCTTGAAGACTTCCAGTGACGGAGCCCCCCCAACTTCTGGGGTCAAGCAGTTCCACCGATTAATAAACTCATTTTAACTTAAATTAAAAACTGGAGAAGAACCAGAAAGAGAGGGCCGTATCCATCCATGCATTTTGCCCAGGGCAAATTGACAGATTTAAACCGGACGAGAAAAATTGCCTTTTTTAATGAATGAGAAAAAGCGACTTTGAATTGGATTTATGTACTAGGGACGAAAGTGTGAGCGCTGAGATGTATAAATGGCCATGGAAAAGGAATACGGACGTTGAACACATCCAAGAGTGTTTGATTAAATGGGCAAAAAAAAAATCAGAAATAACTTTATGCTTGACCAAGGGGAGAATATGGGGAGTGAAGGACTGAAATTTGCACTGAATTATCATTTGAAAGAGGAGTTTTATAAAGTGAGGTGTCGTTGCTATTTAACCCCTGACAGATTGTGAAAGATGTATAAAGGGGAGGGGCCCAAAAGTGACCAAATTAGTAGACCAGCAAAACGCAGTGGACATCGTATACTTAGATTTCAGTAAAGCATTCGACAAAGTAGACCACAACCTACTCCCTGGTAAGCTAGTAAAAGACGGAATAGACAACATCACCACCAGATGGATCTGTAGCTGGCTGACAAACGGCACTCAGCGAGTAGTCCTTAACGGCACAACATCCACACGGAGGGAGGTAATCAGTGGGGCACCACAAGGCTCCGTCTTAGGCCCAGTAAACTCTTTAATGTCTTCATCAATGACTTAGAGGAGGGAATTGAAGGGGAACTCATCAAATTTGCAGAGGACACCAAACTAGCAGGAGTAGCCAACACCCCAGAAGACAAACACGGTATCCAAAAAGATCTTGACAGACTGGAACAATGGGCCCTGTCCAACAACATGAGATTCAATGTGGAGGAAAGCAAAGTCTTACATTTAGGCAGGAAAAACCAAAGGTATAAAAAGTACAGACTGGGCGAGAGCTGGCTCAAAAAACAGCCACTGGGAGAGGGACCTTGGGGGTCCTCGTGGACGATCCCTTGACCGTGAGCCAGCCGTGTGCAGCAGCAGCAGCCAAAAAAGCTAACACAATCCTGGATTGTATAAACAGGCATAGAATCAAGATCACACAAAGTATTAGCACCGCTTTATAAAACCCCAGTGAGGCCACACCTGGAATACTGCAGCCAATTTTGGTCACCCTATCAAAAAAAAGATGTTGAGAGTTTGGAAAAAAAAATCAGAGAAGAGCAACTAAGATGATCAAAAGCCTGGAGACTGAAACATACGAAGAACGGCTGCGGGACTTGGGTTTGGCCAATCTAAAGAAAAGAAGAAATAGGGGAGACATGATACGGTAGCAGTATTACAGTATTTGGGGGGCTGCCCCAAAGAAGAGGGAGTCATGTTATTCACCAAAGTGCCAAAGGGCAGGACAAGAAACAATGGTTGGAAACTCATCAAAGAGAGAAGCAACCTGGAATTAAGGAGAAACTTCCCAACAGTTAGAACAATTAACCAGTGGAACTACCTGCCTCCAGAAGCTGTGAATGCTCCAACACTCTTGTCTGAGATGGTATAGGGCAGACATGTCAAACCCAAGGCCCGGGGCCCGGATGTGGCCCGCGAAGTGGTTTCATGCGGTCCGCGAAGCCATCCTGGGAACAGTGAGGGAACGGCCCCCGCTGCCATGGCCCAGGCCGGCCAGGAGCCAATGTACAATTTTGGGGTGGCCATCTATGCTGAAACGCATTCAGTCTTAGCTCTGGAAACAGCGAGGAACCAGCCCCTGCCGGGTTGCCCCCCCCGGTGCGTGCTGGGGAAGGGTCCCCCTTTGTGAGGAATGAAGAAATGGACCATGTCTTGGCCCTTGCCCTGGTCCCCCCCCTTCTGCCAGAGACCCTCAGATCTGTCCCACTTCTGCCCAGGCCCCCACCGGCACCCTTGACGCGAAGGATGTAGAGCTGGCCACGCCCACCCAGTAGGCCACACCCACTCCAGCCACACCTACCCAGTAGGCCGTGCCCACCCTGGCCACCACCTACCCGGTCCCCCCAAGGACAACCGCAATGGTGATGCAGCCCTCCATGAAATTGAGTTTGACACCCTTGGTCTAGGGTTTCCTGCCTGAGTAAGGGGCTGGACTACAAGACCTCTGAGGTCCCTTCCCACCCTGTTATTCTGCTATTCAGTGGAACAGCTTGCCTTCCGATGTTGTGGGTGCTCCATCACTGGAGGTTTCCAAGCGATTTTTAATTCTGCGTGGCATTCAATACTCGCTGGGTTTGTGGGGGGCACCCAGTTGGCAGAAGCAGGTGGGTGCTGTGGCCCAGAGACCCTGGCAGTGGCACAGCCAGCAAAAGCCACACATGTTTGTGCTCAGGCACACCGGAGGGAAGGACCAAGGCAAGGGAGGGGGGTTGGATGTCTCCTCTCCTTCCCCCCCCCCAAGCTATTATGCCAACTGCCTGCTAAGAAATGTCCTTTTAAAATAGTATTTATTGCATTTTAATTTACAATGGTTTGCATCCCCCTCTGGAGGATTAATGGGAAAGTCAGGATAGAAATCATTGTAATAACGAAAAGATCATAAATCAGGGCGAGTCAATCAGAATTGCTGGCTGTCCAGGACTCTGTTTCTGTGCTGCTTCTAGCTGGTAGAGGCCCTGGGAGGGGTCTTCGTGCCCCCCAAGGAAGACCACCTTCTGAACAGGGGTTCCCATGATCTTGGGAGAAGCCCCTTCCTCCATGGGGGTGTCCATGACCCACCCTGATGCAACTCAGCTCTCCTGGTAGCCAGATTGGACGGGCTGGCAATGGGGAGGGAGATGCTGACAAAACACCTGGGCTTTCCCTCAAGGTTCTAGTCCTCATGTTAAGAGCAGGTAAGCATGCTCAACTCACCCTGGACAAGGCACGTCCCCTGCCTGCTGTTGGGGTCAAGGACCCCCTTATTCCCCTCTCCAGAGGGAGGGCTTCACCTCCTGACTATACAACCGGCCTTTTTCCTGGTTGGTGCACCTCCCCTGTGAGGTAGGCCACTCTGGGCAGGGCAAGGGGCTCCCAGAGCCCCAGGGAGCTTTAAATTCTTGGGGAGGGGGGGAACAGAGCCATCTTGGATCTGTGGGCACCAGTGCCAAGAGAGGGGGGCAGAAGTGGACCATCTCGTGAGGGGGTGGGATTCTGACATCTGGTTCTTCCAGCTAGGATAAGGACAGGCTGGATGGGATCCAATTCCAGATTTCCAGCCCCCCCCCCCTCCCCAAGATGCAGAGAGACGGTCTCTTCACCCCAAGAGGAAGGGAAAAGGTCTCCTTCCCTTATTTTATTTTATTTTTTCAAAATTAGACTGGACAGCCATTTCACCGAGATAATAGAAAGTCTCCCGCCTTGCGCTGGGGGCCAGACTAGAAGACCTCTGAGGTCCCAGCCCTAGCATCAGTCTCTATGTCCTACGTCCGTTCTTCCTGGGTGTGCAGAGAGAGCAAAGCATAAGGTCCTTTGACTGCAGAGAAATTAAAGACGGTGTAAAATCAGCGGCGGGTGATTTAAGAAAGCTTAATTCCGGATCCCAGTGCAAATAAACTTTTGATAAGGTCAAATGGAAGATTAAGCGTGTCCAACCGATGAAGCGTTTCCTGCCCGGTTCGCCAATCCGTCGGTGGAGATGTGGCTGTCGCTCGGAGGGCTGGCCACTGCATCCTGCAGGCACCCAAACCCAACCCCTCCCCATGGGCCGGGGGTGTGGGTCTCCCTAGGAGCCAGATCAAGGGGATGCCGGCCCCACTCTGACCCCCAACAGATCAGCCTCCCACTGGGAGGGCCGCAGTGGGATTTTGAATCTCTTGTACAACAGCCAGGATCCACCCATGGAGCTAGCAGGGCTCTTCAAACTTGGCCCTTTGATGACTGGTGGACTCCAACTCCCAGAATTCCTCGGCCAGGCTCCATTTTGTTTCTTAGATTTAAGACAGGGGTCTTCCAGCCTGGCCCTTTGATGACTGGTGGACTTCAACTCCCAGAATTCCTCAGCCGGCCTCCATTTTGTTTGTTGGATTTAAGACAGGGGTCTTCAAACTTGGCCCTTTGGTGACTGGTGGACTCCAACTCCCAGAATTCCTCGGCCAGGCTCCATTTTGTTTGTTAGATTTAAGACGGGGGTCTTCCAACTTGGCCCTTTGGTGACTGGTGGACTCCAACTCCCAGAATTCCTCGGCCAGCCTCCATTTTGTTTCTTAGATTTAAGACGGGGGTCTTCCAACTGGGCCCTTTGATGACCGGTGGACTTCACCTCCCAGAATTAGGGTCCTAGTTCCCTCATGCTGGCTGGGGAATTCTGGGAGTTGAAGTCCACCAGTCATCAAAGGGCCGTGTTCAAAGACCCTTGAGCTAAGCATCAAAGAAGCAGGAATGGCAACCACATTTTATTTCTGTGTCGATAAACTATTGTTTATTCCTATATTGAAGTATCACTTATTACAGGCAGTCCTCGACTTAACGACGTTTCCATTGCTAAGCGAGACACGTGTGAAGTGAATTTTGCTCCATTTTGCGACCTTTCTTGTCCCAGTTGTTAAGGGAACGCTGCTTCTCAAGGAGGGAGGCAGCCTGGAATGAAGGAGAAATTTCCTAAGAGGGAGAACAATAAATCAGTGGAACTGCTTGCCACTCTCTCTCTTTCTCTCTCTCTCTCTCTCTCTCTCCCTCTCTCTTTCTCTCTCCCTCCCTCTCTCTCGCTCTGTCTTTCTCTCTCTGTCTCCCTCTCTTTCTTTCTTTCTCACTCCCTCTCTCTTTCTCTCTTTCCCTCTCTCTCTCTCCCTCCCTCTCTCCCCCTCCCTCCCTCTCTCTTTCTCTCTCCCTCCCTCTCTCTTTCTCTCTCCCTCCCTCTCTCTCCCTCTCTCTCTCTTTCACTCCCTCTCTTTCCCTCTCTCTCTCCCTCCCTCTTTCTCTCTCTCTCCCTCTCTCTCTCTTTCTCTCTCCCTCTCTCTCTTTCTCCCTCTCTCTCTCTCTTTCGCTCTGTCTTTCTCTCTCTCTCCCTCTCTCTCTTTCTTTCTCACTCCCTCTCTCTTTCTCTCCCTCCCTCTCTCTCTTTTTCACTCCCTCTCTTTCCCTCTCTCCCTCCCTCTTTCTCTCTCCCTCCCTCCCTCTCTCTTTCTCTTTCTCACTCCGTCTCTTTCTCTCCTTCTCTCGCCCTCTCTCTCTCTCTGTCTGTCTTTCTCTCTCCCCACCCCGCTTTCTGCCTTTCTCTCTCACACACACCAACAAGAGAGGGCCCGCACTCGCCAGCCACCCAGAGACAGCTCCCAAGCTGAAGGGCTCCAAGCGTGGAGATTATATTCCAGTGACAGCAGCATCCGTCACCCAATTTCCGTTATTAAGAAATATTCTGCACACAGAGAGAAATTTTGCACCTTATCTGAACTTGGCAGCTGTGCCCTAAATTCTGTGTCGCTGCTTCACCCGAGGAATTCAGCTGCCGATATTTAAAATTAGAATTAGCATCTATCACTGCCCTGTGGTGCCGGAGGGGCCGGTGGCAGCTGCCGGCAGTTCCCATCTGTCACCCGGGTGCTGGGCTGCCCGCTGCCCCCCTGATCCATCAGTGCCAGCTCCCGGGCGCTCAGGCGGGCACCTGCTACCCGGAGGCTAAGTGGCTCATTAGGTGCCCCCTGGCAGCCCCAGAGGGAGGCGTTTCCAAAAGGCAGCAGGTCTGTATTGTGTGTGTGTGTGTGTGTGTGTGTGTGTGTTTCCCCCCTTGAAAACATGTCGCTTCTTTTCCAAGAAGCTTCTTCAGTTCTGTAGTCCAGTTCAGCTAAACACAACCAAGGTCTCTACAGACAAGAACAGTGAAGGACTCCGGTTCAGAACGAATAGAATAGAGCTGGAAGGGACCTTGGAGGTCTTCTAGTCCAGCCCCCCCCCCCCGCTCAAGCAGGAGAAGGCTGGAATTAGGAGCCTTTGTTACAAGCAATGGTGGAGGCAGAAACGTGCAGCTGTGATGTGTGTAACAAGACCAGGGATGAATGGTGAGGCACAACTGCCTAGCAACCAGAAAATTACAAAATTAGAAGGACACTTTTATCATATGCATATAAAATCCGTGTTTGCGTATTGTTTGACGTCTTGGCTCCCTTAGCTGCTGAGACCCTGTTGCTGAAGCACTCCAATAAAACAAGCTGAAAATGCCAATAATAATAATAACAGTAGTAGTAGCAGTAGTAGTAGTAGTAGTAGTAATAATAATAATAATAATAATAATAATAATAATAATAATAATAATGAATGTGGCATAGGGTCTCCTGTGTAAGCAGCAGGTTGGACTAGATGAACTTCAAGGTCCCCTCCAATTTTATTTTTCTGTAGATCCTAGAGCAGGGGGGTCCAACCTTGGAACTTTAAGACCTGTGGACTTCAACTCCCAGAATTCCCCAGCCAGCCATGCTACTTGATTGCATTCTACCTACATTATAAGAATCTCCCCAGGCTGATCGCCTTGCCTTGGGAGTTGAAGTCCACAAGTCTTAAATCAGGGATCCCCAACCTTGGCCCTTTGATGACTGGTGGACTTCAACTCCCAGAATTCCCCAGCCAGCATGACGGAACTAGGACCCTAATTCTGGGAGTTGAAGTCCACCGGTCATCAAAGGGCCAGGTTTGAAGACCCCTGTCTTAAATCTAACAAACAAAATGGAGGCCGGCTGAGGAATTCTGGGAGTTGAAGTCCACCAGTCATCAAAGGGCCAGGTTGGAAGACCCCTGTCTTAAATCTAACAAACAAAATGGAGGCCGGCTGAGGAATTCTGGGAGTTGAAGTCCACCGGTCATCAAAGGGCCAGGTTTGAAGAGCCCTGTCTTAAATCTAACAAACAAAATGGAGGCTGGCTGAGGAATTCTGGGAGTTGAAGTCCACCAGTCATCAAAGGGCCAGGTTTGAAGAGCCCTGCTAGCTCCATGGGCGGCTTCTGGCCATTGATGCAGCACCTACAGGCACCCATCCACGCTCCAAAAGGGGAAGGAATTCCACCCAGCTTCCTCCTGCTCCAGGACCAGCGGGTCTGATTCAGCCCCCCCACCCCCACCCCCACCCCTCTTCCTCCTGGACGCACACCCACAAACACCCACAGAGAGTGTGCTGCTGTCCTGAGCCTGTCCGTGCAGCTGCCGCTTCCCCCTTGGGAATGATGGAGAGCCTGCTGGGAAGACCCAGATAATGTACAAGGCTGGGTCGCGCCAGGCCCGTGTAGCGCATCCATCAGGCCCCGTGTGGCAGCCCAGGGGAGCCTTCCCCTCGCCACCCTCCGATGCGCCTTATCTGGCACAAATGTGTTTTTTCCCCAAGGTTAAATGGATGAGTGAGGTTTAGGGGATGACAGCTCCTCTGCGCAGCTGAACAATAAATGAGCCGCGTGGCTGGAGGAGGGGGAGCAGGAAAAATGGGCCTTCAGCATCCTTGTTTTACCTGAGCAGACGGAGGAGGCTCAGCCAGATCTCTCCCCCCTCCCTTTGATTGCAAAAAAACTGGCCTGAAATCCCCTGAAGAATTCTTGGGGGTCACCAGCTGGCTTCTTGGCATGCCATGTGAGAACGACACTTCCTTGGTGTTCCTGGGTCAGAGAGGGTCAAAAGAAAGTCCGGACGGTGGCAGGACATGGGTATGACAGATGAAACAAAGGAGGGGGGAGGCTTGGATTTGGGGGGGTTGTCTGTCGCCAGAAATCTGGAAGAAAAATTTGGACAGCCATTTTTCCCCGGAGGGTATAAGGGCTTCTGCCTTGGGCAGGGGGCTGGGCTAGATGACCTCGGAGCTCCCTTCCAACCCTGCGATTCTATGAAAAAGGTACTCAAACACACAGACGTGCACATCCACATCCACATCCATATGCAGGGAGATGGGTAGTCAAATGTGAAATATGAATTAAATGCTAACAGCCGTAGCACTTAGAGCAGGGGTTCTCAACCTTGGCAACTTTAAGACTTGTGGACTTCAACTCCCAGAATTCCTCAGGCAGCTTTGCTGGCTGAGGAATTCTGGGAGTTGAAGTCCACAAGTCTTAAAGTTGCCAAGGTTGAGAACCCCTGATTAGAGTTATACTCCGCTTTTATGGCCCGCTCTAAGCGGTTTACAGAGTCAGCCTTTTGCCCCCCCCCGAACAATCTGGGTCTTCATTTTACCGACCTCGGAAGGACGGAAGGCTGAGTCGACCTTGAGCTGGTCAGGATCGAATTCCAGGCTGTGGGCAGAGTCAGCCTGCAATGCTGCATTAGAACCACCATGCTTTGGGGTATCTTATAAATAAATAACACACACACACACACACATCTATATATATATATAAAAACTGAGATGATCAAAATATAAAATACCAATGAAAATAAAGATAGCAGGGAAAGGGGGGAGAGAAAAAGGAGGAAGAGAGAAGTGTGGAGTAACAGGAAGAAAAGAGAACAAAAGCCTTCACTTCCAACTCTTTTTCAGCCAGTAAAATAAAGATAAGAAAATTATAGCCGTAACATTTTATTTCTGCATACTTCGCCTCTGCTAGCAGTTTCTATAACAACTCATCGATCTAACCAGCAAATCCCAAAGCCCGGAATTTCATGTGTGGTTTTTTTTTCCCTATCATCTCCAGCACAAAATCCAAAAATGATTCCCAACTGATGTATTCTTTTCTTTGATTATAGCAGTTTACTCGGCCATCTCTGATTTAATGTAGCTGACCAGAGAGTGGCCATGACTGCATCTTGTGGCAGTGAGTTCCGCAGCACGGCTCTTTGCTTGGGGCAAAATGAATCACTCCTGGACTACGAAGGCTGTTCGGCTTCCTTAAACCAGCTGGTCAGCTTTTCCAGGAAGGTCCTACGTCCTACGGCTCTTTGGTGCTCCCTGAGCTGGGTGGTTTTCTTGCAGACGTTTCATGACCCAACTAGGGAACATCCTCAGTGCTAGGAGGAGGAGGAGGATCGTGGGGTCCTTGGTGCTCTCTGAGCTTGGCTCTTTTCTTGCAGACATTTCATGACCTACTAGGGCAGGGGTTCTCAACCTTGGCCACTTTAAGACTTGTGGACTTCAACTCCCAGAATTCCTTAGCCAGCAAAGCTGGCTGAGGAATTCTGGGAGTTGAAGTCCACAAGTCTTAAAGTTGCCAAGGTTGAGAACCCCTGTACTAGGGAACATCATCAGTGCTAGAAGGGAGGAGGAGGGGGGAGGAGGAGGAGGGAGGGAGGGAGGGAGGGAGGAAGGAAGGAAGGAAGGAAGGAAGGAAGGAAGGAAGGAAGGAAGGAAGGAAGGAAGGAAGGAAGGAAGGAAGGAAGGAAGGAAGGAAGGACTGGCTGTGGGGGTCCTTGGTGCTCTCTGAGCTTGGTGGCTTTCTTGCAAACATTTCATTACCCAACTAGGGAACATCATCAGTGTTAGAAGGGAGGAGGAGGAGGAGGAGGAAGGGAGGGAGGGAGGGAGGGAGGAAGGAAGGAAGGAAAAGGGAGGGAGGGAGGAAGGAAGGAAGGACAGACTGTGGGGGTCCTGGGTGGTCTCTGAGCTTGGTGGTTTTCTTGCAGACGTTTCGTGGCCCAGCTAGGTAGCATCATCAGTGCTGGTCTTACGCCTGATCTTGGTAAGGACAATTTTGCTCCAGCCACAGAGCAGCCGCAGCAGCAGCAGCCAGTCAATCTCAACTCTGCCAGCTGACCTGTCTATCTCTCTCTTGTGCCCAGCCTTTCTATGGCTCTTTTGGAAAGGCCGGAGTGCTTTGCCTCTGAAGCTGCTTTCCTCCCCAGATTCCCTCCCGGCTGAGGCTCTCAGGCAGAGAAAGCAGCTGGGCGCCTCTCCAGAGCCAGCGGGCGCAGTGGAGGCCTCCTGGGGTCCCTCTGGCCCTTGGCACCCCAGAGGATTAGCTCAAGGGCTCTGCGGAAAAGCTGCCAGGCTGCGGAGCATCCGAGTGGCAGGCAGCCCCTGCTCTGGTTGGCGGCCAAGAACAGGGGCGCTAGAAGAGGACCTCAAATCGCCTTGGAGAGAGAGGCAGACGAACAGACGATCTATCGAGGTTCTCCAGGTCACGACTGTCCCAAAGGGGCATTTCCAAAAAGACAACTGGGCTGCCTTGGGTTTGTTTTTGCTTTTCCCTTTCGAAGACCTTTCGCTTCCCATCCCAGAAGCTTCCTCAGGTTCTGACCAAATGGTGGGGAAAAATGGAAGGATTTATACTCCTTGCAGACAGTGCTGGTCTTTTGCCTTCTTTTAGAGCAGGGCTCTCCGAACTTGGCAACTTGTAGCCTTGTGGACTTCAACTCCCAGAATTCCTCAGCCAGCCAGGGATTCTGGGAGTTGAAGTCCACAAGGCTACAAGTTGCCAAGTTTGGAGAACGCCCTTTTAGAGGGTCCTTGAGGCCACCTGGGGGTTGACCTGTGTCCTCAGGGTCACCTGAGTGGTGGAAATGGGTGGGGAGCCTTTTTGGAACTGCTCAAAGGAGCGTGTGGTAGGCTGGAGAGGGAGAGGGAGGTTTTGAAGGAGAGGCTGGACAGTCACTTGTCTGAAATGGTATGGGACGGTTCTCCTGCTCGAGCAGGAGGCTGGACTAGAAGACCTCCAAGGTCCCTTCCAGCTTCTATTCTATTCTATTCTATTCTATTCTATTCTATTCCTTATTCTATTCTAAACCCATAATCCTATCCTATCCTATCCTATTCTAGCAATGGAAATTTTGGGCTCTGTTGCAGTTGTAACTTGAGGACCTGTGTTGCAAAATAAAATTGAAAAACCAAGCGTGAAAACAGAAAACATGGCAGGCTATTTTTTTTATTATTTTTTTTAAGGCTGTATATTTATTTCCATTCAAAGGAAGTGCAAAATGGACTGGGAACAAAAACCCAGCTTCCTGAACAATTTTGTTTCTTTCTTTGTTCATTTATAAACCAAGTTTCTAGCCCTCAAGGTGATTTTTTTTAATCAAAAATTATTTTATTAAAACCATCAACATTATACATGAGTTCATACCAAAAAGCAGGAGAGAAGATAATTTGCAAAATATGGTATTCAAGTAAAACTTGGTGCTTGCGAGAAAACCTCTCAGGCTGAACATTTTTGGCTGCGAAAAGCCCTGAGCCTGCTGCTTGGTTTTTCCCCCCCGGGAAGAAAGACTCATTCTGCTCGGTGAAGGGGATTGGAAGCCAGGCGTGCAAGCCGGCTCTCTGTTATGCGGGCCGCCTTCCAACTTTTGGAATTTGAAAACTTTGTTTTAGTTCCCCCCCCCCCCCAAATGTCTTGAATAGGATGGAGCTCTGCTTTTCTGCTCCCCGAGCCCCAGATCTTTGGGAGAAAGCCTTGGGGCAGGCAAGAGCCTGGAGTCTGCAGAAGGTCCAGGAAACAGCCGCGAGAATTCTCTGGAAACCTGTCAAACTACTTCCTCTCCCTCCTCCTCCCCTTCTTCCTCTTCCTCTCCCCTCCTCCCCTTCTTCCTCCTCTCCTTCCTCTTCCTCTCCCTCCCCCTCCTCCCCTCCCCTCCTCCCCATCCACCCCCTCCCCTTCTTCTCCTTACTCTCCCTCCCCTCCCCCTTCTCCTCCTCCCCTCCTCTTCTGCCTCCTCCTCCTCCTTCCCCTCTCGCCCTGCCTCAGTGTCCCTCTGGGAGCCGTCAAGGCGAGGAAAGGGCCGCGTCCGATAAGCGATCGGCCTGTCAGGGGCGCCGCCTCGCCGGCTGGTGATTTACTGCCGCGCCGCCAACGGAGCACAGATTTTTCTTAATCTAAATTGAAAACTGCTCAAGTAGAAAAATAATTTCATTGCTTCATCTTAGAGCAGGGCGGAGGGGCCAGGGCGGGCGGGGCGGGAGTCCGGGCAGCGGAGCATCCCCGGCCGGGAACCGGGCAGAGACGGAGCTCCGGAGCGGCTCCCGGCGCTCCTCAAACCAGGCAGGTGGGCAGAATCTGAATTCAGAACAAGAGGCATGGAAGGGAGCCGGGAGGTCTTCTAGTCAGCCCTCTGCTCAAGCAGGAGACCCTGTGCCAGCCTTGAAAGCCTCCGGCGATGGAGCCCCCAGCATTTCTGGAGGCAAGGAGTTCCACTGGTTAATGGTTCTCACTGCCAGGAAGTTTCTCCTTCATTCCAGGTGGCTTCTCTCCTTGACTACTTTCCATCTGTTGCTTCTTCTCCTGCCTTTTGATGCTTGACCATTGGGCGCTATCTAACAAAATGAAATTAAGTGGTGAAAAAAGTGGACAGTTCGAACAATTAACCAGCGGAACCACCTGCCTCCAGAAGTTGTGAATGCTCCAACACTGGAAGTCTTTAAGAAGAGACTGGACAGCCATTGGTCTGAAATTGTCATTGAAGACCCCTGCTTTAAAATGACAACAGCACTGAAAAACGTGACTTCCAAATATTTCTCACACTTACGATCCATTGCAGCCTCCCCATTGGTCACCTGATTGAAACTGGGTGATTGGCAGCTAGTGGGTATTGCAAAATCTGGGGCATCTGACAAGTGTCTTGCTTAGGAGCAGGAATTTTAGCCCCGTTCGTGATCATAAAGTCACCTTACAAGGTTGGTTTGCGCTTGTGATGGAGATCGGAAGCCCCTTCTTTCAATGTTTGTTTCCTTTCTTATTTTTTTTTTAATTTTCCCTCACGCTTTCTATTCTTTCTCTGAGTTTACCTGGTCTTCTTTTTAAAAAGCAAATTCAATCTTTTTTTCTTTTTTCTTTTTAAAGCAGCGGTTCTCAACCTGTGGGTCGCGACCCCATTTGGGGTCGAACGACCATTTCACGGGGGTCACCAAACACCGCAGTCCGCCATTTTTCCCCCCTTTTCCCATTGGCCGGCGCAGGGGGCAGCACCGCGCATGCGCGGGATAGCACCGCGCATGCGCGGTGTGGGCCGTTGTGCTGCACCGCGCATGCGCGATGCGGGCCGTCGCACCGCGCATGCGTGATGCGGCCTGTTGCACCGCGCATGTGCGGCCTGAAAAAGGTTGAGAACCGCTGTTTTAAAAGAAGAAGCACCTTCCGGGAGACAATTGGCTGAAAGACGTTTTTTGAAAATCAAAACATACTGCTCATTTTTTTTTTCCCTGACAGCCTTCAGTTCCCCAGGTGGAGACATCCTGTCCAGATTAAAGGGGCAACATCTGGAGGAGTCTGGACTGAGGGTGGGGAGTGGATTCAGGCACCCCGTTTCCTTCCCACTCGGTTCCTGTCTGAGACCCACAGGCAGCCACGGCAGAAGAGATTCCGCCTCGCTTCCTCGTCCACCCAGGATGAAATCACAACGCGTGACAATCTGAGGCAGTGATGGCGAACCTTCAGGAGATGGATAAGAAGGAACTGAGTCCTTGAGGACACGAAGAAAAAAAAAATGACACACACAAGCCAAGAGAACTTGGACTGGAACCCATGAGACCCCCTCCCCAAATCCCATCAAGAGCTACCAGGCCTGTCAACCAACAAGGCAACAGGAGCTGCCAGTCCTGTCAATCAACAAAGCAAGGAGCTTTGGGGATCAAAGGCCCCACTTTTAGAGCCTGTTTGGATCCAGACCTGGTGACTTCCCTCCCTCTGCCAGCCTGGTGGAGGAGGAGGTGGGTGAGTGTGCCTGAGTGTGTGCGCTCATGCACACTGAGAAAGAGCAATTAAAGTTAGAACAATTAACCAGTGGAACTCCTTGCCTCCAGAAGCTCTGAATGCTCCAACACTGGAAGTTTTTAAGAAGAGACTGGACGGCCATTGGTCCGAAATGGGATAGGGCAGTGATGGCGAACCTTTTAGAGACCGAGTGCCCAAACTGCAACCCAAAACCCACTTATTTATCGCCGGGTGCCGGGTGGGCATAGCCCACCGGGTGGGCGTGGCTGTGGTGGTCCTGGCCGAATGGGTGGGTGTGCCCAAGGTGGGGGTGGTCACCTCGATGTTGCTCGTGGGCAGGGACTCCTGTGGGGGCCGGGCAGGGTTGGGGGAGATCCAGGAGGTCTCTGGTGGGTGGGACGGTGGGCAGGAGGCTCGTCCTGCGGGGTGAGGGGAGGCGAGGCAGGGGCCGGGGTGGCTGCTGCCTGACGCCATTGGCGCCCCGCACACAGAGGCCAGCGAGCGCATGGGAACTGATGGTGTGCGTCAGCAGCCACGGCCCCTCGACCGGTGCACTCTGGGGGTCCGCAGCCCACTGTCAGCAGTTCAGAGATGCCACCTCTGAGCTGGATGGCCGGCTGACAGCTGAGGAGGCGATGCAGTGGGTCGTTCCAGGGAAAAGGAGAGCATGTGAGGCCAGGAGGGATGGGATGGGACGGGGGGAGGGAAACCAGCCGTGCTGGGATGCATCCGGCCATGTGGGAGCTTGGCGAGTTAGCGGACGGCTGCTTGAAGAGGGACGGTTGCCATCTCCAGGTCATGGCACATGTGCCCACAGAGGAAACATAGTTGTGAGGAAACAGCACAACATCTGGAAATGCCCCCCCCTCATTCTAGTCAACGTGACAAGGCTCTCCGGAGGCTCCCTGTAACCCACCAGGCCTCCATCAATTGGCCATCAAAGCTCAGGCAGAGGATTTGTGCATGCATGTCAAAATGCACACACAACACTCCCTATGGCACAGGCAACCACTTTATGGGCATCTGCATTCCTCTGAATTCCTGGAGCAGCTTAAGGCAATCAAAACAGTTTGCCAACATGAAAATAAACCTGGGGGGGGGAGGATGGGGTTAGGCTGCATTTAGCAGAATATGCCAGAGTTGGAAGGGACTGTGGAGGTTTCCCTGCTTGAGCAGGGGGCTGGACTAGAAGACCTCCAAGGTCCCTTCCAGCTCTATTCTATTCTTATTTATATTCTATTCTTATTTGTATTCTTATTTGTATTCTTATTCTTATTCTATTCTATTCTTTGTAATTCTATTCTATTCTATTCTGTTCTGTTCTGTTTTGTTCTGTTCTGTTCTGTTCTGTTCTATTCTATTCTATTCTATTCTATTCTATTCTATTCTATTCTATTCTATTCTATTCTATTCTATTCTATTCTATTCTATCCATAATTCTATTCTGTTCTGTTCTATTCTATTCTATTCTATTCTATTCTATTCTATTCTATTCTATTCTATTCTATTCTATTCTATTCTATTCTATTCTATCCATAATTCTATTCTATTCTATTCCTTATTCTATTCTATTCTATTCTATTCTATTCTATTCTATTCTATTCTATTCTATTCTATTCTATTCTATCCATAATTCTATTCTGTTCTGTTCTGTTCTGTTCTGTTCTTCTAGTCCAACCTCCTGCTCAGGCAGAAAACCCTATACCATTTCGGACAAATGGCTGTCGAGTCTCTTCTTAAAAACTTCCAGTGTTGGAGCATTCACCTCTTCTGGAGGCAGGTGGTTCCACTGGTTAATTGTCCTCACTGTCAGGAAGTTTCTCCTTAGTTCCAGGTTGCTTCTCTCCTTGATTGGTTTCCATCCATTGCTTCTTGTCCTGCCTTCAGGGGCTTTGAAGAAGAGGTTGACCCTCTCTTCCTTGTTGCAGCCACTCAGATATTGGAAGACTGCTATCATGTCATCCCCAGAGCCTGACCCTTACTGACCAGGTCTTCTGTGGCCGAAGGTCCCTTGAACCATGGGCTTCCTTGTCTGCTCTTCAGGTGAAGGCAACTCCATCCGCTCTGCTGCATGCAGTCCATGTGGTTTTCGTTCAAGGCCTGCTGGGCTGAGGTGAGCATCAATCCGGCCTCTTCCTTGCCTCTGTGTGAGCAAGCATGCGCGTGCACTGGGCCAAAGTTTCCGCTTGGATGCAGCTGTTCCATTTTGCTTTGCACCTGATCCTCTCTAGCTTCCAGAAGTTACAAAATTACAGGATTCAAAACAGATGTTGAGACTCTGGAAAGAGTACAGAGAAGAGCAACAAAGATGATTAAGGGACTAGAGGCTAAAACATATAAAGAATGGTTGCTGGAATTGGGTATGTCTAGTTTAATGAAGAGAAGGATGAGGGGAGACAGGATAGCAGTCTTCCAGTATCTCAGGGGCTGCCCCAAAGAAGAGGGAGTCAAGCTAATCTCCAAAGCGCCTGAAGTCCAGACAAGGAGCAACGGATGGAAACTAATCAAGGAGAGAAGCAACCTAGAACTAAGGAGAAACTTCCTGACAGTGAGAACAATTAACCAGTGGAACAACCTGCCTCCAGAAGCGGTGACTGCTCCAACACTGGAAGTTTTTAAGAAGAGACTGGACAGCCACTTGTCTGAAATGGTATAGGGTTTCCTGCCTGAGCAGGGGGTTAGACTAGATGACCCCCAAGGTCCCTTCCAGCTCTGTTATTCTGTTCTGTTCTATTCTCCAGAGCATCTGCGGGCAAGGCAAGAAGTCATCGGAGGGAGCTCATTAAAGAGAGATCCAATCTGGAAATAAGGAGAAATTCCTTGATGATTAATCAGTGGAATGGCTTCCCTTCAGAAGTTTGCCCTTCCTGGTAGCCCTTTCTCCAGAATGCCCTAGTAGGGTCTCCTGCTGGAGCGGAGGGGGGACTAGAACATCTCCCATGTCCCTTCAAAGCCTCATATTCTACCTTTTACGTTTGAAGTCCATCATCTGGCTGGGCAGGAGCCAATCCTGCAGACAGAAACACCCACGGGGCACGAAGCGGGCCAGGCCTTTGAGGAGAGCCCCACCGGGCCTGCAGGAGAAGCCACCAAGGGCCCCCAGCCCAGACCTTTCACACGTTCGCGGCCCTGAAGCTGCTCAGAAGCCTCCAGCAGATAGAAGAGGAATTGGGGAAACGAGCAAATTCCGGGCGCATTTACTGAGCTGGTAACAGCTGTTCAGTGAGCTGCATCCCACCAAACCCACCGAATTACAAGAATTCTGTCCCTCTTTAATTGAAAAGCCGCCTTTGAGAAATCTCCCATGGCTTCGGCGGTGATTTCCCCGCAGGCAGGCTGGCTCCTGGCAGGGATCTTTAATTCCGGATCGTCACACTTTGCGGAATTTTAAATCAAGGCAGGCGAGTCGTCAATCAAAGCCCCACTTCTGGAAGGAGAAACGCCGGGGCTGCGGAGAGGCGGTTCCAGGTAGTCCCGGGAACTTGTGAGCCGAACTGAGCTGGAGGTTTCCAGGGCGAAGCAACTTAACAGTTGTCAAGTCAGGTTTGTCCCGTTTTACAACTTTTCTGGCCGTAGCTGCTAACCCTAACCCCTGCAGTTGTTCAGTTAGCAGCACTGTTGTGAAGTGGATCGGGCTCCCTCCATCGACTCTGCTTGTGAGAAGGTTGCCAGAGGTGAATGTGTAACCTCTGGATACGGCGACCGTCATAAATCTGAGTCAGTTGCCAAGCATCTGAATATAATGATGATGATAATGATAATAACAAAACAGCAATAATAAAGTTGGAAGGGATCTTGGAGGTCATCTAGTCCAACCCCCTGCTCAGTCAGGAAGCCCTATACTATTCCAGACAAGTGACTGTCCAGTGACCAGTCTCTTCTTCAAAGCCTCCAGCGAGGAAGCACCCATAACTTAATAATAACAATAGAGTTGGAAGAGACCTTGGAGGTCATCTAGTCCAACCCCCTGCTCAGGCAGGAAACCCTATACCATTTCAGACAAACGGCTGTCCAGTCTCTTCTTAAAAACCTCCAGTGTTGGAGCAGCCACACCTTCTGGAAGCAGGTTGTTTTGACCATGGGGATGCTGCAATGGCCACATGTGAAAAACTTTTTTTTCAATGCCATTGTGAGTTCAAATAGTCGCTAAACAAACTGTTGTAATGAGAGGACTATATGTATTAACTTAGGGTCCCTTTTGAGGAGGGCTGTGGCATGTACAGACAAGAGCAACAACTGCAGAGAAAAACAACAAAGATAATCAGAGGACTGGAAGCTAAAGCATATAAGGAACGGCTGCTGGAATTGGGTCTGTCCAGATGAATTCGTAACTGGCTGACCGGCCGTACTCAGCGTGTGGTCCTCAATGGAACTGCATCTACATGGAGGGGAGTGTGTAGTGGGGTGCCCCAGGGCACTGTTCTGGGCCCAGTGCTCTTCAACATCTTCATCTAACGATTTGGATGAGGGGATAGATGGGGAACTCATCAAATTTGCAGACGACACCAAGCTGGCAGGAATAGCCAACACTCCAGAAGACAGGCTTAGGATACAGGAGGACCTGGACAGACTGGAACACTGGGCGCTATCTCACAAAATGAAATTCAATGGTGAAAAAAGCAAGGTTCTACATTTAGGCAAGAAAAACCAAATGTACAGGTATAGTATAGGGGGTACCTTGCTCAATAGTAGTAACTGTGAGAGGGACCTCGGAGTCCCAGTGGACAATCTCTTAAATAGGAGCCAGCCATGTGCTGCAGCTGCCAAAAAAGTTGACAAAGTGCTGGGCTGTATTAACAGAGGGACAGAATCAAGATCACGTGAAGTGTTAATACCACTTTACAAGGCCTTGGTAAGGCCACACTTGGAATACGGCATCCAGTTTTGGTCACTGCGATGTAAAAAAGATGTTGAGACTCTAGGAAGAGTGCAGAGAAGAGCAACAAAGATGATTAGGGGACTGGAGGCTAAAGCATAGAAGGAACGGTTGCTGGAATTGGGCATGTCTAGTTTAATGAATTGAAGGACGAGGGGGGACAGGATAGCAGTCTTCCAGTATCTGAGGGGCTCCCCCAAAGAAGAGGCAGTCAAGCTATTCTCCAAAGCCCCTGAAGGCAGGACAGGAAGCAACGGATGGAAACTAACCAAGGAGTGAAGCAACCTAGAACTAAAGAGAAACTTCCTGACAGTGAGAACAATTAACCAGTGGAACCACCTGCCTCCAGAAGCGGTGAAGGCTCCAACACTGGAAGTTTTTAAGAAGAGACTGGACAGCCACTTGTCTGAAATGGTATAGGGTTTCCTGCCTGAGCAGGGGGTTGGACTTGATGACCTCCAAGATCCCTTCCAACTTTATTATTATTATTATTATTATTATTATTATTATTATTATTATTAGTAGTAGTAGTAGTAGTAATAGTAGTAGTAGTAGTAGTAGTAGTAGTAGTTGTTGTTGTTGTTGTTTCTGATTGAAAAATGCCACAAAAACACTACTCGGGCTGCCCTCCCTTACCTGTTTACTCGTGTGCAAATGCCACCGAAGCTGGCTGTCCCTATCTCTGGGCACACAGGAGCAGCTATTGCTGAGTAATAAGTGTATTTATGCATGCAGATTGTTTTGTTGGATGCTTGTGATGGATGAATAAATAGGCTTAATTACTTTTTGTGCACCAGCCCAGTTTGAAAACTGCACACATCTCAGTGAGCTGCAAAAGGGCTGCTTGTACAGTTGCACTAAGTTCATCGTCTTTTATGCCTGGGCAGGTTTTAAAGCATCTTAACTTAGAGGCTGCACTTTGCTGATATTAAATGGTTTCACTGAAAACCAATACAATATATACATACACACACACACACATATACATACATACATACATACATACATACATACATACATACATACATACATATATATTGTATTGGTTTTCTAATATGACAACTACATCATTGAAAAGCAACGTGGTGAGTGAGTTACAATAATTCAATTACATACAGATATCATTGATACAAATTTCAAAGTAATACAGTAAATATTTCCTCTCTTGCCCTCTTAACGCACACTGTCTCATATTTGAATTAACACAATTCTTATTCTAACCATCACATAGAAACAACTTTCTTACATTTTATCAATAGTTTTATTGATAAAATAAATAAAATAAATAAATAAAATAAATCTTATTTAGGTTAACACCCAATCTTTTAGACAATCAATGACCTAATGGCTTTTTTATGAATTTGAATTTTCCGTTATTTAAATGTAATGTTTAGTCTTTTTCGTTTCCAGATTATAAATGACCTCAATTCTCTTTGTCACATTTCCTTAAGAAATCTGGAGTTCAAGATATACGTCTTAACTATTTACGTTCTTACCATTTACATCAACAAGTTTAATACTGCAATATAATATCCTTATCAGTAATTTTTAGTTTATATATATATGTATATCTTATTTATATTAAGCGCTCAGCACCGAGTGTTGTTGTTGGACCCCCTCTTGTTATAAAGGCCAAGCTGTAGCTCTGGAGAAGCCCTTAATTCGGTGAAGCTGATCAGCATGCTGGAGCCATCCTCCCAGATCTGGCCAGGATCCTCCTAAAAAACAAACAAGCCGTTTTATCTGAGCACTGGTCTATAATTCTCCCAGAGATTCAGGCACATTATTAACCATCAATCATTAATTCAGATTACTGTGCAAATCTGCATGTTGGTTCTCTCCAGCAGCGTCATGATTTTGGGGTCTTCACAAGATCCACAGGGAAAATCTCTTCAGGGTTGGGAAATGGAGCTGGAGTTACTCCTCAGAGATAACAGAGCTGAGAGGGGGCCAGAAGGACCTTGGCTGATCCCAGAAGCTACACTGCACCCCTCCCCCTATTAGTAATGGGATGGAGGCTCCAGAGTTATTAGGCTGAATGGTGAAACTGAAAAAAAAAGGATACTATCAGAAGAGAATATTCGTAGCTCAGGATTGAACTGTGGGGGTCCTGGGTGCTCTCTGGGTGGTTTTCTTGCAGACGGTTCATGACCCAACTAGGGAACATCATCAGTGCTAGAAGGGAGGAGGAGGAGGAGGAGGAGGAGGAGGAGAATAACTGTGGGGTCCTTGGTGCTCTCTGAAATTGGTTGCCTTGTTGCAGACTTTTCATGAGCCCACTAGGGAACATCGCTCGTGGTAGAATGGAGTGAGGTTTGTAGGAAGAAAGAGGAGGAGGGGGGGGAGGAGGAGGAGGACTGTGGGGTCCTTGGTGGTCTCTGAGCTTGGTTGTTTTCTAGCAGACGTTTCATGACCCAACTAGGTAACACCATCAATGCTAGAAGGGAGGGCAGTTTGTGGAGAGGAGGAGGAGGGTTATGGGGTCCTTGGTGCTCTCTGAGCTGTGGGGGTTTATTTGCACACATTTCATGACCCAACCAGGGAACATCGTCAGTGCTAGAAGGGAGGGGGGTTTGCAGAGAGAAGGAGGAGGAGAAAGAGAAAGAGAAAGAGAAAGAGAAAGAAAGGAAAAGAATGGGGGGTCCTTGGTGTTCTCTGAACTTGGTTGTCTTCTTGCAGACATTTCATCACCCAACTAGATAACATCATCAGTGCCCGAAGGGAAAAAGATTGCAGGAGGAGGGGGGGAGTACTATGGACTA
>JARGCV010000370.1:272500-422500 GCA_034064705.1 Bothrops alternatus | reverse complement strand
CGCTCCATGGCATCGGACCCGGATATCTACAGGACCGCCTTGTGCCAGCAAATATCTCCCGCCGTCCGGTACGCTCCCACAGAGTCGGTCTCCTCAGGGTGCCGTCGGCCAGACAATGTCGGCTGGTGACCCCCAGGGGGAGGGCCTTCTCTGTGGGAGCTCCAACGCTTTGGAACGAGCTCCCCCCCGAACTCCGTACGATGACGGATTTGCGTTCCTTCCGTCGAGAATTAAAAACATATTTATTCCGACAAGCCGGCCTGGGATGATAGCTCCAGCTCCAACAAGGGCCATAACTGTTTTTAGGGGATTGTGTTTTAGTTGGGTTTTTAAATATTAGGCCAAATTGTTTAATTTATTTTTAATAATTTTAATTTTGTGTGTTGTTGTTTTAATTGGGCTGTACACCGCCCCGAGTCCTTCGGGAGGGGGGCGGTATAAAAATTGTAAATACAAATACAAATAATAATAATAATAATAATAATAATAATAATAATAACGTTGGAAGGGACCTTGGAGGATTTCAGACAAAGGGCTGTCCAGTCTCTTCTTGAAAACTTCCAGTGTTGAAGAAGGGAGGGAGGGAGGGAGGGAGAAAGGAAGGGAAGGAAGGGAAGGAAGGAAGGAAGGAAGGAAGGAAGGAAGGAAGGAAGGAAGGAAGGAAGGAAGGAAGGAAGGATGTTGGGCCAATCACCAGGAAACTGTGAGTTCTAGTCCCATTTTAGACATGCAAGCTGGTGGAAGGTAGGAAGGAATTGAAGGATCATCAATAGTAGTAGTAGTAGTAGTAGTAGTGGTAATAATAAAAGTTGGAAGGGACCTTGGAGGTCATCTAGTCCAACCCCCTGCTCAGGCAGGTAACCCTATACCATTTCAGACAAATGGCTGTCCAATCTCTTCTTAAAAACTTCCAGTGTTGGATCATTCACAGCTTCTGGAGGCAGGTGGTTCCACTGGTTAATTGTTCTCACTGTCAGGAAGTTTCTCCTAGGTTGCTTCTCTCCTGGATGAGTTTCCATCCGTTGCTTCTTGTCCTTCAGGTGGACCAGATGACCTCCAAGGTCCCTTCCAACTTTTATTACTATTACTATTACTATTACTATTACTATTACTATTACTATTACTATTACTATTACTATTACTATTACTATTACTATTACTATTACTATTACTATTACTACTACTACTTCCATCATCATCATATCATCATCATCATCATCATCATCATCATCATCATCATCATTATTATTATTATTATTATTATTATTATTATTATTATTATTATTATATTATACTTAGGACTGTTTTTTGCACTTACGAGCCAGGCTCGCCGGATTAAAATTCAGATGGGTGGCAACTGGCTCGCATTTACGACAGTTGCCGCACCCCGAGGTCCCAGGATCCCCTTTTGCAACCTTCTGACCAGCAAAGTCAATGGGGAAGCCAGATCCACTTAACGACCGGGTTACTAACTTAACAACGGCGGTGATTCACTTAAGAACTGCGAAAAGAAAGGTCATAAAATGAGGCAAAACCCACTTAAGAACCATCTTGCTTAAGAACGAAAATTTTGGGCCCAGTTGTAAGCTAAGGACTACCTGTACTGCAATGCCCTCTATAAGGGGCTACCCTTGAAGATTGTTCGGAAGCCACTGTTGGCTGCAGAACGCAGCTGCGCGGATGGTGTTGGGGGTCCCTTGGGTGGCATAGGTCAGGGGACTCCAGCCTTGGCCACTTTAAGACTTGTGGACTTCAACTCCAGCCCCCTACTCGAGCAGGAGACCCTAGACCAGGGGTAGGCAACCTTGGCTCTTTTATGACTCCTGGACTTCAACTCCCAGAATTCCTGAGCCAGCCATACTGAGGGAAAAGGGAGGTTTCCAAGCGGAGCCATGTTGGCTCAGGAATTCTGGGAGTTGAAGTCCACGAGTCATGAGGGGGCCGTAGTTCCCCCATGCTGGCTCAGGAATTCTGGGAGTTGAAGTCCACCAGTCATGAGGGAGCCGTAGTTCCCCCATGCTGGCTCAGGAATTCTGGGAGTTGAAGTCCACGAGTCATGAGGGGGCCGTAGTTCCCCCATGCTGGCTCAGGAATTCTGGGAGTTGAAGTCCACGAGTCATGAGGGGGCCGTAGTTCCCCCATGCTGGCTCAGGAATTCTGGGAGTTGAAGTCCACCAGTCATGAGGGGGCCATAGTTCCCCCATGCTGGCTCAGGAATTCTGGGAGTTGAAGTCCACGAGTCATGAGGGGGCCGTAGTTCCCCCATGCTGGCTCAGGAATTCTGGGAGTTGAAGTCCACGAGTCATGAGGGGGTCATAGTTCCCCCATGCTGGCTCAGGAATTCTGGGAGTTGAAGTCCACCAGTAATGAGGGGGCCATAGTTCCCCCATGCTGGCTCAGGAATTCTGGGAGTTGAAGTCCACAAATCCTGAGGGGGCCCTAGTTCCCCCATGCTGGCTCAGGAATTCTGGGAGTTGAAGTCCATGAGTCATAAAAGAGCCCAGGTTGCCTACCCCTGCCCTAGACCATTTCAGACAAGTGACTGCCTAACTTTACCTCTTCTTAAAACCTCCAGTGATGGAGTGCCCACGATTTCTGAAGGCAGGCAGTTCCACTGGTTATGACACTGGGTCATGAAACATCTGCAAGAAAACCGCCAAGCTCAGAGAGGACCAGGGACCCCACACTCTTTATCTTCCTCCTCCTCCTCCTCCCCCCACCTCTGCAAACTCCTCTCCCTTCTACCTAGCATTGATGACGTTCCCTAGTTGGGTCATGAAACTTCTGCAAGAAAATCACCCCGCTCAGAGAGCCTCAAGGACCCCTCCTCCCCCTCCCTCCTCCCCCTCCTCTTTGGAAGAAGCTGGGGGAGTCTGTCAGAAAATTACAGATGCTTTTAATTTCAGGCTCTCTTCCAGGCAGACCCCCACGGAGATAACTCTGCAGGCTCGCCAGCCAGTGGGAGATCTTTGTTCCCGCTCTTGTCGCAAGGATGTTCGACACGGCGTTCTGCAGAGCTTCAGACAATGAGCTTTTCATACCTAACTCTCTCGGCTCACAATGAAGTTTTTTGCTTATCGTTGGATTAGATTTGGCTGCAAATGAAATTCATTTATCGGGGCTTTTGTTAGCTCCGAGGCTGCGCTTCTCTTCCCGTGAAGGGTGGGAGAAGCAGGCAAAAAACCCAGTTGCCTGAACTGTGCGATGGGCAGCAAACAAATTTGATAAATAAATACAGTCCTCGACTTATAACACTTTGCTTAGGGACGGTTCAAATTTGCAATGGCACTGACTTAGGGTTTTCACGCTTACGACTGTTGCACCACCCCCACTGGGACATAATCAAAATTTGGACGCTTGGCAAGTGACTCATTACAATAATAGAGCTGGAAGGGGCCTTGGAGGTCTTCTAGTCCAGCCCCCGGCTCAAGCAGGAGAACCTATACCAACTCAGACAGGTGATTGTCTAGTCTCTTCTTGAAAACCTCAGTGATGGAGCGCCCACAATTTCTGGTGGCAAGCTGTTCCACTGGTTAATTGTCCTCACTGTTAGGAAGTTAGAATAGAATAGAGCTGGAAGGGGCCTTGGAGGTCTTCTAGTCCAGCCCCCCGCTCAAGCAGGAGAACCTACACCACCTCAGACAGGTGATTGTCTAGTGTTTTCTTAAAGATCTCCAGTGATGGGGCGCCCACGATTTCTGGACTCAAGGAGTTCCACTAGTTAATTGTCCTCATTGTCAGGGAATTTCTCCTTAATTCTAGGTTGCTTCTCTCTTCGGTCAGTTTCCAACCATTGTTTCTCGTCCTTCTCTCATCCCTCTCTGTAGCAAGCTGGAGTAGAGGTGGTAGAGCAGAGGTCACCAACCATTGTTATTTTTTAAAAATATTTTATTAATTTTATAATTTTAACAATAAATGCTTAATGGTTAGATAAACAAAAAAAATTCCAGAATAAAAACATACTTATACAACTCAACTTAATACATTCTTGTTCATCTTTCTGTTGCCCTTACCCACACAAAACAAAAATCAACATACATTCTTTTAAATTCATATATACAATACTTGAAAATAAAACAAATATCTAGACTTGACTATAGGTGTTGCTCGGACATCACCCCCTTCACCACATCCACCCTCTCTCTCTTCCTCCCTATCTTCCCTTCCTACTTCCCTCTTCCTCCACCTCGCTCCCTCTCTTTCCATCCACTCCCTCTTCTCCTCCAACCTTCCTACTTCCTTCTCCCCTCTTTCACTCTTCCCTCACATCCCTTTTCAGATGTAGTTCAGAGGTGGTGTCACCAACCATTGTTGATTGGTGGACTGGAAGAAAAGGGAGGGGAAAGCATTTTATATGCATGCATGCATGCACAGGGCCCGAGCACACACGTGCTGCAAGTGGGGCGAGGCTAGTGCCTGCGTGATACTCACTAGCCCTGCCCCGTTCTTGCACGGGGCAGCACCTTGTATCTGCACCTCACGGCATGGCCGTTTTTGCGCTTTGCAGCACAGTGGCCCATTTTTGCGTCCCCGGTTTTTGCGTGCCAGAGAGCACTCAGAGGCACCTCCCTGACCCCCCATGAAGGTACCACAATGCTGATGCAGCCCTGGCACTTTGCGATAAATAAGTGGGTTTTGGGTTGCAGTTTGGGCACTCAGTCTCTAAAAAGTTCGCCATCACTGTCATAGGTCATCTAGCCCAACCCCCCACCTGAGCAGGACTCCCCACATCATCATCATCTCTACATGGGGCAACCTTTGAAGAATGTCCGGAGACTGCAGGTAGTCCAGAATGCGGCCGCGCGAGCTATCTTGGGTCTCCCAAGACATGCTCGTATCACTCCAGCTCTCCGTGAGCTGCACTGGCTGCCAACTGGTCTCCGAACACAATTCAAAGGGTTGGTTATGACCTATAAAGCCCTTTATGGCAATGGACCAGGATACTTGCGGGACCGTCTTCTGCCTCATGAATCCCAGCGACCGGTTAGGGCACATAGGGTTGGCCTCCTACGGGTCCCGTCTGTTAAGCAATGTCATCTGGCGGGGCCTAGGGCCAGGGCCTTCTCCGCTGCTGCCCCAGCCCTCTGGAACCAGCTTCCCTCAGAGGTTCGTACTGCTCCCTCCCTCCTAGCTTTCCGGAAAGGGCTGAAGACACATCTATGCCGACAGGCTTGGGGCAAATGAGCTGTGCTCTGCCCCTCGGCCCTAAGAGTGTCCCGCCATCAGTGCTTGTGAATTGATTGTGTTTGTGTGGGGTATGAATGTGATTGATTTTAAATTGTTGTTTTGTTTTTGTTGTGAGCCGCCCTGGGTCTTCGGAGAGGGGCGGCATATAAGTGCAAATAAACATAAACATTTCCGACAGTCTAGCCTGTTCTTGGAAGCCTCCAGGGATGAAGCAGCCACAACATCCAAAAGGAGCATCCATATGTGCCATGCGGTCCCTAAGGGAAGGCAGCGGGGCTGGGCAGAGTCAGCTGGGGCTGGGGTCGCTGTCGGAGCAGCCTAAAATCATGGCAGTCTTCCACCAGGTCTGGAATGGAATGGGGGGGGGGAGTGGTAGGACTCATCCCAGAGCAGGTGGGTTGGATGGTGGGGGGAGGGGTCTCAATAATAATAATAAAGTTGAAAGGGATCTTGGAGGTCTTCTAGTCCGACCGCCTGCTCAGCGAGGAAACCCTGTACCACTCCAGACAATTGGCTGTCCAGTCTCTTCTTAAAGACTTCCAGTGTTGGACCACTCACAACATCTGGAGGCAGGTGGTTCCACTGGTTAATTGTTCTCACTGTCAGGAAGTTTCTCCTTCGTTCTAGGTTGCTTCTCTCCTTGATAATAATAATAATAATGATGATAAAGTTGGAAGGGACCTTGGAGGTCATCTAGTCCAACCCCCTGCTCAGGCAGGAAACCCTATACCATTTCGGACAAAGGGCTGTCCAGTCTCCTCTTAAAAACCTCCAGTGTTGGAGCATTCAGAGCTTCTGGAGGCAGGTGGTTCCACTGGTTAATTGTTCTCCCTGTCAGGAAATTTCTCTTTAATTCCAGGTTGCTTCTCTCCTTGATGAGTTTCCACCCGTTGCTTCTTGTCCTGCCTTCAGGGGCTTTGGAGAATAGCTTGACTCCCTCTTCTTTGCGGCAGCCCCTGAGATACTGGAAGGCGGCTATCCTGTCTCTTCTTAATAAGCTGATTCAATTTCGCCAGATATAACATTCCTGCAGTTATGCACGGTTTCTTCAGCGGGGGGGAGGCGGCTGGAGGGATTTCCGGCTGTTCTTCTGGCCTCCTCCACTCCCCCCGCTCAAGAAACCCCCCATCCCCAAATCTGGGCTGCGCAAAGCAAAGCCCCGCTGCGCTCCTATGACCGTATTTACGGCCGGCCGGCCGGCCGCTCTTGCCCGAGCGCGCTTTACGGCGGAAGGTCCCGCCGGCTGGGGGCGCTTTGCGGCAGCGGCGCGGCCTTTCGCGACATCCGGCGGCGGGAGCGGCGGCCATGGACGTGGGGGAGCTGCTCAGTTACCAGGTGGGGCTCGGGCTTTATTTGGGGGGGGGGAAGGTCGGGCGAGGGGGGAGGCTTGTTGCAGTTGTGAGGCCTCGGCCGGCGGGGCTGATGGGAATTGTAGTCCGGCGGAGCCCGAGGAGGCTGTCGGGGCAGCCGGTGGGACTGCCCGCCACGAGAAGTTGGGGAGGGGGAGGAGGGGAGGGGGGAGCCGCGGTCCAGAAGCTTTTCCCGGATGGCTTGGGGGGGCGGGCGGGGATCGCCTGGTGGTCTCCCATCCACGGGAAGCCTCGGAAGGGGGGCCGGGGGCCGTCCCCTCCCCGCGCCCCCCCTCCCCGCCGTCTGAAGTTCTCAAGTGGGTCGGGGGCGCAGGACTCGGGCAGAGGCCAACTTGTGAGACCCCCCCTCCCCCAATCGCCCCGCCCCCTTTTTAACCGAAAGGCAGGTGAGCTTTGGGGGGGCGCTCTGGGGGGTCCTCCTCCCCCCTCTCTCCCTCTCTGGGGCTGGGCTGGGCTTCGCTGAAATGTTTATAAAATCTGGTTTTTTTTCCCCTTATGAGATTCCTCTTGCGTTTATTCGTTGACTTGATGGGCACAGGAAGGGGGGGTCGTGCCCCCCCAAAACACACTGAGCGGTTACTCCAGAAATGGGCAAGGGGGCTTCATGGGGTCCTGGGTGCCCCCCGCCCCCCCAGCTTGGCCGGCTTCTTCCATGACCCGAATAGGGAACATCATCAGGGCTAGAAGGGAGGAGGATGAAGGCTGTGGGGGTCCTGGGTGCTCTCTGAGCTGGGTGGTTTCCTTGCAGACGTTTCATGACCCGACTAGGGAACATCATCAGTGTTAGAAGGGAGGAAGAGGAAGAGAAGGAGGGGAGGAGGAGGGAGGGAGAAAGGAAGGAAGGAAGGAAGGAAGGAAGGAAGGAAGGAAGGAAGGAAGGAAGGAAGGACTGTGGGGGTCCTGGGTGTTCTCTGAGCTGGGTGGTTTCCTTGCAGACGTTTCATGACCCGACTAGGGAACATCATCAGTGTTAGAAGGGAGGAAGAGGAGGAGGGGAGGAGGAAGGAAGGAAGGAAGGAAGGAAGGAAGGAAGGACTGTGGGGGTCCTGGGTGTTCTCTGAGTTGGGTGGTTTCCTTGCAGACGTTTCATGACCCGACTAGGGAACATCATCAGTGTTAGAAGGGAGGAAGAGGAAGAGAAGGAGGGGAGGAGGAGGGAGGGAGGAAGGAAGGAAGGAAGGAAGGACTGTGGTGGTCCTGGGTGGTCTCTGAGCTGGGTGGTTTTTTTGCAGACGTTTCATGACCCGACTAGGGAACATCATCAGTGTTAGAAGGGAGGAAGAGGAGGGGGGGAGGAGAAGGAAGGAAGGAAGGAAGGAAGGAAGGAAGGAAGGAAGGAAGGAAGGAAGGAAGGAAGGAAGGAAGGAAGGACGGACTGTGGGGGTCCTGGGTGGTTCTCTGAGTTGGGTGGTTTCCTTGCAGACGTTTCATGACCCGACTAGGGAACATCATGAGTGTTAGAAGGGAGGAAGAGGAAGAGAAGGAGGAGGAGGGAGGGAGAAAGGAAGGAAGGAAGGAAGGACTGTGGGGGTCCTGGGTGCTCTCTGAGCTGGGTGGTTTTTTTGCAGATGTTTCATGACCCGACTAGGGAACATCATCAGTGTTAGAAGGGAGGAAGAGGAGGGGGGAGGAGGAGGAAGGAAGGAAGGAAGGAAGGAAGGAAGGAAGGAAGGAAGGACGGACGGACTGTGGGGGTCCTGGGTGGTTCTCTGAGCTGGATGGTTTTCTTGCAGACGTTTCATGACCCGACTAGGGAACATCATCAGTGTTAGAAGGGAGGAAGAGGAGGGGGGAGGAGGAGGAAGGAAGGAAGGAAGGAAGGAAGGAAGGAAGGAAGGAAGGAAGGAAGGAAGGAAGGAAGGAAGGAAGGAAGGAAGGACGGACGGACTGTGGGGGTCCTGGGTGGTTCTCTGAGCTGGATGGTTTTCTTGCAGATGTTTCATGACCCGACTAGGGAACATCATCAGTGTTAGAAGGGAGGAAGAGGAGGAGGGGAGGAGGAGGAAGGAAGGAAGGAAGGAAGGAAGGAAGGAAGGAAGGACTGTGGGGGTCCTTCCTGCTTCCTGAGCTTGATTGTATTCTTGCAAACATTTCATTACAAGCCAAGTAACATCATCAGTGCTCGAAGGTAGTGGGGTGTGTGGAGAGGAGGAGGAAGGGGAGGGGAGGAGGAGGACTGGGCGGGGGGTCCCAGATGCTCTCTGATCTGGGTGGTTTCCTTGCAGATCTTTCATGACCCAAACTAGGGAACATCATCAGGGCTAGAAGGGAGAAAGGCTTGCGGGGGGGGGGGAGGACGAGGATGACTCTGTGTGTGTGTGTGTGTGTGTATGCTGTTTGGCAGTGGGGGTGGGGTGGGGTGGGGGGGTGTTTGGTTTTTATTTCCCCCCCTCCCGTCTGCTGGGTGGTTGCAGCAGGTTTTGCTCCCTTCACATGACCCTGGGACACTGTGACCGTCATAAATATGAATCAGTTGCCAAGCATCTGAATGTAAATCACCAGACCCGGGAGAGGCTGCAACATTCCAGCTGATCGGCGCTTCTTCTGGGCTCAGCAGAAGCCCCAGGATCAGCGCTGAGTTCCAGCTGGAGCCTGGCACTGATCCTGGTGCTTCCGCTGAGCCCTGACAGCCCCCCAAAAGCACCAATCAGCTGGAGCCTGGCGCTGATCCTGGCGCTTCCGCTGAGCCCTGCCTGGCAGCCCTGCAGCTCCAGCCGTCTCTCGCTCAGGCTTGTGCGGTGCTTCCACCGGTTCAGCTCATTCCCCTCCCCCACTACTTTTCTAGGATGGCCGCGTACCCCCTGCCAGGTGCCAATGTACCCCAGGTGGTCCCCGTGCCACTGGTCGAAAAGCCCTGACTTAAGAAGCAGGGATGATTCACTTAACCACCATTGCAAAAAAAAGGTCAGGTGCTGATTCACTTAACCACTGCTTCACTTAGCAACAGCAGTTCCGCTCCCAATTGTCATAAGTCAAGGACCACCTGCCATCAAACTCTGGGGGTGGGTGGGTGTAATTTAGGGAATGCCTTAATGAAGCACCCCCTAAGCAGTCTGGTGCCTGCTATGTACAGAGGGTCCCCCACTTACAGTCATTCATTTAGTGACCGTTTAAAAGGACAGGGGCACAGAAGAAAAGTGACTTACCAACGTGTTTCACATTTACAACCTTCCTGGCATCCCCGTGTGATCACGCTTCACTTATGACCGTTGCCGTGTCCCGAGATCCCGTGATCCCTTTCTGCGATCTTTTGAGAAGCAAAAGCCAATGGGGCAGCTGGATTCACTTAACAACTGTGTTTCCAGCTTATCCACTGCAGTGATTTGTTTAACAAGTGTGGCGAGAAGGGTCGTAAAATGGGACAAAACCTGCTTAACAAGTGTCTCGCTGAACGATGGGAATTTGGGGCTCCCTTGTGGTCATTGAGGACAGCCTGTATTCCAAGAGGTTGTGAACGGAAGGGGTCGGAGGTATGGGGAATATATTGGATTATATACATATTGTTCAACTGCCAGGTGTTGGAAGTCAGCACCCACCCATCTTCCTAGAGAAGGAAATATAATAATAATAATAATAAAGTTGGAAGGGATCTTGGAGATCATCTAGTCCAACCCCCTGCTCAGGCAGGAAACCCTATACCATTTCAGACAAATGGCTGTCCAGTCTCTTCTTAAAAACTTCCAGTGTTGGAACAGCCACATTTTCTGGAGGCAGGTGGTTCCACTGGTTCATTGTTCTCACTGTCAGGAAGTTTCTCCTTAGTTCCAGGCTGCTTCTCTCCTTGATGAGTTTCCATCCGTTGCTCCTTGTCCTGCCTTCTGATGCTTTGGAGAATAGCTTGACTCCCTCTTCTTTGGGGCAGCCCCTGAGATATTGGAAGGCTGCTATCCTGCCCCCCCTCGTCCTTCTCTTCGTTAAACTGGACATCCCCAATTCCAGCAACCGTTCCTTGTATGTTTTAGCCTCCAGTCCCCTGATCATCTTTGTTGCTCTTCTCTGCACTCTTTCCAGAGTCTCAACATCTTTTTTATATCGTGGTGACCAAAACTGGATGCAGCATTCCAAGTGTGGCCTTACCAAGGCCTTGTAAAGTGGTATTAACACTTCACCTGATCTTGATTCTGTTCCTCTGTTAATGCAGCCCAGCACTGTGTTGGCCTTTTTGGCAGCTGCAGCACATGGCTGGCTCCTATTTAGGTGATTGTCCACTAGGACTCCGAGATCCCTCTCACAGTTACTACTATTGAGCAAGGTACCCCCTATACTATACCTGTGCATTTCTTGCCTAAATGTACATTGGGGGATATTAAAAAAGACATAATATTATATTTCTCCAAAGGAATAATGGAGAAAAAATCTTAGGCAGAAACTAAGCAGGCCGGCTCTGTAGAAATGCAGATTTGATCATCCTATTCAGAAAGAGTGGGCCAAATGCCTTCAGCCACAGCCCCAGAGAAGGTTTGAGCTGATGGGATGAGAAAAACAAAGACCCCCAAGGACAGGAACATGGGCTAATAGGATTAACCCGCCACCATTCGAATCCAAAAAAGGGCACACTTAAGCTCAGGTCAAAGTACACGGCACAGGAGCAGGAAGAACTTCAACTACAAAGCCCAAAGAAGCCCACCTATCCCAACTCCATTTTGTCAGCTGTCCCAGAACCCCATGCTGTTGGTTCTGTTGTTCCGCCTCCATTTCATTTATTCCCGGCTTGGACTGGACCTGACGATTTTTTTTTCCCCCAACACATTCATCTCTGTTTGAACTGACACCCTGTTTGCTTTTGAGTCCCCCTGTTCTCTGGGGCTGGAGGGAGGGTCCTTGAAGACCCCTCTAATTTAATCCCAGCAATAACAACCATGAGGATCGCCTTAATGGCTGAACCAATGTATATCTCTGCTCGTCCTAATTATCTGTAATGATTGCAGTTCTTCTGAAGGAAGCAAGTTAAACTAAAATATAGTGAACACGGTCATTCTTTTTTCCCTGCTTGACACATAAAAATCAATTACTAATCTGGAACATGAGTCTTTGAACTCTCCTTGTCTTTTTCTTACGCGTGATCGCTTCTTTTTCTTCTTTAAGCGTTGTGGCTGGGTCCCTCTGAGATAAAAGAGAATATAGTGTCCCTCTCCCCCCCCCATAATGCTAATTATGTGTGAATATAGAATCACTTCTTGAAGTTCAGGCATCATAAATACCCATATTCTGTATTTCTATCCGATGATGATATTTGTACGTAAGGGTAATCGATTAGAGGAAGTATGTACAATATTAATATAAATAATATTTGATGGCCGATTTGTCCATTTTGTAGAGTTTTCCGAAGTCTTTTGTCTTTATTTTTGCCAATTTTTCAATCTGAAATGCCATCCCGGCTCTAATGGCAGCTGCACTTGGGCCTTCTGCTATTTTCTGAAAACAAATGAGAACTCAGTTGATTGTATCACAATAATTTATACGCCTGAAGGGAATATAGACAGGGAATGCAATTGTGAAAAATTGTTCAGTAGTTTCCCCTGGGTTTCCTTGCCAGCCCAGATTCCTCGTGAAACTGACCGGTCTCCTTTTCAGATCATCCAAACGGGCTGCCATTGTGGCAGCTTTGGACCGGCAGCATGGATTCAAGAGGTGGGGGGGGGGCATTTTCACCGAAATGGATCTCCCTGTCAATTTGTAGAGATTCTTTAACAGCACAACTTTGGAAAAGTCGCAATTTTATTGTATAATGCAGCTGCGAAGACGAGGCAAGTTTAGTCGTTGCTTCTTCGCAATTTGCTAAGATGAATTAAAGAGAGCGAGAGAGAAAAAAAACATCTGTGCCACAAAATTCATCAGTTTCGGAATCTGAAGGATCCTCCCGGAATTTTTTTTTAAGAGTTTCAAAAGAAACTGCTGTATCGAATTGAAGACTTTACTTGTGTAACCAAAGATTTGTAGCTAAGGATTGAATTGTGGGACAGTCCTTGCTGCTCTCTGAGCTTGCTTGTTTCATTGCAGACGTTTCATGACCCAGTTAGGGAGCATCATCAGTGCTAGAAGGAAGGAGGAGGAGGAGGAGAACTGTGGGGTCCTTGGTGCTCTCTAAGCTGGGTGATTTTGTTGCAGACATTTCATGACCCAACTGGGTAACATCATCAGTGCTAGAAGGGAGAGTTTGCAAACTAGCCTTGATGATGATCCTCCCTAGCTGGGCCACGAAATGTCTGCAAGGAAAACAAGCCCAGTCACAGCGCACCAAGGACTCCCCCCCACTAGAATGTCGACTGTCACGATTGTTCTGCTAGAAAAGCAGCTCCCGCCTTGATTTACTCGGTCGCCCTCCTCGTTTCCCCAGCACCGTCCAAGAGGGAACTCTCCCTGCCTGCTCCCTGTCCCGCTTTTCCACTCAGGTGTGGAAATTGTCCAGAGGATATGAGCGTAAGCAGCACCTCTGGCTGCCGGGCCCTTGTGAGGACATCAAGAGGGTTTGCACACGTTGGCGTGGGCTAAGCCTGCGGTGTATACCAGGCAGGGTGGTTTATAAACCATGTTTTACGACTTAATGTGTTAAGCAAACCTGGGTTCCAGTTCATTGAGCAGGCTAGCCAGGGATAGGCAACCTTGGCTCTTTTATGACTCGTGGACTTCAACTCCCAGAATTCCTGAGCCAGCATGGGGGAATTATGGCCCCCTCATGACTGGTGGACTTCAACTCCCGGAATTCCTCAGCCAGCATGGGGGAAACTATGGCCCTCCCATGACTCTGTGGACTTCAACTCCCAGAATTCCTCAGCCAGCATGGGGGAAACTATGGCCCCCTCATGACTTGTGGACTTAAACTCCCGGAATTCCTGAGCCAGCATGGGGGAACTTTGGCCCCCTCATGACTGGTGGACTTCAACTCCCAGAATTCCTGAGCCAGCATGGGGGAACTATGGCCCCCTCATGACTGGTGGACTTCAACTCCCAGAATTCCTCAGCCAGCATGAGGGAACTATGGCCCCCTCATGACTGGTGGACTTCAACTCCCAGAATTCCTGAGCCAGCATGGGGGAACTATGGCCCCCTCATGACTGGTGGACTTCAACTCCCAGAATTCCTCAGCCAGCATGGGGGAACTATGGCCCCCTCATGACTGGTGGACTTCAACTCCCAGAATTCCTCAGCCAGCATGGGGGAACTATGGCCCCCTCATGACTGGTGGACTTCAACTCCCAGAATTCCTGAGCCAGCCTGGCTCAGCTTGGTAACCTCTCCCTTTCCCCTCAGCATGGCTGGCTCAAGAATTCTGGGAGTTGAAGTCCACCAGTCATAAAAGAGCCAAGGTGGCCTACCCCTGGTTAAGGCCAATCATGGTTGTCTTGGCACTTTTTGAAACAGCTCCCTCTCTCACCAGGCTTGTGGTGCTAGGGTAGCGAGGAGCCCTCTTGTGAGACCGCAGTGTGTGTAGCTGCTCCGTGGGGTCTTGGGCTACCCCCTCCCCACCCTGGCAGCCTTTTCTACCTCCCACCTTTGCCACTTCCTAAATCTAACTAATGTTTTTATAACTAGGCCTTCTGATCCATTTCTTCTCACCCACAGCCTGGAGTTAAATGCTTGCAAAAGCCTATTTGTCATTTGCATTTCACGGGGGAGGGGGGGGACTACCAAGCTGGTTAAAGCTTTAGCCAGCATTGAGGGGGGAGTGTGTACTTTTTGGTTCTGTGGAGTGGGGGGGGAGGTGGCTGTGGCGGTTGATGGGGGGGCTGCGCAACCTCAATCCCACGATGGGCAAATGCAGCTCCGTGGGCCCGCCTGCCACGCTCCGGGCCTGGGGGGGGGCTACTCTAAAGATAGCCCAGGGGTTCTCAACCTTGACAACTTTAAGACATGTGGACTTCAACTCCCAGAATTCCTCAGCCAGCTTTGCTGGCTGAGGAATTCTGGGAATTGAAGTCCACAAGTCTTAAAGTTACCAAGGTTGAGAACTTCTGAGATAGCCAGACTGGCAGCCCCATCCTTGAGGAAACGGACAGGGGATTCCTGCCCTCCGGCCATTCGTGGCCCAGTGATCTGGTCCTCTGACCCCAAAGGCTGTGGCTTTGGCCTGGGGTGTTCTCCTCCTTTCTCGGTCCTCCTCGGGTCAAAGTCCAGAAGGCAGCGGAGGTCACTTGCCCCATTTCTCTGCCCATCACCCCCCCACACACACACACACTGCGGTTCCCCTCTGCCCAGCCCTTTGCCCCGGCCCTCGGCTGGACTGGGTGGGCCTGGGGGGGCTCGTCTTTTCTCCCCGGCCTTTCATGGTTGAACTAGGGAATATTCTTAGTACTAATGATGTTACCTAGCTGGGTTGTGAAACGTCTGCAAAAAAAACCAACAACGATCAAGCTCAGAGAGAACCAAGGATCCTATCTTCCTCCCCCTCCTTCTTCCCCCTCCTTCTCCTCTTCCTCTCTCTCTCTCTGTCTGCAAACCCATTTCCTCCAGCACTGATGATGTTGCCTAGTTGGGTCATGAAACGTCTGCAAGGAAACCACCAAGGTGAGGGAGAACCGAGGAGCCCTCCTCCTCCTCCTCCTCCTCCTCCTCCTCCTCCTCCTCCTCCTCCTCCTCCTCTCCACACACCCCACTCCCTTCTAGCACTGATAATAATATAGTTGGAAGGGACCTTGGAGGTCATCTAGTCCAACCCCCTGCTCAGGCAGGAAACCCCACACCATTTCGGACCAATGGCTGTCCAGTCTCTTCTTAAAAACTTCCAGGGTTGGAGCATTCACTGCTTCTGGAGGCAGGTGGTTCCACTGGTTATTTGTTCTCATTGTCAAATGATGATGATGTTGCCTAGTTGGGTCATGAAACGTCTGCAAGAAAACCACCAAGGTGAAAGAGAACCAAGAATCCCATCTTTCTGCTCCTCCCCCTCCTCCTCCTCCTCCTCCCTGCCTCTCTCTCTGTCTGCAAACCCCTCCCTCTGGTGCTGATGGTGTTACCTAGCTGGGTCATGAAAGGGCTACAAGAAAACAATGAAGCTGAGAGAGAACCAAGGATCCCTCTTCCTCCTCCACTCCACCCCCACCCTACTCATCCACTCCACACACACCCCCTCCGTTTTAGCACTGATGATGTTCCCTAGTTGGGTCGTGAAAGGTCTGCTGGGAGAGCATCCGGTTCCTTCCCGAGCTACACAGACTTTCTTCTCTTGGTGCTTTTTCAACTCCTAAAACGTTCATTTTTCTCCTTCCGTTATTTCTTCTGGATTAATTTTTTTGTTTTGGACAGGGCGCTTTGGCTGTTATTGATGGCCCTCTCATTTAATTCTAAGTACCTCTGATATAATTTGCATGTGGCACGCAAGACATTATAAAATGTAATGCTGCGCCGTATTTCATGCCCCTCATTTTTCTCCCCCCAGCCCTTCGCATGGAAAACGAAAATTGATTTTCCTCGTCATTTTCTCTGCCCGCTTTGCAAATGAAACGCGGCAGGTGTGTGTGTGTGTCTGTGTGTTTGGGGGGTGGGGGGACCTTGCATTTGTTCAGGCATCTTTCAAATCTCTCCGGGCCCCAGGTTGGTCCTGACCTAGAATTTGGGGTGGGGGGGCAGCCTTCCTTTCATAACAGCCGCCTCCGTCTGGGCTTCCTGGTTGGAAGCTTCTCGGCTGGAAATGGATTTTGCCTGTTGCAGTGCGTCCGATTGTATGGATGCTCCCTCGGGTTTGGCCTCTGCAGGACCCGGCTTTGAGTGGGGCTCCGTGGATGGTTGGTGGAGGTGGCCGTAAGGAGGCTTTCTGGTCGATTGGCCACCCCTTCTAGTCCTCATGGTGGTGCTTAGTTAGGTCGTGAAATGTCTGCATGATAACGGCTAAGCTCAGAGAGCACAAAGGAGGGTATGGTCCTTCTCCCTCCTCCTCCTCCTCCCTGCACACCCCACTATCTTTCAGCACTGATGATGTCACCCACTTGGGTCATGAAACATCTACAAGAAAACCACCCAGCTCAGAGAGCATCAAGGACCCCAGCTGTCCTCCTTCTCATCTTCCTCACAAACCCAGCTCCCTTCTAGCACTGATGACGTTAGCTAGTCTGGATCATGAAACATCTGCAAGAAAATCACCCAGCTCAGAGAGTACTCCTCTCTCCCCCCTTCCTCCTCCTCTCTCCCCCCTTCCTTCCTCCTCCTCCCTCCTCCCTCCTCCTTCTCCTCCTCCTCCTTGTCCTCTCTGCAAACCCCCCCTCCTTCTAGCACTGATGATGTACTCTAGTTGGATAATGAAACATCTACAAGAAAACCACCCAGCTCTCAGAGAGTACCAAGGATACCATAGTCGCCCTCCTCCTCCTCCTCCTCCTTTTCCTTGTCCTTCTGTAAACCCTTCTAGCACTGATGATGTTACCTAGTTGGGTCATGAAACATCTGCAAGGAAACAAGCAAGGTCAGAGAGCACCAAGGACCCCACAGTCATAGTCCTCCTCCTCCTCCTCCTCCTCCTCCTCCTCCTCCTCCTCCTCCTCCTCCTCCTCCTCCTCGCAAATCCAGCTCCCTTCTAGCACTGATGATGTTAGCTAGTTGGCTCATGAAACATCTGCAAGAAAACCACCCAGCTCAGAGAGCACCCAGGACCCCCCAGTCCTCCTCCTCCTCCTCTCCACACCCCCCTCCCTTCTAGCCCTGATGATGTTCCCTAGTTGGGGAATCGTCCTTTCACATGAAAACTGCCAAGCTCAGCGCCAAAGGCCCCAAAGTTCAAGCCCCAGCTACCCATACTCTCTTCTGTCGGTAATTGCTTTTTTTTTTCCTTCTGCTTCTCCTGGATCGCCTCTCTCCAGATGTTGACTCTGCGCTCTGCTTTAACCCGGCAGCCCTCTTCCCTCGGTGCCAGGCTCCGCTCTGGATGGGCTGGCTCAACTTGCCTCTCAGTTCAGCCCTGAGCGTGTTGATCGGAAGGGGAAGTGGGGGCGGGGGCAGAAGCCGCTGTCTGCAGCAGCAGCAGCGAACAGACCAGGAATGCTGGCCAGCCCTGGTGCTCTCTGGAGGGGGCCAGAATCCATGAACCTTGCAAGGAAGGCCCAAGGAAGCCCCCGCAGGTGGCCTGAGCCCTCCGAGGGTTAAAGGCTGCAGCTCCCTTGGCCTGCTTCCTGTGACAGGTGGGGCTGAGGGGGTCGTAGCCAACCTAGCTAGTTCAGCGGAGGGATCCACTCTGAGGTCAATCAGAATAGAGCTGGAAGGCACCTCGGAGGTCATCCAGTCCAACCCCCTGCTCAAACCGGAAACCCTGCCCCATTTCAAACAGGTGGCTGTCCAGCCTCTTCTTAAACACCTCCAGTGATGAAGCACCTGCAATTTCTGGAGGCAACTTCTCTTCCCGTGATTGATTGTCCTCACTGTCAGGAATTTTCTCCTTAATTCAAGGTTGCTTCTCTCATCAGTGTTGGAGGAGGAGGAGGAGGAGGAGGAGGAGGAGGACTGTGGGGTCCTGGGTGCTCTCTGAGCTTGATGCTTTTCTTGCAGACCTTTCATGACCCAACTAGGGAACGTCATCAGTTCCAGAAGGGGGTGTGGTGTGTGGAGAGGAGGAGGATTGTGGGGCCCTTGCTGCTGTCTGAGCTTTGATGTTTTCTTGCCCACCGTGTCTGCCAAAACGCCCCCTCCCCGCCTCGCAAGGGCTGATGAATTTCCCAGCCAACAGGCCAGCCAGCATCTTAATTTCCTCTCTCCGAAATGGCAGGAGCCAGACTGGATTCCTCCTTTCCTGAGGTCCTCCACCCGTCCGGGGCTGGGAGGAGGAGGGGGGGCCCTCTTCACCCAGGGGATCCCCGAAGTTTCAAAGGGTCCCTTGGAGAGATCAGATCGCCGCTGCTTCCCGACGTCTTCCAAATGGGTGGCTAATAAGTAGCCCTCTTCGATGGCTCGAAATTCACCTGCTGGCCTCCAGAAAGCCGCTTTTCCTGCGCTGCGTCCCCCTGCAGCGCGCGGCTTCCCGGCTTCCCAGTAACCGGGTTTATTTGCTTCTGCAGCATCTTTTTAAATAAGATTAAGCCGGGCGCGTTAATTCCTGCCCAAGCTGCTTTGGCTGCGGCTCCTCCCGGTTTCAGCCCTGCTGAGTTCTGCTGATGAGCCTGGAGTTTACCAGAGCTTGCAGCTCGTTTAAATCTTTTTATTTAAAAAAAAAAAATGACTGTGCCCGAAGGAGCTGCAGCAAAGGACCATTTTGGAGGTAGGGAGGGCAAAGGAGCCCCCCCCCAAGCTCTTATCTGTTTACGGCACCATTGGTAGAGACCCTCTCCGCCCCAGGGGAGGCACAGCGTGGAGGATGCGCACATCACGGACGGAGCAGGCGGTTCAAAAAATATTCAGGAGGCAGGCTGGGACGCGGAAGGCTAAGCAAAGCTAGCGGTCCACAAGGGGTCCAGGAGGGAGGGGCCATGGGGTCCTCCGTGGGGGTGGCTGGGTGGGGGCCATGACCAAGGGGTTGCCCAGAAAGCCCGAGAGAAATGGCTAGAGAGTTGGTGCTCTTGAGACCCACACTTGTGACCCCACCTGTCCCACCACAAGACCCTCCCTTGACACAGCCCACACCTGTCCCATCCCAAGACTCTCTGTTGACACAGCCCACACCTGTCCTATCCCAAGAGGCTCCCTTTATGCAACACACACCTGTCTCTTCCCAAGACCCTCCCTTGACACAGCCCACACCCGCCCCACCAGAAGACCCTCCCTTGACACAACACACATCTATCCCATCCCAAGACCCTCCCTTGACACAGCCCACACCTATCCCACCAGAAGACCCTCCCTTGACACAGCCCACACCTGTCCCTTCCCAAGACTCTCTGTTGACACAGCCCACACCTGTCCTATCCCAAGAGGCTCCCTTGACGCAACACACATCTGTCCAATCCCAAGAGCCTCCCTTGACACAGCCCACACCTGTCCTTTCCCAAGACCCTCACCTGACGTGACCCTCTCATGCTGGCTGTGGAATTCTGGGAGTTGAAGTCCACAAGTCGTAAAAGGGCCAAGGTTCCCCACTCCTGACCTAGAAGGACCCTCACCAAGGGGGCATCAGTGTGGTCCAGCTTCCTCGGAGGTGTAAGGGGCATCCCAGGCATGGCCAGCGTCCCCCCCCCCGCTCGCCTGGGCCCAGCGATGCCCAGGATGCTTCAGTGGTTAGCTTGGCACCAGGAGGCCCATTGCTCTCAATGGGAGAGTGGAGCGAGGGCAGGGCGTGCAGAGCCCCCCCTTGCAAGCCAGGAGGGGGACACACACACACACACACACAGAGGGGGGGCATTGATGATGAAGCCACTCTGGATGGGAGACTCATTTTGTTCGGGGGGGGGTATCAAGGTAGGCGGCAGGCCCCGCGTGCTTTGCGTGAGCCAAAGCTTCCTTCTGTTCTCTTTTCAAAAGTCCTTTTTCAAAAAACAACGGGAAAAGAAAAGGGAGAAAGCACACAAAGACAGTTATAATGCACATGTACTTTTCGATGCGGTGACGGTGGATCCCTCTGTTGTAACCGTTTTAAACGTGCATTATTGTTTTCTCTTAGGGTGTTTGGCTTGGGTACTTGGAGGGAGGGAGGGAGGGAAGGAAGGAAGGAAGGAGTACAAGAGATGGGCAGAAGGAAGAAGAAAAGGAAGGAAGGAAGGAGTAGAACAGATGGATAGAAGGAAGGAAATTGAAAAAGGAAAAGAAAGAAGGAAACAGATGGGTGGATGGAAGGAAGGAAGGTCAGAGGGAGGGAGGGGACAGATGGACAGAAGGCAGACAGGAAAGGGACAGATGGACAGAAGGAAGGAAGGAAGGAAGGAAGGAAGGAAGGAAGGAAGGAAGGAAGGAAGGAAGGAAGGAAGGAATATTAACATCTCTAGGTTTCTTCCTTTTTGCGGGGGGGGGGTTCCCTGGTGTTCAGCTGCAGATGGGGGGGCAGCCTGAGTGCTTCCAGGCCGATCTCTGCTCATCGCTCAGCGGCCCCAAGGAGACTCTTCTCCTCCTGGCCGGGGTGGGGGGGCTGGGGGGCTCTCGGCTGAGATCCAGGCTGGCTGCAGCTGCCCATAAAAGCATCGAGGGAGGGGGCTTGGATTTAGCCACAGTCCTGCTGAGGTGGGCTCCATGGCTTTGGGTCTAGCCGCACTCCGTGTGTCCCCCCCCCACCGCCAGCCCTTCATTACAGCTATTGTCTCCGTGCCTTTTTGATTCAAAAGGAAGGAAGGAAAGAAAGAAAGAAAGTAAGAGGAGGGAGGGAAGGAAGGAAGGAAAGAAAGAAGGAAAGAAAGAAGGGAGGGAGGGAGGGAAGGAAAGAAAGAAAGAGAAGGAAGGAAGGAAAGAAAGAAAGAAAGTGGAGGGAGGGAAGGAAGGAAGGAAAGAAAGAAAGAAAGAGAAGGAAGGAAAGAAAGAGAAGGGAGGGAGGGAAGGAAAGAAAGAAAGAAAGAAAGAAAGAAAGACAGAAAAAAAGAAAGAAAGAAAGAAAGAAAGAAAGAAAGAAAGAAAGAAAGAAAGAAAGAAAGAAAGAGAAGGAAGAGAAGGAAGGGAGGGAGGGAAGCCGAAGCAGCCGCTGCAGGTGTGCCTGGCCCAGAGAAGCCGTCAAAAGCAAACCTTTACAGCCATTTTGCAACTTCTCTAAGTGGCCATTTGAAGCCTGCAAAAGGCTTTCTCTCTGCTTGGGGGGGGGCATTATTTTTGTTTGGATTTGTCCCCCCCCCGAATCAGGGAGAACACTTTTCTTTTTTTTCCTTTTTTTTTATATATACATATATAAAACACTTTTTATTGTTAGATATATATTTGTACATGTAAACCAAGAAAAAATTCAAGTTAAATGCTATCCAACTTAATACAATCAATTTAAATTTGTAAACATTCTTCACTCCGTATATGAAGATTTAACTATAAGCCAGATACATTTTCTTTGAGAACACTTTTCTTACATCCCGCCCCCCCTTCCCTCCAGGGAGGAGAGCCTGGATGATGCTCCCGGAAGGTGAGAACCCAGCCTCCCCCCCCAAGGGGACGTAGGGGGCGCCCCCTCCCCCCTTGGGGTGACCCCCCTGGTCCTTCTGGCCTTGTCTCCCCCGTGGAGGCCAGGGTGCCGAAGTGTTTGAGGCTCTCCCTGGCTCGAAGGTTTTGAAGGAGGAAAAGAAAGAGTAGGAAAAGGAGAAAGGGAAAGGGAGGGAGGGAAGAAGGAGAGAGGAATGGAAAGGGGAGGGAGAGAGGAATGAAGGAAGGAGGAATGGAAAGGAAAGGAATGGAAAGGGGAGGGAGAGGAAGGAAGAAAGGAAGGAGGAATGGAAAGGAGGGAGAGAGGAAGGAAGGAAAGAAAGAAAGGGGAATGGAAAGGGGAGGGAGAGGAAGGAAGAAAGGAAGGAGGAATGGAAAGGAGGGAGAGAGGAAGGAAGGATAGAAAGAATGGAAGGGAGGGAGAGAGGAAGGAAGGAAAGGAAAGAAAGAGTGGAAAAAAGAAAAGAGAACGGAAAAGGAAAAAGAAAGGAAGGGGAAAAAGAGTAGAAAGAAGGAAAAGAGGAAGGGAAAGGAAGGGAGGGGGGAGACAAAGAAAGGAAAGAAGGAAAAGAGGGAGGGAAAGGAGGGAGGGAAGAAGGAAGGAAGGGAAAGAAAGTAAAAGGAAGGAAGGGAAAGAGGAAGGGAAGGGAAGGGAAAGGAATGAGGGAGGAAGAAAGGCAGAAAAAAAGAAAAGAAAAAGAAAAGAAAGGAGGGTGGGAGGAAGGAAGGAAGGAAGGAAGAGAAGGGGAAGAAAGACAAGGCAGGGAGGGAGGGAAAGAGGAAAGAAGGAGAGAAAGGGAAGGGAGGGGAGGGGGATTCCCCTGGGGGACCCATTGCTGGCAGCTCTTTCCCCACCTGGGAGGGGGCAGAGTCCGGCCTCCCCCCACTGCCCCCCCACACCGGGCAACTGAGCCGAATCCTGCCCGCCTCTCGCCTGCCTCTTGCTGCAAGGGTTGTGTTGGAGTCTCCCACGTGGGTCCCAGCCCCGGTCCTGCTTTTATTTGGGATCACCCCCCCCCAGAGGCGAGGGCTGGGAACGTGGGGAGGGGGCTCGCCTTCCTCTGCCAACGGCTTGAATCTTTCCTTTCTCAAAGCCCAACAGGGGCACCAAGCGGACCCGGGACGACGAGGAGGAGGAGCCGAAGGGGCGGCCCAAGCCAGCGGGGTCCCGGGAGCGTGGCCGTTACCGGGAGGAAGAGCCCCCGGCTGCCGACGAGTCCGAAGAGAAGAAGCTGCACCACGTCTTTGAAAGAGGCGAGGAGGAGGAGGTGGGTGAGGGTCTCGTCCTGCCCCCCTGCCCCCCCCCGTTCTCGGCTCTCCCTCCCCTCCCGTGACCTGCTCCCTCCCGGGGCCAGGCAGACCCTCCCCTCTGCAAGGCGGCGCCCTGGGGGGTCTTCCATTGGGCGAGGGTGAAAGGGTGAAGGTCCATATTACAGGGGTCCCCAGCCTCGGCCCCTTGACGACTTGGGGACTTCGACTCCCAGAATTCCTGCGGCTGAGGTTGGGGACCCCCCGTCAAAGAACGTGGACTCCTAAAGCTGGGAGGGACCTTGGAGGTCTTCTAGTCTGACCCCCTGCCCAAGAGGGGAGTCTTTAGACCAGGGCGTCCTCAAACGTGGCCACTTTAAGACTTCGGGACTTCAACTCCCAGAATTCCCCAGCCAGCTATGCTGGCTGGGGAATTCTGGGAGTTGAAGTCCCCAAGTCTTAAAAGTGGCCACTTTTGAGGACCCCTGCCTTAGACCATCCCAAGTCAAGCTTAGCTCGCCATCTTCTTGGAGAAAGGACATCTTGAGGTCATGTAGACGATCCGGCGTTCACACAGACACGGAAAAAGAAACATTTCCCCATCAGGGCTACTTTCCCAAGATAACAATTCACAGCATTCCGTGTGTGTGTGTGTGTGTGTGTGTGTTGAAAAACCAGCAAAGTTGATTTATTGATGTGGTTTATTATTTATTAAACACATTTATGCAGCCCCCCCCTCCACCCAACTCACACATAACGGACTTTCAGGCAGTTTCCCACTTTTTTTATTTTTTATTTTTTTAAAAAAAAATCCATCATTTAGTTGAAAACCCATTACAAGCCCCCCCCCATCTTTCCTGTGGGAGCAACAACACAATCCAAGTTGGCAGCAACGGCAAGACAGTTGAACAAATGTTGCAACGGTCCTTAAAAACTCCCCTTGCTTGTAAATTCTCTCGTTCAGGTCACTTCCTTTTATTCTTCCTGCAAAGAGGCCCCCTCCATTCTCACAGGGAGTCCCCCAACTTGCAACAGTTCATTTAGTGACCGAAGTTACAACAGCACTGGGAAAAAAGTGATTTATGGCCATTTTTCACACTTAACGACCGTTGAAGCCTCCCCGGGGTCACGTGATCAGAATTCGGATGCTTGGCAACGGACTCGTATTTACGACGGTTGCCGTGTCCCCGGGGGGGGTCACGTGATCCCCTTTTGGGACCATCTGACAAGCAAAGCCCACAGGGGAGCCAGGTTTACTTAGCAACCAGGTTTCAGACTTAACAACCGTGGTGGTTCACTTAACAACCAGGTCCTAAAATGGGGCAAAACCCAGCTAACAACTACCTTGATTAGCAATAGAAATTCTGGTGGTGAGTCAGGGGCTACCTGTATTTGGTTTCTCAGGCAAGCCCACTCCCCACCAATAAAGGAGAATATTGGTAGTTCAGAGATGAAATGGGGGGGTCCTTGGTGCTCTCCCACCAATTGTTATGTGACACAGCAGGAGGGGGGAGAAATGGGGTGGAGAAACAGGAGACCCTCCCGGCCGTCCCTTGCCAGAACTCCGGTGTTGGGGGGGCCCTGATCCAAGATGGCGGCCGGCCCCACCTTTAGCAGGAAGACGGTTCCGATGCCTTGAAGGGAGACGGTTCAGACGTGGGTTTGTGGGGTGCCCGTGGAGGCTGTGACTGCGTCCTTAAACGGGGCTGTGTTTGGCCAGGAGGAACCTCTGGACGAAAGCTCCGTGAAGAAGATGATCCTCACCTTTGAGAAAAGGTCTTACAAGAACCAGGAACTCCGGATCAAATTCCCAGACAGCCCAGAGAAGTAAGTCCGGGTTGGGGGGTCGGCCTGTTTCTCCGGAAGGCCAGGTGCCCTTGTGCTGGGAAGGGAGATGGCGGTGGCTTTTCACTCCCCTCTGAGAGGAGGTTGAAGTTCAAGGCCAACGTTGACTCTAGAAGTGTAGGTGTTCTGTCCCAGCCTACGTGAGTCCTTGTTGAGCTCACAAAGAGAAGCCCCTCTTCCAACAAGCAGGCTGGAACCGCAGGAAAAAAACAATCCCCTGTCATGATTCACAGACCTGAGTCAATGTCCAAGGCAAACAAACGCAGTCCACACAAACTCGATCCCTTAACACAACGATTGCCTTTGGCAATCAGCACCTCCCACACCTTCCCTTTTATGATGCAGCCAAGGGGTAGCTTCCTAATGCCTTCTCCTTTGCCATTGCATTCCTCTGTCCTACTCTCTTTTCTTACCGGCGCATTCGTGCATCCGGGATTTGTCCCAGCTGTTCTTCATCACTGTCCAACTCAGGCTCCCAGCACAGCTGTGTCTCAGCCGGAGCGCGAGTAGAGGGGCCAGGCTCCTCGTCCGACTGCAAGTCTTGGAGCTCCTCAAAGCCTTCCTCCGACTCTGATGTCCCTCCAGGCCCCTCCTCTTCCTCCTCCTCTGATTCCTCAGACACAGCTGCCGGGTCCACGGGCTGGCGAGGAATCACAACAGTAGGAGATGGCCAGGCTGTGCCCGAGGGTGGAGGGGTCAAGCACATCATGAGTCTGGAGTCCCTTCGCCCCCCTCCCCCCAAGAGATCTTAAGTCCAGCCCACCTCGGATTCCATCGACTCTTATGACCCGTTAGTAGATCAGATTCTTGTAGGGAACATCAGCATGCAATATATCTTGTATTCGTCTGAACAGCCTGACCAGAACGGTTCCTAACGGAAACGGGTTTGGAGCGAGATAGTCCCAGCACTCTGACCTTCTTTCATCGTTTTAGCCTTTGCAACCTTATTCATGCTTCAGTTGCAACATACAGGCGATCCCCGACTTACAACCGTTCGTTTAGTGACTGCTCAAAGTTACAATGGCACTGAAAAAAGCGACTCAACCGCTTTTCACAATTAATGACTGTTGCAGCATCTCCTAAGGTCACGTGATCAAAATTCAGACACTAGGCCACCGACTCACATTTATGATGGTAGCTACGTCCCGGGATCCCCGTTTGTGACCTTCTGATAAAGCAAAATCAATGGGGGAGCCAGATTCACTTAACAGCCATGTTACTAACTCAGGGGTAGGCAACCTTGGCTCTTTTATGACTCGTGGACTTCAACTCCCAGAATTCCTCAGCCAGCATGGGGGAACTACGGCCTCCTCATGACTCGACTTCAACTCCCAGAATTCCTGAGCCAGCATGGGGGAACTACAGCCACCTCATGACTCGTGGACTCCAACTCCCAGAATTCCTCAGACAGCATGGGGGAACTCTGGCCCCCCTCATGACTCGTGGACTTCAACTCCCAGAATTCCTCAGACAGCATGGGGGAACTCTGGCCCCTTCATGACTCGTGGACTTCAACTCCCAGAATTCCTCAGACAGCATGGGGGAACTCTGGCCCCTTCATGACTCGTGGACTTCAACTCCCAGAATTCCTCAGACAGCATGGGGGAACTCTGGCCCCTTCATGACTCGTGGACTTCAATTCCCAGAATTCCTGAGCCAGCATGGCTCAGCTTGGAGACCCCTCCCTTTCCCCTCAGCATGGCTGGCAGAGGGAATTCTGGGAGTTGAAGTCCACGAGTCATGAGGGGGCCATAGTTCCCCCATGCTGTCTGAGGAATTCTGGGAGTTGAAGTCCACGAGTCATGAGGGGGGCCAGAGTTCCCCCATGCTGACTCAGGATTTCTGGGAGTTGAAGTCCACGAGTCATCAAAGAGCCAAGGTTGCCTACCCCTGAACTAACTTAATAACTGCAGGGATTTACTTAACAACGGTGGCAAGAAAGGTCATAAAACAGGGTAAAACTCAATTGTCTTGTTTAGCAATGGAAATTTTGGGCCCCATTGTGTTTGTAAGTTGAGGACTGCCTATATTAAAAATCTAGAAAAGGCGCTCTCTGTCTTTCTTTCCCTATCTGTCTCTCTCACCCACACACAATACAGCCACACACACTCCATTTGCAGCTAAAAGAACCCTGAGTGCCCTTGATAGCCCATTTGGTGTCAGCAAGAGACCATGAGGGAGAGCCATAACTCACTGTAGCTGTTCTGCTGACCCTCCTGCTTTTGAACTTGGCCTGTTCCTCCCGGTTTCAGTTTTGGACAGGGCCTGGCTCTCCCTGCCTGTTTTGTTCTCTGGGTGGTGAAAGAAGGAGAGAGAGCGAGAAAGAAAAAGAAAGGGGGGGGGGAAGGAAGAAAGAGACAGAGAAAGAAAGACAGAAAGAGGAAGAAACAAAAAAGAGAAAGAAAGACAGACAAAGAGGGAGAGAGAAAGAAACAGAGAAAAAAGAGAGAAAGAAAAAAGAAAGACAGAGTTTAGTTTAGTTTAGTTTATTCACACTTATATGCCGCCCTTCTCCGAAGACCCAGGGCGGCTCACAACAAGAAAGAAAGAGAGAAAGGGAAAGGGAAAGAAAAAGAGAAACAAAATGAGAAACAAAGAAAAAAGAAAGGCAGAGAGAAAGAAAAAGAGAGACAGAGAGAGAAAGAGAGAGAGAGAGAAAAAAGAAAGAAAGAGAAAAAGAGAGAGCGAGAGAGAGCGCATTCCTTGGAATAATTCAGTAGTCAAACCAAATCTGAGATTCCCTATAGCCTTTTCTAGATTTTTAGTACAGGTTGTCCTCGACTTAATGACCACAACTGAGCCCAACATTTCCATTGTTGTGGTTTTCCAAGTGGCCTCAAGGACTCTCCGAAAGGAGGCAAAGGACCGGCTGTCTGCAAGGAGTATAAATCCTTCCCTTCCCCCACCGTCTAGTCAGAACCTGAAGAAGCTTCTGGGATGAGAAGTGAAACATCTTCAAGGGAATGTCTGTGGAGATTCTCAGCCGTCCAGTTCCTGGTTGTCCCAAATTTGCTTTTTCAGGAGGCATCTGGACTTCCTTGTGTTTCTTTGAAGACGTTTCGCTTCTCATCCCAGAAGCTTCTTCAGGTTTTGACTGGATGGTGGGGAAGGGAAGGATTTATACTCCTTGCAGACAGCCGGTCCTTTGCCTCCTTTCAGAGGGTTGTTGGGGCTATTTGGACCCAGATAAACCTCCAGGTGCCCTCAAGGACTCTCCACTGTCGTGAAGAACGTGAAGAAGCTTGTAGGATGAGAAGCAAAACCTCTTCAAAGAAAAAAAAAGAAGTACAGTTGCCTCCTGGAAAAGAAGCACCTTTGGGGCAACTGGACTTTCTTGGGTGTTTTCCTTGAAGACGTTTCGCTTCTCATCCAGGAAGCTTCTTCAGTTCTACCGTCGAGCTTCTTGGGCGAGAAGCAAAACGTCTTCGAGGAATCAAACCCAAGAAAGTCCAGTTGCCTTTGGGGAAAGCATCTTCGGGACCAGCGGCCAGATTCCTAGATCTCTTGGATCCTGCTGACGTCTGCTCCTCTGTCCGTAGATTCATGGAATCCGAGCTGGATCTCAATGACATCATTCAAGAGATGCACGTCGTCGCCACCATGCCGGACCTCTACCATCTCCTGGTGGAACTCAACGCCGTCCACTCCCTCCTCGGGCTGCTGGGGCACGACAACACCGATATCCTTCTGGCTTCGTTGGTGTCGCTCTTGCGTTCCTTGGGGGGCTTGGCAACCGGAAGAACGTCTTGGGCTGAGTGGGGTGTGAACCTGGGGTGTGACACTTGTCTCCAAAGGATGCTCCAGACCAGGGGGTCTTCCAACTTGGCCCTTTCGTGACTGGTGGACTTCAGCTCTCAGAATTCCTCAGTCGGCCATTTTGATGAGCCTGCGGACTTGGATCCAGACCAGGGGGTCTTCCAACGTGGCCCTTTCGTGACTGGTGGACTTCAACTCCCAGAATTCCTCAGTCGGCCATTTTGATGAAGCTGCGGACTTGGATCCAGACCAGGGGGTCTTCCAACTTGGCCCTTTCGTGACTGGTGGACTTCAGCTCTCAGAATTCCTCAGTCGGCCATTTTGATGAGCCTGCGGACTTGGATCCAGACCAGGGGGTCTTCCAACGTGGCCCTTTCGTGACTGGTGGACTTCAACTCCCAGAATTCCTCAGTCGGCCATTTTGATGAAGCTGCGGACTTGGATCCAGACCAGGGGGTCTTCCAACTTGGCCCTTTCATGACTGGTGGACTTCAACTCCCAGAATTCCTCAGCCAGGCATGCTGGCTGAGGAATTCTGGGAGTTGAAGTCCACCAGTCATAAAAGGGCCATGTTTGAAGGCCCCTGCTGCAGAGGTTAATCTTGGGAGAAACTTGAGTTTGCAGCACCCCCATTCAAGCTGCTGATGGGCCGATCTGGTGGGAGGTGAGGGAGGCAGGCTGGCTGGCTGGGAGACCCTTCCCCCTCCCATTGGTTAGCCCGTTTTGGAAAGTTTGGTCTCCTTCAGTAAATTAGAACTGATTTTTTTTTTTTTTGTTACCACTGTCCATCTACTACGGGAGTGTCCAAACTTGGCAACTTTAAGACTGGTGACTTCAACTGACTGGGGAATTCTGGGAGTTGAAGTCCACCAGTCTTAAAATAGCCAAAGTTGGACAGGTTGAAGTCCACAAGTTGCAAAGGTGCCAAGGTTAGACACCGTTACCTTATACCAGGGGTCTTCAAACTTGGCTCTTTTAGGACGCGTGCCTGGCTGAGGAATTCTGGGAGTTGAAGTCCACCAGTCATAAAAGGGCCAAGTTTGAAGACCCCTGCCCTATACTATTCTGGACAAATGGCTGTCCAGCCCCTTCTTGATAACCTGCAGTGATGCAGCACCCACAACTTCTGGAGGCAAATCCTTCTATTGGTTAATTGTTTTCACTGTCGGGAAATTTCTCCTTAGTTCTATGCTGCTTTCCTTGAGTAACAGAATCACAGAGTTAGAAGGGGCCTTGGAGGTCTTCTAGTCCAGCCCCCTGCTCAGGCATGAGACTCTGTAACGTTTTAGCCAAATGGCTGTCCAGTCTCTTCTTGAAAACCTCCAGTGTTGGAGCATTCAGAGCTTCTGGAGGCAGGTAGTTCCCCTGGTTAATTGTCCTCACTGTCATGAAATTTCTCCTTAGTTTTAGATCGGTTCGGTAAATGTGATGAGAAATGTGACAACAGATGAATGGAACAGCATGCTGGCTGGGGAATTCTGGGACTTGAAACCCACAAAGGTGCTCAAGTTTGGACACCCCTGCTCGATCAGGTTAGCAGGCCAGATTTTTTTCTGGCCCTCATTTCCCAGAGCTTATTAAGGCAGCCTCTCTCTGCCATGTTAACGGGCAGCTGGGAGTTCTTTCTGTCTGTTATCTTGAGTTAAACTGCAGTTGCGATGGAAAAAAGTGAAAAGGCTTTGTGAAAATTGCCTGCAGCTCTGCCGTGGACATTTAACAAATCTACCCAACGGTGGGATGTCAGCCTGTTGCCTTTCCTAGTTACTGATAAGCAATAGTTGAAAAAAAAAAATCTCTTTACAAATGTTATCTTGGCCAGGAAGGAAGGAAGGCAGGCTAGGTGAGAAGGCAGAGTTAAAAACAAACAAACAAAAGATTTAAGAACAAGGTCTCAAATGTTCTTTGTGAAGACAGAAAAAGGAATTTTTTTCCCCTTCGGTTTGGCTTCTTTGCTCCATGATATCCCAAAGGTGCTTTTCTCCTGACAGTAGCTGATTTTTCTTGAAGACATTTCACTGCTCATCCAACAAGCTCCTTCCATTCTAAGCAACATCTTCGAGAAAAATCAATAAAGTCCAGCTGCCATTTGGACAAAAGCACCTTTGGGAGGATCGTGACCTGGATGACGAAGAACCTCCATCGACGTGCTACATTATGGTGGATGTTTTTGCTACGCTGAGCGGTGCATGCTCACTTATGTTTGTGAAAATGCCTGTGTGTGCTGTCAACAGTCATTGCATCTGAGGCAGTCAAGCTAGGAGCAGCTGGCAGGCAAACGTAGGTTTCTCCGCTCTGTTGCGTTCCCCGTAGCTACTTCTGGGCGAGAAAAATTGGACCGTGAGAAAGCAAGACAGGAAGAACGTGGACTCGTTTGAGCTGCGGTGCTGGTCCTGTGTACTCCTCGGACAGCAAAAGGCACTAACAACCAAGTCCCGGACTGCATAACACCAGACGTGTCACTGGAAGACAAAATCACAAAACTGCATCTCACTTAACTCGGGCCATGCCAGGCGGGGGAATTTACTGTAGAAAGCAATTCCTGTTTGGAACACTCGGCGGTTAATTTGGCTGTGCCAGCAACTGTCAATTGTGATATCTTCGTTGGCTACTGTGCATTTCCATTTGTATGTGGAATGGAATGGAATGGAACCTTGGAGGTCTTCTAGTCCAGCCCCTTGCTCAAGCAGGAGAACCTATAGGATTTCAGACAAGTGATTCTTCAATCTCTTCTTACGAGCCTCCAGTGATGGAGCCCCACAACTTCTGGTGGCAAGCAGTTTCACTGGTTAATTGTCCTCACTGTCAGGAAGTTTCTCCTTAATTCCAGGTTGCTGCTCTCTTTGATCAGTTTCCATCTGTTGCTTCTTGTCTGGTGCTTTGGAGAATAATTTGACCCCCTCTTCCTTGTGGCAGCCCCTCAAATACTGGAATGCTGCTATCGGGGGGTCACGTTATTCTCCAAAGCACCAGAGGAAAGGATGAGAAACAATGGTTGGAAACTGAACAAAGAGAGAAGCAACCTGGAATTAAGGAGAAACTTCCTGACGGTGAGGACAACTAACCGGTGGAACAGCTTGCCACCAGAAGTCACAGGTGCTCCATCACTGGAGGTTTTTAAGAAGAGATTAGACAGTCACTTGTCTGGTATAGGTCAGGGGTAGGCAACCTTGGCTCTTTTATGAGTCGTGGACTTCAACTCCCATGCTGGCTCAGGAATTCTGGGAGTTGAAGTCCACCAGTCATAAAAGAGCCAAGGTTGCCTACCCCGGTATAGGTTCTGCTTGAGCAGGGGGCTGGACTAGAGGACCTCCAAGGTCCCTTCCAGCTCTATTCTATTCTGACCTGGACTTTCATTTGGATTCTCAAGCTGGAGGGTGACACAAGCAAGTATGGAATGCATAGCCCCAGACATGTGACTGAAAAGGCAAAGTCGCAAACTGCATTTTGCTTATTTTGACCCCGTCACGTGGAGGAAGAATTCCATGGAGAAAGCGATGATGTTGGGAAGAGTTAGCAGTAAAAGGAAACCAGGCTGTCAAAGAACACGGTGGCTGGATGCTCTCAGAGCAGGCACCAGTCACCACATACAACAGGGGTAAACAACCTCGGCTCTTTTATGACTGGTGGACTTCAGCTCCCAGAATTCCTCAGCCAGCCATGCTGAGGGGAAAGGAAGAGGTTTCCAAGCTGAGCCACGCTGGCTGAGGAATTCTGGGAATTGAAGTCCACGAGTCATGAGGGGGCCACAGTTTCCCCCATGCTGGTTCAGGATTTCTGGGAGTTGAAGTCCACCAGTCATTAAAGAGCCGAGGTTGTCTACCCCTGCCTAAATGCCTGAATTTTGATAATGTGACCATGAGGAAAAAATATTTAAATATTTAAACCAGGGGTCTTCAAACTTGGCCCCTTTATGACTGGTGGACTTCAACTCCCAGAGTTCCTGAGCCAGCATGGGGGAACTATGGCCCCCTCATGACTCGTGGGCTTCAACTCCCAGAATTCCTGAGCCAGCATGGAACTATGGCCTCCTTGATGACTCATGGACTTCAACTCCCAGAATTCCTGAGCCAGCCAGGGTGTGGGGCAAGAGAGAGGTTTCCAAGCTGAGCCATGCTGGCTCAGGAATTCTGGGAGTTGAAGTCCACGAGTCATAAAGGGGCCAAGTTTGAAGACCCCTGGTTTAAATATTTAAATATTTTTTCCTCACGGTCACATTATCAAAATTCAGGCATTTAGGCAGGGGTAGGCAACCTGGGCTCTTTTATGACTCGTGGACTTCAACTCCCAGAATTCCTCAGCCAGCCATGCTGAGGGGAAAGGGAGAGGTTTCCAAGCTGAGCCATGCCAGCTCAGGAATTCTGGGAGTTGAAGTCCACGAGTCATAAGGGGGCCATAGTTCCCCATGCTGGCTCAGGAATTCTGGGAGTTGAAGTCCACGAGTCATAAAGAGGCCGAAGTTTCCCCCATGCTGGCTCAGGAATTCTGGGAGTTGAAGTGCACAGAGTCATGAAGGGGGCCATAGTTCCCCCATGCTGGCTCAGGAATTCTGGGAGTTGAAGTCCACGAGTCATAAAGAGGCCGAAGTTTCCCCCATGCTGGCTCAGGAATTCTGGGAGTTGAAGTGCACAGAGTCATGAAGGGGGCCATAGTTCCCCCATGCTGGCTCAGGAATTCTGGGAGTTGAAGTCCACGAGTCATAAAGGGGCCAAGTTTGAAGACCCCTGGTTTAAATATTTAAATATTTTTTCCTCACGGTCACATTATCAAAATTCAGGCATTTAGGCAGGGGTAGGCAACCTGGGCTCTTTTATGACTCGTGGACTTCAACTCCCAGAATTCCTCAGCCAGCCATGCTGAGGGGAAAGGGAGAGGTTTCCAAGCTGAGCCATGCCAGCTCAGGAATTCTGGGAGTTGAAGTCCACGAGTCATAAGGGGGCCATAGTTCCCCATGCTGGCTCAGGAATTCTGGGAGTTGAAGTCCACGAGTCATAAAGAGGCCGAAGTTTCCCCCATGCTGGCTCAGGAATTCTGGGAGTTGAAGTGCACAGAGTCATGAAGGGGGCCATAGTTCCCCCATGCTGGCTCAGGAATTCTGGGAGTTGAAGTCCACGAGTCATAAAGAGGCCGAAGTTTCCCCCATGCTGGCTCAGGAATTCTGGGAGTTGAAGTGCACAGAGTCATGAAGGGGGCCATAGTTCCCCCATGCTGGCTCAGGAATTCTGGGAGTTGAAGTCCACGAGTCATAAAGGGGCCAAGTTTGAAGACCCCTGGTTTAAATATTTAAATATTTTTTCCTCACGGTCACATTATCAAAATTCAGGCATTTAGGCAGGGGTAGGCAACCCTGGCTCTTTTATGACTGGTGGACTTCAACTCCCAGAATTCCTCAGCCAGCCATACTGAGGGGAAAGGGAGAGGTTTCCAAGCTGAGCCATGCCGGCTCAGGAATTCTGGAAGTTGAAGTCCACGAGTCATGAAGGGGCCATAGTTCCCCCATGCTGACTCTGGAATTTGGGGAGTTGAAGTCCACAAGGCATAGAACATAGAAATCTTGGCATAGAACTACTCCAATCGGAAGATGTGAAGAGAAGTGGCCCATGGAATCACCAAGAGTCGGACCCGACTGAATGGATAACATCATCCCCACCATCATCATCCTCAAGCTGAAGCCAACTAGGCCTGCTTTCGTTGATTGGAGCTTCAACGAAGCGCTGCTGATTTCTGCAAAAGATCCCCTCCCTGCCTTCTTCAGTTTTTTAAAAAAGCAACAGCAGCAGACCCGGAGTAAATCCATCTAGAAATATTTCCTCTGTGTAAGCAGCTCTGGCCTTGACAGTTCCTTTCCCCGAGGCTTCTTCGTCAGCCTCAGCACCATGTCATTTGTTAAAAGGTTGACTTGGATGGGCCAGCCAGGCGGAGGGGCATAAATGATGGCCGTCTCGCTGGTGGCAGCCTTGAAGAAGACAAAATAACGGCCGGTTCTGTCCCCTACAGACACGAGAAGCCGAGTCTGGGATGATAATAAACGTTGACCATAGTACCACTTTACAAGGCCACTCTTGGAAGGCCGCATCCAGTTTTGGTCGCCACAATTAAAAAAAAGATGTGGAGGGCAGAGAAGAGCAACTAAGATGATCCAGGGCCTGGAGGCTAAAACAAATGAAGAACAGTTGCAGGATTTGGGAATGGCCCGTCTAGAGAAAAGAAGGATGAGGGGGGACATGATAGCAGCATTCCAGTATTTGAGGGGCTTCTACAAAGAAGAGGGGGATCAAATGGAATTAAGGAGAAATGTCCTAACAGTGAGAAGAATTAACCAGTGGAACAATTTGCCACCAGAAATCATGGGCGCTCCATCACTGGAGGCTTTTAAGAAGAGACTGGACAGCCACTTGTCTGAAATGGTATATGGTTTCCTGCTGGAGTGGGGGGCTGGACTAGAAGACCTCCAAGGTCCCTTCCAACTATTCTATTCTAAGTTTCAGGAATTGGGGGTGTCTAGTTTAATGAAAGAAGGACTTGGGGGGACATGATAGCAGTGTTCCAGTATCTCAGGGGCTGCCCCAAAGAAGAGGGAGTCAAGCTATTCTGCAAAGCCCCTGAAGGCAGGACAAGAAGCAACGGATGGAAATTAATCAAGGAGAGAAGCAACCTGGAACTAAGGAGAAACTTCCTGACAGTGAGAAAAATTAATCAGTGGAACAACTTCCTTCCAGAAGTTGTGGATGCTCCATCACTGGAGGCTTTTAAAAAGAGACTGGACAACCATTTGTCTGAAATGATATAAGGTCTTCTGCTTGACCAGAGGGTTAGACTAGAAGACCTCCAAGGTCCCATCCAGCTCTGTCACGTTGGGCTTGTCAGGATTTTCGTGGCTCCCTCCTGCTTCTAATGCTGGACTCCTTCTGCATGAAAGTGGAATCTGGGCTGGCCTTGCAGTCCTGGGGGAAGGAGTCTTTGCAGGAAATTGCCAAAATATTAGGAGGCAAAACATGAAGCTCTGGCAAAATCCTCTTGCGCAAACACTCCCCTCCCCCCCCCGAGCGGTGTGCAAGAGAGACGGCTGTGATGCAGCCAGAGAAGGTCTCCTTCCATCGGGAGCTTTGCATGGGATTTGGAGAAGGAAAAGGCCTGAAGGGAATGCAAAGCATCTCCTGTTTGATTAAAGTTAATGCCCCGACAGCACACAGTGGATAACATCTCTGTAAGCAAAGTTAGTGGGCCGGCAGGCTTTTCTGCGGAAGGTGAACGAAGATGCAAGCGAAAAATAATGCACCAATAATAGTTTCAATTAGCAGAGGCTGAGAACTTGAGCCCATCCATCAGCATCCATGTCTAGTTTAAGGAAGAGAAGGACGAGGGGGGACAGGATAGCAGCCTTCCAGTATCTCAGGGGCTGCCCCGAAGAAGAGGGAGTCAAGCTATCCCCCAAAGCCCCTGAAGGCCAGACAAGAAGCAACGGATGGAAACTCATCAAGGAGAGAAGCAACCTGGAGCTAAGGAGAAACTTCCTGACAGTGAGGAAAATTAACCAGTGGAACCACCTGCCTCCAGAAGCGGTGAATATTCCAACACTGGAGGTTTTTAAGAAGAGACCGGACAGCCCTTTGTCCTGCTTGAACAAGGGGTTGGACTAGATGACCTCCAAGGTCCTTTCCAACTCTGTTATTCTGTTGCCTGGATGTGCATTGATAGCTAAGAATCCAATCTAGGTCAATCAGTGGGAGCAGAGGCCTGTTGGTAGCCAAGCCTGGACCGGAAACAGAGATGACAAGAGATCCATCAGAATAACAACTGGAAGGAACCTTGCAGGTCTTCTAGTCCAGAGGTCCCCAACGTTTTGGGCACCAGGGACCGGTTCCATGGAGAAAGATCTTCCGTGGACCGGAGAGTTTGTGGGTTTGTGTGCTGCCTGCATCCTACGGATGGGGCTTTGCTTGTTTGTGTGGACCGGTTGCTGGCATGCCGCAGCCCGGTACCAGTCCACAGACCGGAGGTTGGGGACCCCTGTTCCAGTCCAGCCCCCCGCTCAAGCCGGAAAGCCTGTACCACTACAGTCCAGTCTCTTCTTAAAAACCTCCAGTGATGGAGCAGCCACCACTTCTGACTTCTGTTCTGGCTTCTAATGAAGAGTCTTTTCCTCGTCCTAGTTTATCTTCGCAAGCTGAGTGGAGAGCAGCCTTTCTGCTTGATCTGAAACCTGCTGTCTGCCAGGAAATTTATTCTGTTCCCTCCCTTAGGGCTACAGTTTGAAACACCAAGGATAAATGGTGAGCGAACGATCGCTATTCAGAAGGGGAAGAAAAAAAAAAACCCCTTCCACGTCTCACCATTGGCATATCAATTTACGGGACATGCTTAAGAGTTTTGACATATAGCATCCAGCTTCCCTGAGGACACATCTCTCCCTGGAGTCTTGAACCCGCCATTTCCATCTGTAAATCACTCTTCGAAGTAGGAAAGGGGGGGGGGGGAAACCACCACGCTTCATTTTCCCTTTGTTCCCAAAACTCAGTTCAAAGCTGCACACAACAGGCAAGAAAGAGGATCAAAAGAGGAAGAAAGCAAGTTCAGCTGAGCAGCGTGTTCACACAAGGATGTCCCGGATGCGTCCTGACATCAAAGCTTGTCAGACAGGTCCTCGGCAGGTCTTCTGAACCATTGGCGAGGAAGGACAAACTGGGTTGTTGATGTTGGGGGCCTGAGGTGGCTTAAAGCAGAGCCCCCCCACTTTGGGGCACCAGGGACCGGTTCCGTGGAGAGAGGTTTTTCCACGGACTGGAGCGTGCGTGGTTTTGTGTGCTGCCTGCATCCCACGCATGGGGCTTTGTTTGGGCAGACCGGCTGCTGATATGCTACGACCCGGTACCGGTCCACGGATCTGGGGGTTGGGGACCCCTGCTGCAAAGCATCTCTCCTCTTTCTAATTCGCTTCTAATTCATTCGTTTTTCTCCTTTGGCAGCTATTTGGCAATGAAAAGAATAGAAATAGAAATAGAATGGAATGGAATGGAATAGAAAATATGGGATGGGATAGAATAGAATAGAATAGAATAGAATAGAATAGAATAGGATGGAATAGAATAGAATAGAATAGAATAGAATAGAATAGAATAGAATAGAATAGAATAGAATAGAATAACAATAGAATGGAATGGAATGAAGAATAGAATAGAATAGAATAGAATAGCAGAAGAGAAGAGAAGAGAAGAGAATGGGACCTTTGATGTCTTCTAGTCCAGCCCCCTGCTCAAGCAGGAGAACCTACACCATCTCAGACAGGTGAATGTCCAGTCTCTTCTTTAAAATCTCCAGGGATGGAGCGCCCACGATTTCTGGTGGCAACGTGTTCCACTGGTTAACTGTCTTCACTGTCAGGAAGTTTCTCCTGAGTTCCAGGTTGCTTCTCTCTTTGGTCAGTTTCCAACGGTTGTTTCTCCAACGGTTGTTTCTCGTCCTTCCCCCTGGTGCTTTGGAGAATAACGTGACCCCCTCCTCTTCTTTGAAGCAGCCCCTCAGATACTGGAATCCTGCTATCATGTCTCCATTTCTTCTTTTCTTTAGACTGGCCAAATCCAAGTCCCACAGCCGTTCTTCGTATGTTTTAGTCTCCAGGCCTTGGATCATCATAGTTGCTCTTTGAATTTTTTCCAAACTCTCAACATCTTTTTTGTGATAGGGTGACCAAAATTGGTTGCAGTATTCCAGGTGTGGCCTTACTAGCAAGAGAGCAAGCAACTAGGAAATGGGAATGGTGGCCCTAAATCTTGGCCACTGTAAGACCTGGGGACAAGTGTCCAATCTCCATCGGGAATCTTGACCCTTGACCCATGGGGTCCAACACTGGCACTTTAAAACATGTACATTTAATCTGCATAGAGAATCTTGACCCTTGACCCACAATGTCCAACCTTGGCAGCTTTAAGACTTATGGACTTCAGTCTTGTGTCCAACCTGCCGGTGGGACTCTTGACCCTAGACCAGGGATGTCCAACCTTGGCAACTTTAAGTCTAGTGGACTTCAACTCCCAGAATTCGCCAGCCAGCCAGCCAGCCAGCCATGCTATTGTCTTGGTTTGCCTTAACCCTTTCCTACATGTCGCCATTGCGGTGGTGGATCTTCTGCAGGAGCTGACAGATATCGACACCCTGCATGAAAGCGAGGAAGGAGCCGAGGTCCTCATAGACGCCTTGGTAAGTAGCCCCTGCTGGCCACCTTGGGATGGGGCGGGAGTCGAAGCCTTGAGAGCAAATCAAGGTCTTTTCTGGAGGCCAGGCCAGGTCTTGGGAAGGAGCCCTGAGCCCAGTGGAGGAGGAGCCTTCCTAGCCCTGAGGGTGGCCCCTGGTCCACCCGGCTCAGAAAACACCAAGGAGCCGACCCTCCTCCTCCTTCCCCTTTTTCTTTCCCTCCTCCTCCTCCTCCTCCTCCTCTCCACAAACATCATTCCCTTCACATGGTGATGATGTTCCCTAGTTGGGTCATGAAACGTCTGCAAGAAAACCACCCAGCTCAGAGAGCACCAAGGACCCCACATTCCTCCTCCTCCTCTTCTCCTCCTCCTTTTTTTCTCCTCCTCCTCCTCCTTCCCCTTGTCCTTTTTTTCTTTACCTCCTCCTCCTCCGCCTCTTTTTTCTTCTCCTCCTCCTCCTCCTCCTCTTCTTTTCCTTGTCCTCTTCCTTCTCCTTTCTCCTCCTCCTCCTTTTTTCTTTTCCTCCTCCTTCCTCTTCCTTCCCCTCCTCTTTTTCTCCTCCTCCCCTCCTCCCTTTTCTTTTCCTTCTCCTTCCCCTTCTCCTTTTTCCTCCTCCTCCTTCCCCTTCTTTTTTCTTCTCCTTCCCCTTCTCCTCCTCCTCCTCCTCCTTCCCTTCTTCTGTTTTCTTCTCCTCCTTCCCCTTCCCCTTCTCCTCCTCCTCCTCCTCTCTGCATAGCTAAATCCCTTCCAGCATTGATGATGGTCTCTAGTTGAGCCATGAAACGTCTGCCAGAAAATCACCAAGCTCAGAGAGCACCAAGGATCCCACAGTCCTCCTCCTCCTCCTCCTCTTCCTCCTCCTCCTCCTCCTCCTCCTCCTAGTTGGCTGATGAAACACCCGCAGGAAAGCAGAGAGCAGCAGGGACCCCACAGTTCACCCTCTTCAGCGCTGTCTGTGCAGTTGTGTTACCTTCCAGAGGTTAATGACGGGCGCCCCGGAGGCTGCTCTGCTCAACTCCGCAGAACAGAAATGCAGGAGGTGACGCCCCCCAAACCTCTTGCACAGGGAAGCCCGAAGCCCGGAGAAAGCCTTTTGGGTCTGGGCTCTTTTCTTCCCTGCGATTGACCACAGCAGACCTTCTGAGCGGGTGTTATTGTTCGCTTGGGGCAAGAGGGGGTCCTCTCTGCTCGCCAAACTGTTTTTCCTCTCCTTTGTGGAAATAATTACTCTCTCCATCGGAGCCTGGATTGCTGGGATAATTCAGGCCTTGCCGATTGCCGAGGGTCTCTCTGCTGTGATCAAATGCGCCGGCCTGCCGGGTCCGCTGAATGGACCGTCTCGGCCAGCCTGCCGAGCGGGCAATTTCCTCTCTACAATTCGGAAAGCTCATTTGGACTAATTCTTCTCCCAGGCTTTGGGGGAAGGAGGTCTTATCTAGCCAGACCCCCCCCCCCGTGCGGCTCTCTTAAGGGCCGTTCCGTAGACGCCACTGCTTTGAAGAAGGGGGGCTCAGCCATGATGCACCCCCAGGGGCCTTTCTGAGGTGCTGTGCAGGGACTTCGCAGTCCCTGGGTGCAAGAAGCGAAGAACAAGGACAGAAGGGACCTTAGCGGTCTTCTAGTCGAACCTCCTGCTCAAGCTGGAGACCTCATACCAGGGGGTCTTCCAACCTGGCCCTTTGATGACTGGTGGACTTCAACTCCCAGAATTCCTCAGCCAGCCACGCGTCCTTCATGTGTTTTAGCCTCCAGCCCCCTGATCATCTTCTCTGCACTCTTTCCAGAGTCTCAACATCTTTTTTATCTTGTGCAAGCAAAAATGGATGTCTGTGGAGATTCTCAGCGATCCAGATCACGGTTGCCCCAAAGGTGCTTTTCCAAAAGGCGTCTGGACTTGGTTTTTCCCTGAAGACGTTTCACTTCCCATCCAAGCAGCTTAATAATAATAATAAAGTTGGAAGGGATCTTGGAGGTCATCTAGTGCAACCCCCTGCTCAGGCAGGAGACCCTATACCATTTGAGACAAATGGCTGTCCAGTCTTTTCTTGAAAACTTCCAGTATTGGAGCATTCACCACTTCTGGAGGCAGGTTGGTTTATTGTTCTAACTGTCTGGAAGTTTCTCCTTAGCTCCAGGTTGCTTCTCTCCTTGATGGGTTTCTACCCATTGCTTCTTGTCCCGCCTTGAGGAGCTTTGGAGAATAGCTTGACCCCCATCTTCTTTGTGGCAGCCCCGCAGATATTGGAACCCTGCTTCGTCTGTGCTGTCTGAAGGGTGGCAAACCGAAGGATTTATATTCCTTGCAGACAGTTGGTCATTTGCATTCTTTCTGAGAGTCCTTGAGGCCACTTGGAGGTTCATCTGTGCCCGCCAGGGTCACCTGAATAGTGCAAAGGACTCGGATAAACCTCCAGGTGGCCTCAAGGACTCTCAGAGAGACCGCAAATGACCAGATGACTGCAAGGAATATAAATCCTTCCATCCTCCACCCTTCAGTCAGAACCGAAGAAGCTTCTTGGGCGAGAAGCAAAATTGGTTCAAGCTGTCATGATTCCGACAGATGAAACTCTTCAAAGAACGTCGCGGCGTCGTTTACCTTAAAGAATCTTTATTGGAGAAGCATAGCGTCGGCACTCACACAGTCAAAACCAAAAACTGGATTCCCCTCCCCTGAGCACATAGCATCCAAGCACAATTCCCTCCTCCAATGAACAGTCACAAATCACCTTCGCCAATTAGTTTGAAATGCAGGCTTCCCCTCCAGTTCTCCAGCCCCACCAATTCTTATCATCTCTTATTTCAGTAACCTTGGTTCTCACACTAGGTCCAGTATTGTTATGTCTAGCTAAAGCAGTGTTTCTCAACCTTGACAATTTTAAGGCATGTGGACTTCAACTCCCAGAATTCCACAGCCAGCGTTGCTGGCTGTGGAATTCTGGGAGTTGAAGTCCACATGCCTTAAAATTGTCAAGGTTGAGAAACACTGAGCTAAAGTCTCATGCACATTCCTCCTCCCCCCCCCCAGCATCATCTAAGTCTTGTCAAAGCAAAAACATCCCAACTTAGCAGCGTTGAAACAAGCAAAGCAAAGGAAGTCCAGTTGCCTTTTGAAAAAGCACCTGGCCGCAAGGATGCCCTGGCCAGCTTGCCCTCTTCTGCCGTTGCCTGCTTCTTGCGCTCGTGTCTGGAGATGCCCAGGGTCGCAATCTGAGAGCGAGGGCTGGACCAGGGACTCCTCCTCTACGCTTTCCTCTTGGGTGCTGGAAAGGAAAACGGGTTGCTCTCGGCCCTTGGAGAGCTGGGTGCGTGGAGATGACCGTAACGGGGCACCGACAGGCTTTTGAGGAATTGGACAGGGCAGATGGCGGCACCCCAGAGGTTGCAGGCAGGCTGAGCTGCAGGCAAGTGGCCGGAGGCTTCCCGGCGCCTGGAAACTTCGGCTGCCCTGAAGCTCCTCCTCGGAGGTGCCGCTTTGCCTTCGGGCTGCTTTGCGTCCTTTCTGTGAAAAAGTCCCTTCCTTTGCACAACCAAAATGGCCGGGTTGTTTCACCCCTGCCGTGGTTCTGCTTGAAAGCAGAAGGCAACGAGGGAGGCCAGAGGCTGCGGGAAGGTCTTGCCAGCCCCCCCGGGGAGGGTAGTGCCAAGTCAGCAGATCAAGAATCTCCCACCTTGAAGCTTGCAAGCTGGCCCGTCCTCCCCTCTCCCAGCTCTCTTTACTCGCTTATTTATTTGTTTAATCAGTCGTGAAGACCCTTTTGATCGGGCTGAATATTCCCTTCCCTTTCAGCTCTCCCTTCTAAGCCCGGAATCACTTCTTCTCCGCTCTTCCACCTCTCCCTTTTTGGACCTCCCTTTCCAGCCACCCCCCCAAGGCCCAGCTGGGCCAGTGTGACACACGCTCCAGTGTTTGGCTTGTGTGCCTGAACGTGCACACAAACTGCCAGCCCTGGTCAACAGCCACGCTCAGATCACTTTCAACCCAACGGGGAACCACAACCGGTTCTTTGGCAGACCCGGAGACCGGATGGATTTAAAGGAATAGCAAAACTTTGCTCTTGACAACTTACATTTGTAATAATGATAATAATAAAGTCGGAAGGGGTCTTGGAGGTCATCTAGTCCAACCCCCCTGCTCAGGCAGGAAACCCTATACCAGTGGTGGCGAACCTATGGCACGCGTACTAGAGGCGGCACTCGGAGCCCTCTCTGTGGGCACGCGCGCCATGCCCGGGAGATGGCAACCGCCCCTCTTCAACCAGCCGCCTGCTAACTCGCTGAGGTCCCACATGGCCGGATGCATCCCAGCACCCATGCGCTCGCTGGCCTCTGTGTGCGGGGGCCGATGGTGTCAGACAGCAGTCACCCCAGCCCCTGCCTCACCTTGCCCTGTGACAATGGCACCCCCAGCCTGCCTTGCCTTGCCTCGCCTCACTGCGCAGGACGAGCCTCCTGCCCACCGCCCCACCTGCCAGAGACCCCCTGGATCTCCCCCTGCCCGGCTCCCACAGGCATCCCTCCCCAGAAGCAACATCATGCCCACCTTGGTCACACCCACCCAGTCTGCCATGACCACCACAGCCATGCCCACCCAGTGGGCCATGCCTACCTGGCACCCGGCGATAAATAAGTGGGTTTTGGGTTGCAGTTTGGGCACTCGGTCTCTAAAAGGCTCGCCATCACTGCCCTATCCCATTTCGGACAAATGGCCGTCCAGTCTCTTCTTAAAAACTTCCAGTGTTGGAGCATTCACCGCTTCTGGTGGCAAGGAGTTCCACTGGTTAATTGTTCTAACTTTAATTGCTCTTTCTCAGTGTGCATGAGCGCACACACTCAGGCACACTCACCCACCTCCTCCTCCACCAGGCTGGCAGAGGGAGGGAAGTCACCAGGTCTGGATCCAAACAGGCTCTAAAAGTGAGGCCTTCAGGGTCCCTTTGATCCCCAAAGCCCCTTGCTTTGTTGATTGACAGGACTGGCAGCTCCTGTTGCCTTGTTGGTTGACAGGTCTGGTAGCTCTTGATGGGATTTGGGGAGGGGGTCTCATGGGTTCCAGTCCGAGTTCTCTTGGCTTGTGTGTGTCATTTTTTTTCTTCGTGTCCTCAAGGACTCAGTTCCTTCTTATCCATCTCCTGAAGGGACTTGGGTTTAGCTAATCTAGAGAAAAGAAGGACCAGGGGTGACATGATAGCAGTAGTCCAGTATTTGAGGGGCTGCCACAAAGAGGAGGGGGTCACGTTATTCTCCAAAGCACCAGAGGGAAGGACAAGAAATAATGGATGGAAACTAATCAAACATAGAAGCAACCTGGAATTAAAGAGAAACTTCCTGACAATGAGAACAATTAACCAGTGGAACTACCTGCCTCCAGAAGCTGTGAATGCTCCAAACACTGGACGTTTTTAAGAAGAGACTGGACAGCCATTTGTCTGAAATGGTATAGGGTTTCCTGACTGAGCAGGGGGTTGGACTAGAAGTCCTCCAAAGGTCGCTTCCAACTCTGTTATTCTATATTCTGTATTCTGACCTTTTAAACCAGATTCCTGATTTTTTTAATCCACTCTGCTTCCCTGCCTCCTTCTTCGACAGGGCAGTTTTCAGTCATCGGGAGGTGGCATTTCTGCTGGACAGCAAAGCTCATGGTGCTTGCCCCATTAGCAGGTGCTGTGGCAAAGCATTTCCTTTTCTGCTATCGCTGTGGGCAGCCGTCCAGCTGACCTTTCCCGGATGGTCAATACATTGCTAGCTAAAGGCAGCACAAAGGGCTTCCCGTTGGCTTGGCAGACCAAATTCTTTGCATTTCTCAACAGAGGCCAAGGCCTTGCCTACATCAAGTCAGCTTGCTCCTCTGCCTGATTTGCTTTTCATACAATCTTTGCTCCCAACTGAATTGATTAATTAATTTCTATACCTGCCCGTCTCCAATCAGTGGCTCTGGGTTGTAAACAGTTATTGTTGTTTTTATGGTTTTTGATTATATATATATTCGGCTTCGTGCTTCTAGGAGCAATGTGTGATCGTAGCTGTTTCTTCTTTTTAACTGCCAGTGGGGGTATGAACTGATTGGGTGGGAGCTTGGCTGTGTTCTGACTGTGTGGAGGTGTGTTCTGATTGGTTAGGGGCTTGGCTGTGCTCTGATTGAATGGGGGGTTGGCTGTGCTCTGGTTGGCTGGGGGAGTGTTCTGTTTCGGTGGGGGCTTTGTTGTGCTCAGGTTAGTCCGAGTTGCAGGGGGAATTGAGATGGTGAGCTGCGTTGCTGTTGTTTGGCTTTGCGTTTGTGGTCGTGCCTCATCTTCATGGTGGGTGTCAGTTTGCTTCATGTATGGATTGGAGGGGTTTATGATGCATAATGATGATGCGAATGATGCAACTGTGGTCTGGCTTCTGGTTTGTGGTCATGCCTCATCATCGGTGTGGGTTTGGGTTTGCTTTTTGCGTAGATGTGTGATGGTGACATCCTGTGTGGTTTTCGTGAGTGTGGGTCTGGTGTCATTCTTTGTGTTAGGGACTCATTTATCAATAAGAGCAGGTTTCCAAAGGCTCAAAGAGCCGAATGCAGCTGCAGAGCCGCAGGTTGCCGACCTGTGAACTAGACCTACCCAATTCCAGCAACCGTTCCTTATATGTTTTAGCCTCCAGTCCCCTGATCATCTTTGTTGCTCTTCTCTACACTCTTTCTAGAGTCTCAGCATCTTTTTTACATCGTGGTGACCAAAGTGGCCTTACCAAGGCGTTGTAAAGTGGTATTAATACTTCATGTCATCTTGATTCTATCCCTCTGTTAATGCAGCCTAACCCTGTGTTGGCCTTTTGGGCAGCTGCAGCACACGGCTGCCTCATATCTAAGTGATTGTCTACTAGGACTCTGAGGTGTCTCTCCCAGTTACTACTATTGAGCAAGGTACCCCCTATACCAGGGGTAGGCAACCTTGGCTCTTTTATGATTCATGGACTTCAACTCCCAGAATTCCTGAGCCAGCATGGGGGAACTATGGCCCCCTCATGACTCGTGGACTTCAACTCCCAGAATTCCTGAGCCAGTCATGCTGAGGGGAAAGGGAGAGATTTCCAAACTGAGCCATGTTGGCTCAGGAATTCTGGGAGTTGAAGTCCACGAGTCATAAAAGAGCCAAGGTTGCCTACCCCTGCCCTATACTATACATTTGGTTTTTCTTGCCTAAATGTAAACTGCATCCAGTTTTTGTCGAATTATAAAGTGGTACCAATTACCCCTTAATTCTTGGACCTCTCTTTAATGATCCTCCACCTGCTCCTCCTTGCCCTTCCCTCAGGTGCTTTGGAGAACAGGTTGACTAGGGGAATGGCAGAGAAAAAAGCCATTGTACTAATCAAAGCATCCCTCAGTGGTGCCATTTTCACTTCTGCTACGTTTGGTCTCTTGCTTTCGGCCAGCGCAGGGGCCTCAGGTTGACCTGCCCTCCTCCAGCCCGCGTGCCCTGAGCCTTCCCTTTCTCTCTCCCTCTTCCTTGGCCTAGGTGGAAGGGCAGGTGGTGGCCTTGTTGGTGCAGAATCTCGAGCGGCTGGATGAAGGCGTCAAGGAAGAGGCCGACGGCGTTCACAATACGCTGGGTAAGTTGGGTGCCCCTTGGAGGGGGAAGAGGTAAGGGGGTCAGATCTGCCCCCACCTTCCTAGACTTCACACTGGAGATGGCTGCTGAATCGATTGTAGACACCCACACACCCTCCCCGGCTCTCTGCTATCCACCCATCAGGGCTCACCATCCGTGTTCTGGAGGAGGATGGGCAGCACCTGGCTGCAGTAGAGTTTGTTGGCATCAGAAGGCATCTCTTTGTCTTGTGGTCCATAAATGTTATCCACTTATATAAGCAGTGCAAAAGAACACAAGGAAAATATATCGGTATGATAACCAAAAAGATGTTTTTGGTTATTGTATCGATACATTCTCGTGTTCTTTTGCATTGTTTATGAATGGACAATATTTATGGACAATAAGGCAAAAAGGAAAATGAGATGGGTTTGGAAATTAGAATAGATAGGATAGGATAGGATAGAACAGAATAGAATAGAATAGAAAATATAGAATAGGATAGAATAGAATAGAATTAGAGTAGAATAGGAATAGGAACAGAATAAATAGGAATAGAATAAAATAGAATAGAAAATATGGAATAGAATAGAATAGAAAATATAGAATAGGATAGAATAGAATAGAATTAGAGTAGAATAGGAATAGGAACAGAATAAATAGGAATAGAATAAAATAGAATAGAAAATATGGAATAGAATAGAATAGAATAGAATAGAATAGAAAATATGGAATAGAATAAAGAATAGAATAGAAAATATGGAATAGAATAAAGAATAGAATAGAAAATATGGAATAGAATAGAATTACAGAATAGAATAGAATAGAATAGTTGGAAGGGACCTTGGAGGTCTTCTAGTCCAACCCCCTGCTTAGGCTGGAAACTCTCTACCCTTTCAGACAAAAGGTTGTCCACTCTCTTCTTTAAAACATCCCATGTCAATGAAGATTCTCAATCCTCCAGTAGAGCTGTCCGGAGGTCCAGTTGCCATGACTCAACTTCCAGACAAGAGTGCGGACAAGAGCTTTTAATATGGGAGGGGACCCTCAGACCACCTCCAGCAACCTGGGCCTCTCAGGGCCATGACCTAGCCCTCATCAACCCTGGCCAAAGGACCACCCCCTCTTAGAGCAGTGATTCTCAACCTTGGCGACTTTTAAGCACGTGGACCTCAACTCCCAGAATCCCCCAGCCAACCATGGCTCTTAAAAGTTGCCAAGGTTGAGAAAGGATTGTCCTAGAGCAGGGGTCTTCCAACTTGGCCCTTTGATGACTTGTGGACTTCAACTCCCAGAATCCCTCAGCCAGGCACGCGTGCCTGGCTGAGGGATTCTGGGAGTTGAAGTCCACAAGTCATCAAAAGGGCCACATTTGAAGACCCCTGTCTTAGAGAATGTTGAAGACTGCTGGGTTGGGAAGGCTGTTGAGATACGTTACGAAACCTCTGGGAATTCAGAACTGACCCTGTCTTCTCCGTTCTCTCTTTCCCTCCGAACCCTTCTCTTCTCAAAGCTATCATTGAGAACATGGCGGAGTTTCGGCCAGAGATGTGTGTGGATGCTGCTCAGCAGGGCCTGATGCAGTGGCTCCTCAAGAGGGTGAAGGTGAGTGTCGGCCTCCTTCTCTCTGAGGGCTCAGGCAGGGTGGGCAACTGTGCTGGCTTTCGGGCCTGGGGACTTCAGTTCCCAGAATTCCTGAGCCAGCCGTGTTGAGGGTTGAGGGTTAGACTAGAAGACTTCCAATGTCCCTTCCAAACCCATTCTGTTTTCTACTATTGCTAGTATCAGCTTTGTATTGGTAGACAGGCTCAGCCTCGTGGTCATTTTCTCCAACTCCTGACAAGTGAACTAAAGAAAAATTAGCCAGGATATCCAGGTGATGATTTAAGACAGTGGTCTTCAAACTGGAAAGCTGGCTGAGGAATTCTGGGAGTTGAAGTCCACAAGTCTTAAAGTTGCCAAGTTTGAAGACCCCTGATTTAAGAGCTGGCCAGCTGATGCAATGATGATGATGATGATGATGGAAGCAAAGACCTACAAATAGAAAGACTGTGGCAAAGGCAAGCAAGGGTGGTACCAATAGTAATAGGTGCCTTGAGTGCCATCCCAAAACAGCTGGAGCACCACTTGGACACCATCATCGGCATTGACAAATTCCCATTAGTCAATTGCAAAAGGCAGCCTTACTAGGAACTGCTTCCATCCTGCAATGAGATCTGGAATACCATCAAACATCCACATCTGCTATCCCAGGTCCTTGGGAAGGACTCGATAGGTAGACAAAATGCCAAATCCAGTCTGAACATCTGGCTGACTCTGCAATGATCAATAATAAAGTTGGAAGGTACCTTGGAGGTCATCTAGTCCAACTCCCTGCTCAGGCAGGAAACCCTACACCATTTCAGACAAATGGCTGTCCAGTCTCTTCTTAAAAACTTCCAGTGTTGGGCGCATTCACCTCTTCTGGAGGCAGGTGGTTCCACTGGTTAATTGTCCTCACTGTCAGGAAGTTTCTCCTTAATTCCAGGTTGCTTCTCTCCTTGATGAGTTTCCACCTGTTGCTTCTTGTCCTGCCTTCAGGTACTCTGGAGAATAGCTTGACTCCCTCTTCTTTGGGGCAGCCCCTGAGATATTGGAAGATGCTATCATGTCCCCCCTTGTCCTTCTCTTCCTTAAACTAGACAGACCCAATTCTCTCATCCATTTGTCGTATGGATTCACCTCCAGTCCCCTAATCATCTTTGTTGATCTTCTCTGCACTCTTTCTAAGTCTTTGAGTCTTTGGCTGTTGTCTCTTTAAGAGCCTGTGTAAAAAATGGGAGTCTCTACTAGTGTGTGGTTTTTTTTTTCCTTTCTTTTCCCTTTCCTGCTGTATTTACTGTTTTGTTGGATTCTGCCTGTAGCACGCGTATGTATATTGTTCCTAGTGATACGTGTGTAGTATTGTAGATAAACCACCCTTTGGTACAAACCACTGTTGGCTGTGTCTGCTCCTGGGTTGTTGCAGGCTCTGACACAGGATGACTCATGGGAGCCTGAGGACTACAACTCCCATAACCTTGACCCCCCCCCAAGACCGGCCTCTGTTTGCCACAGGAAGGATGCTAAATGACCGGCGTCTCTGTTCTTCTCCCCCCTTGCAGGCTAAGATGCCTTTTGATGCCAACAAGCTCTACTGCAGCGAGGTGCTGGCCATCCTCCTCCAGAACACGGACGGTGAGCCCTGAACCTGCCCTTCCCCAGCTCATGGGGGGGAGGGCTCTGTGCCCCCCAACCCCCCTCCCACCTCCTCTCCTTGCCCTGGGCTCTCTGCTCAGTCCTGTGGATTTTAGGTACTGAGATTGACATGGCAGGTAGCTGTCAAAGCTGACCGTGCCCCCCTCCTTCTCCTTTGCCCAGTGAGGGGGGCAGTCAGATCTGACCTTTGACCTCTCCCCTCTTTCCCGCAGACAACCGGGAGATGCTGGGAGAGCTGGATGGGATTGATGTGCTGCTTCAGCAACTGTCGGTGAGTCATTTGTTGCCCTCTGGCTTGCCCTGGGAGGGCTCTGAGAGGAGAAGGTGGGTGGGCAAAGCTTAGCTGAGGGAAAAATGGAAGCTGAAGCCCAGCTGGCTTTGAGACCCTGGTGGGGAGGCTGCAGCCCACCTTGAGAGATCCTGAAAGAGCATTCACAGGTCCAGTCAATCAGAACAGCGCTGGGAGGGACCTTGGAGGTCTTCTAGTCCAACCCCCTGCTCAGGCAACAACTCCTCTACCATCTCAGACCCATGTTTGTCCAGTCTCTTCTTAAAAACCTCCAGTGATGGAGCGCCCACAACGTCTGGAGGCAGGTGGTTCCACTGGTTAATTGTTCTAACTGTCAATTAATTCCAGGTTGCTTCTCTCCTTGATGAGCTTCCATCCGTTGCTTCTTGTCCGGCCTTCAGGCGCTTCGGAGAATAGCTTGACTCCCTCTTCTTTGGGGCAGCCCCTCAAATGCTGGAATGCTGCTATCTTGTCTCCCCTCGTCCTTCTTTTCTCTAGAAGTAGCCATACCCAAATCCTGCAGCCGTTCTTCCTATGTTTTAGTCTCCAGGCCTTTAGTCATCTTAATGGCTCTTGTCTTCACTTTTTCCAAAGTCTCAACATCCTTTTTTCTAATGTGGTGACCCAAACTGGATGCAGGATTCCAGGTGTGGCCTTACGAAGGATTTACAAAATGGAGCTAACACTTCAGGTGATGTTGATTCTATGCCTCTGTCGATGCCACCAAGGACTGTAAACAGACGCACAGGATCCAAATCAGGGCAACTATGGGTACCGCTCTATAAATCCTTAGTAAGACCACCAGGACTTAGTCAGTCCTTGACTTAAGATCATTTGTTTAGCAACCTTTGACGTCGCAACAGCCCTGAAAAATGTGACTTGTGACCGGTTTTGACGTGATCAGAATTCAGATGCTTGACAAACCCCACCATGTATTGACGCTGGTTGCAGCGTTTCTGACCTTCCCAGTCGGCTTCTGAACAGCAAGTCTTTCTGTGATGGCTGATTTTGAGGTGTTTTTTTTTTAAATGCTTGCTTTCGTGTTTTTTAAAGATAGGTTCTTATTTTATTCAATAATAATAATAACAACAACAAACATCCACATCTGCTTATCCCAGGTCCTTGGTAAGGACTCGATAGGTAGACAAAATGCCAAATCCAGTCTGAACATCTGGCTGACTGTGCAATGATCCACCATAATCATAATAATAATAATAATAATAATAAAGTTGGAAGGTACCTTGGAGGTCATCTAGTCCATCCCCCTGCTCATGCAGGTAACCCTATAGCCTTTCAGACAAATGGCTGTCCAGTCTCTTCTTAAAAACCTCCAGTGCTGGAGCATTCGCCACTTCTGGAGGCAGGTGGTTCCCCTGGTTAACTTTTTCTCACTGTCAGGAAGTTTCTCCTTAATTCCAGGTTGCTTCTCTCTTTGGTTAATTTCCATCCGTTGCTTCTTCTCCTGCCTTCAGGCGCCTTGGAGACTAGCTTGACTCCCTCTTCTTTGGGGCAGCCCCTGAGATACTGGAAGTCTGCTATACTGTCCCCCCTCAGCAGCCGTTCCTTATATGCTTTAGCCTCCAGTCAAAATGCAAAAACACAGAACTCAAAAAAAAAAAAAAAAACCCAAAGGGAAAAAAAACCCCACAAAACAATGAAAGCATTAAAAAAAAGTTCATTAAAAAAAAACACCACCTATACGTATATCATCCCCTCTAGGTTTTTTTTTATCAAAGTTTTACTGAGTTTTATAGGGTTGGGGGAGGGATGGGAACTGGGGTTCGGGGTGGGACTCCGGATTGGGACGAGGATGGGAACAACAATAAAGGTCATCTACTCCATCCCCCCATTGACATTTTCAAGCTGTAGGAAACAGACTGTTGTCCGGGTACATAACGTTCAGTAACACTAATTAATATAATAGTAGATAACTATAATGAATATGAGAAACAATCACGAACAGTATCAGTTAATCAATACTTACCATTCATCTTACTAGTACATATACGCGATAACATAACATTCATTTCTCACTCGTTCGTTTTTCTGACCATTGGTCAAAATTACCCCATGTTTGGAAATAGACTGAATCTTCGTTCTCTTTAATCTCTAAAGTTAATCTATCCATTTCTGCACATTCTAAAATTTACTTAACTAGGATCTCTTCAGTTAGTAAGTTTGCATTTTTCCAGTATTGTGCAAATGCTATTCTCGCTGCTGTCAATATGTGCAATATTAAGTACTCCATCTCCTGCTTGTACTTGGCTCCTCGTATTCCTAACAGAAGGAATTCTGGTTTAAATTCCATCTGTATTTGAGTCATCTTTTCCAGCCATGTGTGAATCCTGAGCCAAAAAATTTTTCGCTCTTCGTATATCATCCCCTCTAGTTTGAATGCCGATTAATATACCTCTTTTTTGCAAAACCAGCCCTCCAAAAATTTTTTTTTAACCTACTGCATCTATTTGCAACTTGTGGACCTGCCTTCTATATGTTATATTAACGCTGAACGCCACCCAGGGTTGTTGAATACGAGACGGGCGGCAAATCCATTTCAAAATGAAAAAATAATATAAACTCCGTTAAGGGGAATCTGGATTCACTTCACGGCCGTGTGATTCACAGGGAATCGGCCAACAAAGACCATGCTGTCCTTAAGAACCGTCATTGCTTAGCAGCGGAAATTCCGCTCCCGGTTGAGGTCGTAAAGCGAGGACTACCCTTCTGTCGGAAGCTGCCCCGTTTGAAGACCTCTCCTGGCCCAGCCGTCCCCTTCCTGCTTCTCATCATCATGGCGTGGCTTCACTTGGATTTCGTGACGCGCCCTCTGCGCCAGGGCAGAGGACCTGCCTGTCTCCGGGTGCCCCCCTCGCCCCTGCCTTGCAGTCTGTGAGCGGAGGAACTCCTGGCAATGGGAGGATGGCAGCAATGGCCGCCCTTGAGTCTTCCCAACTCAGGAGAGCGGAGCTGGCTGCCTCTGGTAGCTTCTCAAGCGAGATTGACCCAAGAGCCATTGAGTGGAAAGACAACCAGGGGGCTGGAGTGTCCCCCCCACACACACACACACTCCCCTCCCCGGGTGGCACGGCAGGGATGTCCTGCCAGCCAGTGCGATACCAGCTGCCTGCCCCAGATTCGGCCTGGAGTCCCAAAGATGCTTTTTTCAAGGGGTAACTGGACTTCCTTGATTCCCCCCCAACTTGCAGAGGTTTCGCTTCTCATCCAAGGAGCTTCTTCAGTTCTGGCTGAAGGGTGGGGAATACCTTCCTTACTATATAAATGCTCCTTCGCATAAATGCTGCCGTTCCCCAGCCTGGTTGCAGGAATTACTTTACTTTACTTTATTTTGACTTGTATGCCGCCCTTCTCCTCAGACTCAGGGCGGCTCACAGCAAATAATACAAGTACAAAATATAAATTAGTTAAAATAATAATATACAATATAAAAACTATAAAACTATACCCACTCATACAACATACAGTCCCAATCAAAGGCCCAGGGGCAGAGCGCAGCTCACACGCCCCAAGCCTGTCTGCTTGGATGTGTTTTTAAGAGTTTTCGGAAAGCTAGGAGGGAGGGAGCAGTACGAACCTCTGAGGGAAGTTGATTCCAGAGGGCTGGGGCAGCAACAGAGAAGGCCCTAACCCTAGGTCCCGCCAAACGACATTGTGTAATAGACGGGACCCGTAGGAGGCCAACCCTATGTGCCCTAACTGGTCGCTGGGATTCATGAGGCAGAAGAATTGGGTATGTCTCGTCCAGTGAAAAGAAGGACCAGTGGCGCTACGATGGCTGTCTTCCAATATTTGAGGGGCTGCCCCAGAGAAGGGGAGGGGTGGGGGGTCCACCTCTTCTCCCAAAGCGCCTGAAGGCAGGACAGGAAGGAGAGGATGGAAGCTGACCAAGGAGAGAAGCCACCTGATAGTGAGGACCGTTCGCCAGTGGAACTCCTTGCCACCAGAAGTTGTGGGTGCTCCCATCACTGCAGGTTTTAAAGAAGAGGCTGGATGGACATTTGTCTGGAAAGGTTGGTGAGCTCTGGCAGAGACAGCTTGTGAATCTCCTGGGACTAGCACTGGTGAGGTTACGTAGTGGGGTCATGAAAGGTCTGCAAGAAAGCAGCCAAGCTCAGAAAGCATCAAGAGCCCCACAGGCCCCCCCTCCTCCTCCTCCTCCTCTCTGCAAACCCCCCTCACTTCTAGCAGTGATGATGATCCCTAGTTGGGTTATGAAACGTCGCCAAGAAAACGGCCCAGCTCAGAGAGCCCCCAGGACCCCACAGTTCAACCCTGAGCTACAGATATTTTCCTTTTATTGTGCTAAATGTGCCCCTGGGTCTTCCCGCCCCGCCCCCCGGTCAGGAGCCCCGTTCGGGTCCAGGGACAGCCTGGGGGGGGGTGTGGTGGATCCTGAGCGATCCCGGGAGAGGCTGGCTGCTGACCCCTCTGCCGCTTCCTCCCGGCGCAGGTCTTCAAGCGGCACAACCCGGGTCCGGCGGAGGAGCAGGAGATGATGGAGAACCTCTTTGACTCGCTCTGCTCTTCGCTGATGCTGAGCTCCAACCGGGAGCGCTTCCTGAAGGGGGAGGGGCTGCAGCTGATGAACCTCATGCTCAGGTGAGGCCGGGCGGGCGGGCGGGGGCTCCCCTCACCCCAGGCACGGGTGGCAGCTGGGTCCCCAGAGGCTGTGGGCGGTTTCCAGGAAGAGATCGGACACCCAGTTGGCTGGGAGGGGGTGGGCTCTCCTGCTTGAGCAGGGGGCTGGACTAGAAGACCTCCAAGGACACTTCCAGCTCTATGATTCTGTTCCTCCACATTCTATTCTTCCTCCTCTCATTCTCCCTCCCCCTCCTCTGTCTCCTGGGCCAGCCTCACTAAATGTCCGCCAGAAAACCACCCAGCTCAGAGAGCACCAAGGACCCCACAGTCCTCCTCCTCCTCCTCCTCCCTTGTAGCACTGATGATGTAACCAAGTTGGGTCATGAAACGTCTGCAAGGAAACCACCCAGCTCAGAGAGCAGCAAGGACCCCACAGTCCTCCTCCCCCTCCTCCCCCTCCTCTTCGCAAGCCCCCTCCCTTTTGTACTGATGATGTTATTACCTAGTTTGGTCGTGAAAGGTCTGCCAGGAAACCAGCCAGCTCAAGAGAGCCGCGAGGGCCCCAGCGGGCAGAGTCATGTTGCTCTTGTGGAAAGGAGCTGCCAGCTGCCCTCAGGAGTTTGTGGCAGGTGCTGAGATGGCAGCAACCCCCCCCCTTGCCTCTTACGTGCCCCCCCTCCCCGCCCACACTTTTGTTTCCCCGCCCGTTTGTGGATGCGTCCAGTGCACCCCCTTGGCGTCTGGCTTCGGAGTTCTGTGCAACACCCAGAGCTGATGTTGAGGCCGATGGGACGTCAGAGACCCCAGACCCAAGATACATGCATGCATGAAAGCTCCCTTTTCCTCCCCCCCCTTTCACGGGGGGGGTGGGTGGGGGGCGGGAGGACCGAGCTCAGCTTTGCTGGAGGGGAGGGGGCTGTCGGGAAAGGGGTCTGCCAGGAGACTGCAGCAGCAGGGACCTGAATAAAGAACCAGAAAGCATGGATTATTTGGAGGGGGGGCGGTGTTTGCAGAGTTTGCTACAGGCTAATTAAAGCTGCTTTGCAAGGGAGGGGGGCAGAGAAGAGGGAGGGGCTTCTCAGATCTCTTCCGTCCTTCTCTCCCCTGGACTGAAGGCTGCTCTCTGTGGCCCCGCAGAGCTCATTAGCCGGAGACCTGGAGCCCGGCTGGAGGGAGCCGACCTTCTGCTTTGTCTCCCTGCCTCTCCCCATCCATCCCTCCATCCCTCCCCTGCCTTCTCCTTTTCTCCCCACCCCTCATTTCCGTCTCATTGGGGGGTTACGCCACGTCCCACCCCCACCTCCTCCATCTTGGCCAAGATCAAATACAGGTCCTCCCTTTACGGAGGTTGTGGGCGCTCCATCTCCGGAGGTTTCTGAGAAGAGACTCGGACAGCCGACTGTCTGAAACGGTAGAGGGTCTCCTGCTTTTGAGCAGGGGGTTGGACTAGAGGACCTCCAGGGTCCCTTCCAGCTCTGTTCTGATTGATCGATTGGGTGATTGAGCAGGAGGTTGGGCTAGATGACCTCTAAGGCCCCTTCCAGCCCTGTTCTGATTGATTGATTGATTGGGTGATTGGGTGATTGAGCAGGGGGATGGACTAGATGACCTCCAAGGTCCCTTCCAGCCCTGTTCTGATTGATTGAGTGATTCAGCAGAGGGTTGGACTAGATGACCTCTAAGGTCCCTTCCGGCTCTGTTCTGATTGAGTGATTGAGCAGGGGGTTAGACTAGATAACCTCTAAGGTCCCTTTCAGCTCTGTTCTGATTGATTGAGTGAGTGATTCAGCAGGGAGTTGGACTAGATGACCTCTAAGGTCCCTTCCATCTCTGTTTTGAGTGATTGAGTGATTGAGCAGGGGGTTGGACTAGATGACCTCCAACGTCCCTTCCCTTCCAGCTCTATTCTGATTGATTGATTGATTGATCCCAGGGATTTTCCCTTCTCCCAAGCCCTTCCCCTCCCCCCCCCCAGGTCATTTTGTGAGTGTCAGAAACCGCTTGTCCCTTTCCTCCCCCCTTTATCCCCCCACCCTCCCCCTCCCCAGACTTTATGGCAGGAAGTTTTCCCACCTGCCTTGTCCGCATTCGCTTATAGAGCGCTGAAGCCAGAGGAGGCAGGGCCGTTAAGCGAACCCGCCATTGACTCTGCTCGTCAGCCGGGAGGCCACGAACCCTCATTAAGGACCTGCCAGTTGCCGAGCATCTTGAACTTCAATCGGTTGCAACGGCCCTTCAGTGTGACAAATGGCCATAAGTCACTTTTTTTTTTTCCAGGCTGTATAGCAGGGGCTCTCAACCTTGGCCACTTTAAGACTGGTGGACTTCAACTCCCAGAATTCCTCAGCCAGCTTTGCTGTATAGGGTCTTCTGCTTCAGCAGGGGCTTGGACTAGAAGACCTCTGAGGGTCCCTTCCGACTCTGCCCTTCTGCTTTCCTTGGGAAAGCTTTGGCAGAGGTGGCTGCTGGCCGCGCATAAATCGACTGGCGTTCAGTACGGCTGGCCCTTCCTCCGGCAGCGCCTGGGCAGCCAGCAAAGGCCTCTGCACAGGTCAAAGGAAGCCAGCAGGGACCCCCCTCCCCAGCTTCTCTCTTTCTCTCTCTCTCTCTCTCCCCCCCACCAGCCCAATCCATCCTGTGGCTTCCCACGTCACCCGCCCAGAGATGGAGACTGCCTTTTTCCCTTAGGAGAGGAAGAGGAAGGAGGAGGAGGAGAAAAAGGAGGAGGGGGAGGGGGAGAGGAGGACCGTGGGGGTCCTGGGTGCTCTCTGAGCTGGGTGGTTTCCTTGCAGATGTTTCACGACCCAACTAGGGAACATCATCAGGGCTAGAAGGGAGGGGGGTTTGTAGGGAAGAGGAGGAGGGAGGGGGTGGGAGGAGAGGTCCTTGGTGCTCTCTGAGCTGGGTGGTTTCCTTGCAGATGTTTCACGACCCAACTAGGAAATATCATCAGTGCTAGAAGGGAGGAGGAGGAGGAGGAGGAGGAGGAGGAGGAGGAGGAGGAGAACTCTGGGGTCCTTGGGGCTCTTTGAGCTGGGTAGTTTTCCTGCAGACGTTTCATGACCCAACTAGGGAACATCATCAGAGCTAGAAGGGAGGTGAGTTGGAGGAGGAGGAGGAGGAAGAAGAAGGACAGCTGGGGTCCTTGGTGGTCTCTGAGCTTTGTTGTTTTTTTGCAGACGTTTCATGACCCAACTAGGGAACCTCCTCAGTGCTAGAAGGGAGGGGGGTTTGCAGAGAGGGGGAGGAGGAGGAACTGTGGGGTCCCGGGTGCTCTCTGAACTGGGTGCTTTTCTTGCAGACGTTTCATGACCCAACTAGGGAACCTCCTCAGTGCTAGACGGGAGGAGGAGATTTGGGGCCCAGTTGTTGTAACACGAGGACCCCCTGTACCATTTCCGACCAATGGCTCTCCAGTCCTCGTCTTGAAAACTCTCCCGGGTTGGCGCACTCACAACTGTTGGGAGTGAAGCCGTTCCACTAATTAACTTAATCCACTAATTAAGTAATTTCATAAATTACTTAAAACACACCTCTGCCGGCAGGCCTGGGGTAGTTAACATCTTGTCCCAAGCCAGTGTATGTCTGTGTGTATGTTGAATGGTTGGTTTTTTAAATCAAGGGGTTTTATATACATGTATTTTTATATATGTTGATTTCTACTATGTTGTGAGCCGCCCTGAGTTCTCCGGAATAGGGCGGCATAGAAGTCAAATAAATAAATAAATAAATAAATAAATAAATAAATAAATAAATAAATAAATAAATAAATAAATAAATAAATAAATAAATAAATAATAACAACTGCTCGGATTCTCCAAATTGGGGCATCAGTGCAGACATTTCTTTTCCTGAGCCGCTTGGCGGGATGTTTCCCTAGCAGGATTGGATCCCAGGCCCTGTTTTCCAAAGCAGGCCCCTTTGGCAAGTGTCACTCAAGGCAGGGAGCTCGGGTTAGGGCAGGGGTGGGGCAGCTGTGAGCCCCATTATGACCTGTGGACTTGCGACTCAGGCTGGCTCAGGAATTCTGGGAGTCGAAGTCCACAGCTCCCCATAAAGGCCAGCCTGGCTCTAAGTGATTAAGATGAACTGCCTGCCCTCGGATAGTACAAATATTTCAAATTAAAAAAACCAACCTTGGACAGATCGGTCAAACCATCCATCGATCTCTAAAAGCCTGAAATTAAATTGCCATGAATATTCCAGGGATCAGCTCCTTGCAGCAGCTGCCTGAGCACTGATCAATATGCAATTGCTTCTTCCAAAGAAACAGAGACCTTAATTGCAACAGGAGCGGTGGGTGCTCCCTGGCTGGAGATTTTCAAGAAAAGATTCGTCCTGGAAGGGAGGAAGACTCCTGTCTTGGACAGGGGGTGGATTAGAAGAATAGAATAGAATAGAATAGAATAGAATAGAATAGAATAGAATAGAATAGAATAGAATAGAATAGAATAGAATAGAATAAGGAATAGAATAGAATAGAATAGAATAGAATGAATAAGGAATAGAATAGAATAGAATTATAGAATAGAATAAAGAGAGGAGAGAATAGGATAGGATTAGAATAGAATAGAATAGAATAGAATAGAATAGAATAGAATAAGGAATACAATAGAATAGAATAGAAGATAGCATGGAATGGAATAGAGTAGAGTAGAGTAGAAATAGAATAGAATAAGAGTAAAATTAGAATAGAGTAGGAATAGAATAAGTAGAATAGAATAGAAAATATGGAATGGAATGGAATAGAGCTGGAAGGGACCGTCATAAATATGAAACGTTCCTTTTTCTTTTCCTCTTCCTCCCCCCCTCCCCTCCTCCTCCCCTCTCCTCCCCCCCACCTCTGCAAACTCCTCTCCCTTGTAGCATTGATGACATTACCTAGTTGATCATGAAACATCTGCAAGAAAACCACCCAGCTCAGAGAGCACCAGGGACCCCCACAGCCTTCATCCTCCTCCCCCATCCCCCTCCTCCCTCCTCCTTCCTAGCACTGATGATGTTCCCTAGTTGAGTCATGAAACGTCTGCAAGAAAACCACCAAGCTCAGAGAGCACCAAGGACCCCCACGGTCGTCCTCCTCCTCCTCCTCTCCACAAACTCCATTCCCTCCTAGCACTGATGGTGTTCCCTAGTTGAGTCATGAAACGTCTGCATGAAAGCCATCCAGCTCAGAGAGCACCCAGGATCCCCACAGTCTTCATCCTCCCCCTCCCCGGCCCACCCCAGGCTCATTGGCCCGGCTCTCCTCTCCTCTCCTCCGCAGAGAGAAGAAGATCTCCAGGAGCAGCGCCCTGAAGGTCCTGGACCACGCCATGATCGGGCCAGAGGGGGCCGACAACTGCCACAAGTTCGTGGACATCCTGGGCCTTCGCACCATCTTCCCGCTCTTCATGAAGTCCCCCAAAAAAGCCAAGAAGGTGGGCACCTCCGAAAAGGAGCACGAAGGTAGGAATTCCTCCCCGCTCGCCCTTCCGCTCTTCCCGGGGCAGGTGCCCTCAAAAGGAGGGCCTGATCCTGCCACGCCCAGTCAGTTTCTCCTCCCGTGGGCAGAGCCAGCCGGGAAAGAAAGCCGGGAGGCAGCTGGGCTGCTCCTCCTTGTCGTTCGAACTCCCTCCCTGCTCACTGGGTGTCTAATTAGCTCTGGCATCTGTGCCCGAGGTTTGAAGCTGTCTCTTTGATGCCAGCTCTTTGGAAAAAAGCCATCATCCCACCTCCAAATGTCACCTCCACAGCAGTACTTGTGCCTCCCGGCACTGAAGTGTGACATGAACATCAGGCAGCGCAAACACAAATTGCTGGTGGCTCCGTGTGGCCTTCTCGCTTTCCTTCCGTTGAGTCCCCAGAGGTGGGGTGGGGTGGGGGAACATCCAGGTTTCCCTTCGTCAGCCTGAACAGCTGGTGATTTCAACCCGGGTCGATCACGAGGAATGGTGAGACTGGGACGAAAGACGGAATAGGGACACCTCCCTGGACGGGTGTTTCCAGAAACAGGCCAAAAGGTGTGTGATTTGTTGCACTGGGGACGAAGTGGGACACAAATTGTTCGCCTAGGGCCTAGGCCAGGGGTAGGCAACCTTGGCTCTTTTATGACTGGTGGACTTCAACTCCCAGAATTCCTGAGCCAGCATGGGGGAAGTATGGCCCCTTCATGACTCGTGGACCTCAAATCCCAGAATTCCTGAGCCAGCATGGGGGAACTATGGCCCCGTCATGACTGGTGGACTTCAACTCCCAGAATTCCTGCGCCAGCCTGGCTCAGCTTGGAAACCTCTCCCAGGAATTCGCTCCGAGTCTCCGGAGAGGAGCGGCATACAAGCCCGAATAATAATAAATTCTGGGAGTTGAAGTCCACGAGGCATAAAAGAGCCAAGGTTGCCTACCCCTGGCCTAAGAAGTGGGCCTTGACTTCCTTTGTGCTGAATATGTGCTCTGTCATCTTCTCCAAAAAAGAAAAAAGAAGAAGATGAACAGAGAGGGGAAAAGATATACAGTATATCGGCTTTGTGGTGTTTTCTGAAGTTGTGGTCATTTCTGCTAAGAGTTGCTTGGTGTGCTGAATTTATGGGTGGGATTCGCAAGAAATGAATATTCCAGGTTAAATGTCTATAGAGATTCTCCATCGTCCAGATCATGGTTGTCACAAAGGCACTTTTCTAAAAGTCAATTGGACTTGCTTGGTACTACTACTACTACTACTAATAATAATAATAATAATAATAATGCCATTAGTCAGTTGCAAAAGGCAGCCTTATTAGGAATTGCTTCCATCTTGCGATGAGATCTGTAATACCATCAAACATCCACATCTGCCTATCCCAGGTCCTTGGAAAGGACTTGATAGATGGACAAAATGCCAAATCCAGTCTGAACATCTGGCTGACTCTGCAATGATCCATAATAATAATAATAATAATAAAGTTGGAAGGGAGCTTGGAGGTCATCGAGTCCAACCCCCTGCTCAGGCAGGAAGCCCTATCCCATTTCAGACAAATGGCTGTCCAGTCTCTTCTTCAGGACCTGCACTGATGGAGCACCCACAACTTCTGGAGGCAGATGGTTCCGCTGGTTAATTGTTCTCACAGTCAGGAAATTCCTTCTTAATTCCAAGTTGCTTCTCTCCCTGATCAGTTTCCCTCCATGTCTTCTTGTCCTGCCTTCAGGGTCTTTGGAGAATAGCTTGACTCCCTCTTCTTTGGGGCAGCCCCTGAGATACTGGAGCACTGCTATCCTGTCCCCCCTCATCCTTCTCTTCGTTAAACTAGACATACCCAATTCCAGCAGCCGTTCCTTATATGTTTTAGCCTCCAGTCCCCTGATCATCTTTGTTGCTCTTCTCTGCACTCTTTCTAGAGTCTCTACATCTTTTTTACATCGCGGTGACCAAAACTGGATGCAGGATTCCAAGTGTGGCCTTACCAAGGCCTTGTAAAGTGGTATCAACACTTCACCTGATCCCGATTCTATCCCTCTGTTGATGCAGAGGGATAGAATCCCTCTGCATTAACTTTTTTTCCTTGAAAAGGTTTCGCTTCTCATCTAAGAAGCTAGAACTAAAGAAGCTTCTTGGATGAGAAGCAAAAGGTTTTCAAAGGGAAAAAAAAAAAACCCAAGAAAGTTGAGTTGCAAAGGAGAAACGTTGTGAGTCTCGCAGGCAGAAGAAATATTAATCCCCTGTCAGGATTAATCGGAACTAAGCCTGAGGAAAGAGACTGTGCAAAGTGATGGAGAGTGGAAAGAATGTACGTTGCCAGCGACACAGCAATATGTGGAGTTCACTAATGAGAAGAGTTTAAAAAGGATTCTTGGTGGAATGGATGAAAGGAGGAAAAGTGTAGGTGAGGAAGGAATGTGTTCCAGAGGAATGACAGGAGTGGAAAACGAGAGACATCAGGTGAACAGAGAGAGAAAGATCAGTGTAGTCAAAACAAAATAAGGAATGGTTGAGATTAAAAGACGGCAAGAAAATGCAGAACAGTTCTGGTGGAAACAAAATAATAATAATTTGGAAGTAGGTAAAAAGAACTAAACAAGAAGTTTTCGGAGAAGCAACGGAATTTACAAATAAGCGAGTAAAAATCCACATCTGAAAGTCTGACGAAAAAACAGAGAGAGGTTTTTAATGGGAATAAATATAATATGTTGAAGTCTGGAAGCAAAATGAAATATTCCTGGGTGTCCAACTCTGGCCACTTTAAGACTTGTGGACTTCAACTCCCAGAATTCCCCAGTGGCCAGAGTTGGACACCCTTGAATATTTCATTTTGCTTCCAGACTTCAACATATTATATTTATTCCCATAAAAACCTCTGAATGTTAGTATCTATGGGGGAAGAAAGTAATGAAAATAATTATTTCTTTCTGCTGTGATTATAGTTTGACCAAACACTAGTGGACTCTGTGCAGGATACAACCAGGATATGCCTCCAAAGCACGCTAATAGTAGAAATCAACATTTTTTTAAAAAACGGATACAAAAGGACTGTTTGCTTAACCTCACTGCCAAATGCCTATTTCTATTTTGGCCTGTTGTAAAAATCCTTGTAAAGTAGGATTGTAAAGTAAATACTTTGCTTTGTAAAGTATCTCCCTGGGGAAGATCCCTCTATTAAAAATGGGCCACCCTGGAGAGGGTTTGTTACGTGGCACCTTCCCTCTCCAAATCTGCAGGGGATGCTCTCTAAATAGCCCAAATGCACGGACAGAACCAATGTTGTCAAGTTGTTGCCTTGCGCATCCCAGTGCTATGCTCTAAAAGGCTTTGGTGACTAGCACTTCAGAATTGGTCCAGTGACCAATCAATACAGCTTCAGAAATGATGTTGATTCTTATTTGATGAGGTTGACTTAGCTGGAACCATGTTCCTCCAGGCCTTCTCGTCCTCCACCATCTTCTGGAATCCCTTGAAGCTCACGCCTGCTGCTTCAGGGACTCCCTGAGGCCCCCTCCTTCTCTGTCGTCCCCTTCTTCTCTCGCCCTCCATCTTTCCCAGCATCAGGCTCTTCTCCAGGGAGTCCTTCCTTCTCATTAGGTGGCCAAAGTCCCTGAGTTTCCACTTCAGGATCTGGCCTTCTAAAGAGCAGTCGGGGTGGATCTCCTCTAGGACTAAAGTTTGCAAGAGCAAATGCGAGAGCTGCAGGGGGATCCCTTTGCTGCAGAAGGAGAACAAGGAACAAGAGGTTGAAATGGCAGCTGCTTGAGAAGGACGGGAAAGAGGGGAAGAGAACAGGCTGATTTAGAGAAAGCAGTTGCGATTAAGTGAATAAGAGGATAATTTGCCTGTTCAAAGGGAAGATGGGGTCGGGGCTGGGGGCTGAGCCAGTGGCCGGCCTGAATTATAAAAGAGAGTTTTTTAAAAAAAAAACACAAAACAGCTGAGCTGTGCTGTCTGGAGGGAAGCAAGGAGGACCAGGGCGGGAAAGTTAAGGAGGGAAAAAGGAGTCGGTGGGGAGGAAGGAGAAGACTCGGGAAGGTGTGGCTGGATGCAAGTAGAAATCCTCAAAAAGAATGAAATGAGAATTTTCAATTGGGATAGAGCTGGAAGGGACCTCGGAGGTCTTGTAGTCCACCCCCCCCCCGCTCAAGCAGGAGAGCCTGTATCCCTTCGAACAGGGGGCTGTCCAGTCTTTAAACAATAGAAGGCGATGCACAGGTGGCCCTTGACTTTTGTGTTCATTTACTGACCGTTCAAAAGGGATCAATGGCCGTTTTTCACCCTTAATGACCGTCGCAGCGTCCTCGCGGCCGTGTGATCAAAATTTGGATGCCGGGGCAACTGGTTTCATATTTATGACGGTTGCAGTGTCTTGGGGAGGGGGGGTCACGTGATCCCCTTTTGCGACCTTCCGACAAAGTCTGTGGGGAAGAAGCCGAATTCACTTCACAGCCGTGGGGCTGGCTTAACGACTGCAGGGATTCGTAGAATCGTATAGTCATCATAGAATCGTAGAGTTGGAGGGGACCTCCCGGGTCATCGAGTCCAACCCTCTGCTCGAGGCAGGATTCCCTAAACCATCCCAGACAGATGGCCGTCCAGTCTCTGCTTGAAGACCTCCATCGAAGGGGAGCTCACCACCTCCTGTGGCAACCTGTTCCACTGGTCGATCACCCTCACTGTCAGAAGAAGTTTTTTTCTAACATCTAATCTGAATCTTTTCCCCTGCAGTTTCATCCCATTGTTTCTAGTCCTTCCTTGGGCAAGTGAGAACAGGGCTGATCCCTCTGCACTGTGACAGCCCTTCAGGTATTTGTAGACAGCTATCATGTCTCCTCTCAGTCTTCTTTTCTGTAAACTAAACATTCCTAATTCCTTTAACCGTTCCTCATAGGACATGGTTTGTAGACCGTTCACCATCTTGGTAGCTCTCCTTTGAACCTTCTCCAGTTTGTCAGTGTCTTCCTTGAACTGGGGTGACCACAACTGGACACAGTACTCCAGGTGAGGTCGGACCAAGGTAGAGTAGAGGGGAATAATAACTTCATGTGATCTGGACTCTATGCTTCTCTTGATACACCCCAGAATCGTGTTTGCCTTTTTTGCAGCTGCTTCACACTGTTGCCTCATGTTCAATCGATGATCCACTAGGACACCGAGGTCCTTTTCACATGTACTGCTGCTCAGCTGGATTCCTCCCATACTATATGTGCTTTTTTCATTTTTCTTACCCAGATGTAGTACCTTGCATTTTTCCTTGTTAAATACCATTTTATTAGTTGCAGCCCATTGTTCGAGTTTCTCCAAATCTTTTTGAATCCTTTCTCTCTCTGCTCTGGTGTTTGCAATCCCTCCTAGCTTTGTGTCATCTGCAAATTTGATCAGTTTCCCCTCAATTCCCTTATCCAAATCATTTATAAAAATATTAAACATAACTGGGCCCAGAACAGAGCCTTGTGGCACTCCGCTTGAGACTTTCTTCCAGTTGGATGTGCAGCCATTTATAGCCACTCTTTGAGTATGATTACTAAGCCAGTTATGAACCCACCTAACAGTCACCCTGTCAATCCCATATTTGATCATTTTTTCAATGAGGATGGTGTGAGATACTTTGTCGAAAGCTTTGCTGAAATCCAGAAATACTATGTCTACTGTATTTCCCTGATCAACCCATTCCGTGATTTTGTCATAGAATGAAATTAGATTAGTTTGACACGACTTGTTTGTTACAAACCCATGTTGACTGCTGTTAATTATTGAATTCCCATCCAAATGCTGACATATATGTTGCTTAATAATTTGTTCAATAATCTTTCCTGGTATTGAAGTCAGGCTAACGGGCCTGTAGTTCCCTGGGTCTGCCTTCTTCCCTTTTTTGAAGATAGGGACAACATTTGCCCTTCTCCAATCATCTGGGACTTCTCCTGTTCTCCATGACTTTTCAAAGATTACAGCAAGTGGTTCAGCAATTACTTCTGCTAATTCCTTCAGTACCCGAGGATGTAATCCATCTGGACCTGGAGACTTAAACTCATTTAAGTTAGCTAAGTGTTCCCTTACTTTCTTTGTGTCGATTACCTGCCTTAATTCTCTTAGTCCTTCACTAGCACAGTGAAGGTCAGTTGCAATTACATTATCTTTCTTACCGGTAGAAAAAACAGATAAAAAATAGGAGTTTAGAATCTCCGCCTTCTCAAGATCACTTTTGATGACTTCCACATTCTCGTTCTCTAAACTTCCTATAGCCTCTTTAACTTTTCTTTTGCTTTTGACATATCCCCAAAACCCTTTTTTATTGTTTTTAGTCTCTCTTGCAAGCCTCAATTCATTATTAACCTTAGCTTTTCTGATACTTGCCCTGCAGTTTGTACAGATTGCATTATAATCTTCCTTAGATATGTATCCCTCCGTCCAATTCTTAAACATTTCTTTTTTCCTTTTTAGCAAGTTTTTAAGTTCTAGGTTTATCCACCCTGGTCTCTTTAGATGTTTCCCATTCTTCCTTCTTTGAGGAATTGTTAAAGATTGCGCTTCTAGTATTGCATTTCTCAAAATATCCCATCCTTCTTGGACATTTCTATCCCTTAGTACATTCAGCCATTTGATCCCCCCTACCCTCTTCTTGAGTCCATCAAAATCTGCCCGTCTGAAGTCCAACTTTGAAGTCTGAGTCCTCTCAGGCTTTCCTTCCCTTATTATGCAGAATTCAAGGATAACATGATCACTACCTCCTAAGGTCCCAGAATCTCTGATTTCCTCGACCATTTCCTCCCTGTTTGTAAGGATTAGATCGAGGATAGCCAATCCTCTTGTTTTCTCCTCCACTTTTTGGTGGATGAAATTGTCAGCAAGAGAGAATAAGAACTTATTAGACTTCTGGCTTTTGACTGAGAGAGATTCCCAACAAATGTCTGGATAGCTAAAATCTCCCATAATCACTATATCATGCTTTCTTGATAGTTTAGCCATTTGATCTAGAAAGAGGTCATCCATATCTTCTGTTTGTCCAGGGGGCCTATAATAGACTCCTACAATAGTATCCTTTCTGTTGTTCTCCCCATGAATTCTTACCCATACAGATTCTACTGAGTTTCCACTCTCTGAAACCTGGATCTCTGAGGAGACAAATGCTTTTTTAACATAAAGTGCAACACCCCCTCCTCTTTTCCCTTAAGAACTATGTCAGGGAAGGTCGTAAAGTGAAGCAAAACTCACTTTACGACTGTCTCACTTAGCAACAGAAATGTTGGGCTTTGTTAGGATGGTAAGTTGAGAACCAGCTGTACAGATGGCCCTTGACTTGTGAATAGACTGGAGGCCAGAATTTCTGTCGCTAAGTGAGACAGTTATGAAGTAGGTCACGCTGCATTACAATGTTAAAACAAACTTAGCTTTCGCTGGTCCACTGCCAATGTCTTCAGAGTAAAGCATATATATATATATATATGTATATATATATATAACACTATATGTATATAGTGTTTCTTTTTTAGATAGCACCCTGTAAACCCAAATATGGGAGGAAGAAATCATTCTTTCCTTATTTCTTTGTTAACAATTTTAAAAAACATATATACACACACACACACACACACACACACACACACACACACAAACATAAAAGTCGTGGACCACCTGTACAGGAAATATATATAGGTAGGTCTTTGGTTCTTCAGGTTTTCTCCCACGTAGAATTTGAAGTGTCTTGGCGACGTTTCGACGAAGTCGCCAAGACACTTCAAATTCTACGTGGGAGAAAACCCGAAGAACCAAAGACCTACATACAAACACCCACGAAAACCTCAGAAAACACACACACACACACACACACACACACACACAGAAAATGATTATATCACAAATATATATATCCCTTGCAAATGATAGTTTGAGATTGCAGGTATCTCCAGCCCCTGTGAGGACTTTCCAGAAACCTCACATAATTCAAAAGCACAAAGAAAAATGAGGAGACAGTTAAGCACATTCAGGAAAGTCTAAGTTTATCTCACCAAGAGATAAAAGAGAACTGAGGTTGCAGAAGGGAGAGAAAACTCCAGCCAGAATAAATTTACTTGTCTCTTTGCAAATTCAAACTAGTGAGAATCAGGGGACAACTTGCTGCAGGAGAAAGAGAATATAGAATAGAATAGAATAGAATAGAATAGAATAGAATAGAATAGGACAGGACAGGACAGGACAGGACAGGACAGGACAGGACAGGACAGGACAGGACAGGACAGGACAGGACAGGACAGGACAGGATAACAACAGGATAACAACAGAATAACAACAGAATAAGAGCAGAACAGAATAACAGAATAGAATAAGAATGTAATGGAATAGAATAGAATAGAATAGAATAGAATAGAATAGAATAGAATAGAATTCAGAATAGAATATAGAATAGAACAGAAATAGAATATAGAATAGAATAACAGAACAGAATAAGAACAGAACAGAATAACAGAACAGAAGAATAGAATAGAATTCAGAATAGAATATAGAAGAGAAGAGAAATAGAAATAGAATATAGAATAGAATTCAGAATAAAATATAGAATAGAACAGAAATAGAAATAATAGATATAGAATAGAATTCAGAATAGAGTAGAATATCTTTATTGTCATTGAGCAACTCACAACGAAATTAAGTCCTGTCCACAGTGCACACTACATACAAATAAAAAACCCAAATAAGAACATACATTACATACACACATCCTTCACATTCTATTCACCATTGCGCTGCCGCCCCTAGTATTGCACTTCAACTATATACAGTGGTATTTAATATGGTTACAGCTGTGGGATAAAAAAAACTATTTTTCAGCCTCTTTGTCTTCATTTTTATTATCCTGCACCGTCTGCCAGACGGTAATAGTTCAAAAAAAGAACGTCCAGGATGAGATGAGTCTTTGGGAATATTTTGAGCTTTCCTAGGACAACGGGAACTGTACAGTTTGTCTGTGGGGGGGGGAGGAGGAGAGGGCAGCCAACAATCCTCTGAGCGATGCTAGTGACCCTCTGGAGCGCTTTGCTCTCGGCTGCTCTGCAGCCAGCAAGCCATAAATGGCCCCTGGCCCCCCCTAACAACCCTGAACCCACCAGAACCTCGCCCCCCTTTGCTTTCTACTCAACCTGAGTATTTTTATAGTCTAGTGAACACAAACCCCTCAAGTAGCCCCCCTTTGCCTACAGTTTCCACCCACAGCAATTTCCTGGCCTTCATCATCCACTTTCCGTGCTCAGCTGGCGCTTCCAGCAGGCTTTTAGCTTCAAAACATGAAATCTTAAAACTCTGCAAGATGACAAGACGTCAATAAATAAAAAAAAACATCCCTCCATCCCTACGTGGCTCCTTTCCCCAGGAGCGCTGCCTTCTCTTGCGGTCTTGGACGGCTGCACACACACACACAAAAACCCAACCCAATTTATTTTATTTTATTGTGCTGAGGTTTTTCTCTTCCCTTCCTTCTCTCACGGGCTCTCACCTTGTTCTGCGACCAAGTCGGACCGCCCAGGGACCCGGGCTAATTTCCCCCCTTTAATTGCTCGTTTTAATTAGAGCGGTTCCCCAGCGGTGGTGGCCGTTCTCATCCCTCCAAGTAGCCTCCGTGGTCCTCCTCCGCCCAGCTGCCCAGGGATATCCTGTCATCTCCGCCATATGACTGTCCTGAGCTACGGGCAGGCCTTTTGCCAACCGCTCAGCTGTTTCCGCAGGTTTCGATTCCGGCTCCTTCAGTGGGAAATGGAAACCCGCCCTGGATATTGGGGGGGGTGGGGTGGGGGCTGACATTTTGGCCAGGCTGCAAACACAGCTAGTCCTCTGACTTACGGCCAGCGTGGAGCCCCCCGATTTCCGTTGCTAAGCGAGACGGTTCTTAAGCAAATCTTGCCCCCATTTTAACGGCCTTTTTCGCCCCCGGCAGCGAATCAGTGCAGTGGATGAGTTAGTAACCCGGTTAGCAACCCAGATTCACTTGAATCTGGCTTGCCCCGCTGACTTTCCTTGTCAGGAGATGGCTGGGGCATTCTGGGAGTTGAAGTCCTCAAGTCTAGAAAAGTTCCAAGGTTGGAGAGCCCCTGGCATAGGATCTCCTGCCTGAACAGGGGGTTGGACTAAATGACCTCCAAAGGTCCCTTCCAATTCTCTTATTCTGTCATTCAAGACCATCAGAAGGGATAATGTACGTAGCATCCCATGTGGTCCAAGAGCCACAAAACCCATGCCAGGGCCTGTATAGCTGTGCTTGTGACACACAAACACACACACACACACACACGTGCGTGCGGACAAACTCTCTGCGTTGGAAGTCCTCAAAGGAGAATTTTTCCTCCCTTTTTCCTATAAAGTTTTCAGATTGTCAGTACTGTTTAAAATGACTGTAGAGCAAAGGTCCCCAACCGTCTGGGTTTGGTGGGCCGGAAAGGGAGGCAGGCACCATGACACACCCATGTGCATGCGCAAACGGGGCTGCACGCGTGGCAGTGCCACAAATGGGGCAGCGCTAGCGCAGGACGGGCGCTCGCAGCAGCGCTAGAGCGAGTGGGGGGGCGTGAGTGCACGCACAAGGCACTGGGCATCCCTTCACGTGGCCCGGTGGCACCGGGCCCTGGCCCACAGGTTGGGGAGCCCTGCTGCAGAGCACGGCATTCAACTGCTCGGATGCACATGTGCACATCTGGATGACTGGTTGCTAGCAGTGGATGCCCCCAGCCTTGAGCTGCCTCTGCTCTGGCTCTTTGGGGGGGATTCCAGGACCCTCAGCCCACCCCTCCCCAGGGACACCTTCCAGCGGGGGTCAGAGGAACTTTTGATTGGGGCTCTGCCTGCCCTGGGTGAGTCTGGCCAGGCAGATTCCTTCCTTCCTTCCTTCCTCCCTTCCTCCCTCCCTTCCTCCCTCCCTCCCTTCCTTCCTTCCTTCCTTTCTCTTCCGTTATTCCTTCCTTTCTGTGTCCCTCTCTCACTCCATTCTTCCTTCCTTCCTCCCACTCTCCCTCCCTCCTTCCTTCCATTCTTTCTCCCTTGCTCCCTCCCTCCCTCCCTCTCTTCTTTCTTTCTTTCTTTCTTTCTTTCTTTCTATCTATCTTTCTATCTTTTTTTCCTTTCCTTTGTCCCTCTCCCTTCCTTCCATTTTTTCTCCTTCCCTCCCTCCTTCCCTCTTTCTTTCTTTCTTTCTTTTTTCTTTCTTTCTTTCTCTTTCTTTCTTTCTTTCTTTCTTTTCCTTCTTTTGTCCCTCTCCCTTCCTTCCATTTTTTCTCCTTCCCTCCCTCCTTCCCTCTTTCTTTCTTTTTTCTTTCTTTCTTTCTTTCTCTTTCTTTCTTTCTTTCTTTTCCTTCCTTTGTCCCTCTCCCTTCCTTCCATTTTTTTCTCCTTCCCTTCCCTCCCTCCTTCCCTCTTTCTTTCTTTCTTTCTTTCTTTTCCTTCTTTTGTCCCTCTCCCTTCCATTTTTTCTCCTTCCTTCCCTCTTTCTTTCTTTCTCCCTTTTTTCCCTTCCCTCCTTCCTCCTTTCTTTCTTTCTTTCCTTCCTTCCCTCCCTCCCTCCCTCGCTTCCATTCTTCCTCTACTCTTTTTTTAGAATAGAATAGAATCTGGAAGGGACCTTGGAAGTCTTCTAGTCCAGCCCCCTGCTCAAGCAGGAGAACCTACGCCATCTCAGACAGGTGAGATTGTCCAGTCTCTTCTTGAAAATTTCTAGTGATGGATCACCTTTCCCTTCCTTCCTTCCTCCCTTCCTTCCTTCCTTCCTTCTTTCCTTCCTTCCTTCCTTCCTTCCTTCTTTCTTTCCTTCCTTCTTTCCTTCCTTCCTTCCTTCTTTCCTTCCTTCCTTCTTTCCTTCCTTCTTTCTTTCCTTCATTCTTTCCTTCCTTCTTTCCTTCCTTCCTTCTTTCCTTCCTTCTTTCCTTCCTTCCTTCCTTCCTTCCTTCCTTCCTCCCTTCCACCCACCCACCCACCCACCAGGAGAGGAAAGATAATACCCCACCCAAGAGCCACTCAGAGTCCAGCCACTCCCCACAGCCCAGCCGCCTCAAACCTTGCGAGAGAGGCCAGGGATTTGACCTCTGGATGGAGCTTTTCCCTGAAGACCGGAGGCTGCAGGCTTGCAAGTCAGACGTTGTGCGGAAATACTGGCGTCTCAGACCCTCCCCCCTGCCTGCGATTCCAATTCTGCAGAACTCTAATGGTTAGTCTTTGATTTCAGATTATCTTTGTTTTTTCAAAAATCAACCTTCTTAAGGAATTGCGTCAGAGGCGGGATATAACTAAAGCAAAGTTAACTAAGCATTTTCAGAGGAAAAGTATGTAAGATTTAAAAAAAATGTGAACGTACTAATGACCTTTTAATGCGCACACTGGTTTCAGACAGTGGGTTTTTGGTGTTATGGACTGTAAAAGCAGAAGACATAAAAATAAAAGACATAAAATAAGCACCACTAATTTTCCATTATGATGGCTTCTCCATCAGAGCAAACCAAAACCGCGGACTATAGAGCCACCAGTGGCTGCTTGTCATGATGGCCTCCACTCAAGAGAGGCTCAGCTGCCCCTGGAGGGGAGTGGACTAAAACCTGTGAAGAACAGTTGCAGTCTAGAGAAAAGAAGAAATAAGGGAGACATGATAGCGGTATTCCAGTGTTTGAGCGTCTGCCCCAAAGAAGAGGAAGCGGTCAAGCTATCCTGCAAAGCCCCAGAAGGCAGGACAAGAAACCAGGGTTGGAAACTGACCAAGGAGGGAAGCAACCTGGAATAAAGGAGAAACTTCCTAACAGTGAGGACAATCAACCAGTGGAACAGCTTGCCACCAGAAATTGTGGGCGCTCCATCACTGGAGGTTTTTATGAAGACACTAGACCAGAGGTAGGCAACCTTGGCTCTTTTATGACTCGTGGACTTCAACTCCCAGAATTCCTCAGCCAGCCTGGTTCAGCTTGGAAACCTCTCCCTTTTCCCTCAGCATGGCTGGCTCAGGAATTCTGGGAGTTGAAGTCCACCAGTCATAAAAGAGCCAAAGTTGCCTACCCCTGAGCTAGACAATCACTTGTTTGAGATGGTATAGGTTCTCCTGCTTGAGCAGGGGGCTGGACTAGAAGATCTCCAAGGTCCCTTGCAGCTCCTATTCTATTCTTTCCATATTCTATTCCATTCCATTCTGTTCTATTCTATTCCATTCCATTCTTTCCATATTCTATTCTATTCTATTCTTTCCATATTCTATTCTATTCTATTCTTTCCATATTCTATTCTATTCTATTCTTTCCATATTCTATTCTATTCTATTCTTTCCATATTCTATTCTATTCTATTCTTTCCATATTCTATTCTATTCTATTCTATTCTATCCATATTCTATTCTATTCTATTCTTTCCATATTCTATTCTTTCCATATTCTATCCTATTCTATTCTATTCTATTCTATTCCTGGTTTTACTGTGTTTAGGCCGCCCAAAGTCACTTTGGATAGGGATATGGGTAGCATATAAACTCAATCCCTCCCTCCCTCCCTCCATCACTGGAGATTTTTAAGAAGAGACTGGACAGTCACTTGTCTGAAATGGTGTAGGTTCTCCTGCTTAAGCAGGGGGCTGGACTAGAAGACCTCCACGGTCCCTTCCAGCTCTATTCTGATGGATTGAACACCCCCCCTTCATGGATTTAGTATGTTTCCATCCCTGGAAGTGGCGTTTGTGGTGAGCTTGGGCAGCATGGTGGAGGGGTCCCTGTATGTGTCTGCTGGGTGGGTGGGTGGAAGTCAGACGCTCTCGATTTGGGTCGTGTCTCTCTTCCAGCAAGGCAAAGGGCGGCCCTGAAGCTTCTGCAAATTGTTCTAAATGGAGCTATTTCCGACCAAAGCATCTAAGGGCCTCCCTAACAATCGGAGCGGTTTGACCCTGGAACTAAGGGATCCACTGCTGGGCTCCCCTTCCCTGGAGATCCACTCGGGGCTGGATTAAACAGCTGTCCAGCTGTGAACCAAGGGTCAGATTCAGAAGCCCACCTGGCCCCTTCGGCAGGGCAGATCCCCCGGGGTTGCTCTCTGTTTGGAGAGCCTGGGGGTTTCAAATCGGGCTGCTCTGTTTGGTTATTAGGAACGTTAATTCAAATCCCTGCTTTTAAAAGATGCCTTTAGTCAAATGAGCGCAGGCAGGGGTGTTCTTTGTGTGTGTGTTTCTGGTCTGTTTTACAACTGTTAAATAATTTAAATGAAAGTAGCTAAAAGGGGGTCCCCTTGAATTTCAGCAAAGACTTTCCTCTGACGGCGCAGAGTTAATGAGCCAAAGAGACAGCCAGCTAAGTTCTCCTCCCGCGCAGGATTCCCCAAGCGTAAACCCCCCAAATCTCTGCGCCTGGAGCCTTGCTGGAGAGCCCCATAGCTGAGTGGTGCAGCTGTTCAGGAGCCTTTCCCCTCTGTGGATGGGGTTTTTTTGGGGGGGGGACGGGTTTGCCCAGGATAAGAGCCAATGTTGGGTAAGAGTCAGTTTGGTGTAGTGGCTAAAGTGTGCTGGCCTAAAAAACCAGGAGGCAGTGAGTTCTAGTCCTGCCTTAGGCAACAAAGCAGGCTGGTGACTTTGGGCCAGTCACCAGGAGGCTGGGAGTTCTAGTCCTACCTTGGACATGAAAGCCGGCTGTGTGACCTTGGGCCAGAAATCGTGGGCGCTCCATCGCTCAAGATCTTCAAGAAGAGGCTGGACAGTCACTTGTCTGAGATGGTGTAGGTTCTCCTGCTTGAGCAGGGGGCTGGACTAGAAGACCTCCAAGGTCCCTTCCAGCACTATTCTGTTCTACTCTACTTTACTCTACTGTACTCTATTCTATATTCTATTCTATTCTATTCTATATTCTATTCTATTCTATATTCTATTCTATTCTATTCAATTCCATTTATTCTATTCTATTCTATTCTATATTCTATTCTATTCTACTCTACTGTACTCTATTCTATATTCTCTATTCTATTCTATTCCATTTATTCTATTCTATTCTATATTCTATTCTATTCCATTTATTCAATTCCATTTATTCTATTCTATTCTATTCTATATTCTATTCCATTCCATTTACTCTATTCTATTCCATCTATTCTATTCTATTCTATTCTATTCTGTAATTCTATTCTATTCTGTAATTTTATTCTATTCTATTCTATTCTTTCTCCTCCTCCTCTCCATAAACCCCATTCCCTTCCACCACTGATGATGTTACCTAGTTGGGCCATGAAACAGCTGCAAAAAAACCCCCCCCACCAACTCAGAGAGCCACAAGCAACACATATTCTCCTTTATCGGTACAACAGGGGTGTGCGGCAGATGGCGCACCCAGACGGGCCCCTCCGCCCGTGACCTCCCTCTTTGGCCCTCCCAAGCCCCCATCTTCCTTCTGCAGAGAGCCAGGCTGACACGGCAGGAGGAAAGGGAAGGGGGCCGCTCATCCCCCCCTCCCCTCCTTTGTTCTCCACAGACAAAGCCGCCGGGTGTGCCACTGTGTTAATTATTGCCGTTATCTTCCCTTGCAGCACCAGTGAGGGTTGGCAAGCTCGCCTGCGCGTTGTGTCCCTTTCTGATCTTGTTTGTGCAAAGAGACGGTTATTTACCTGGTGCTGCTTCGGCGGCTTCCACGGCTGGGCTGCGGCTGCAGCTACTGGAAAAAGAGGAGGGGGCCGAATTGATCCAGGCAAACCTGGGACTCTCAGAAGGGGCTGGAAAGCCGCCTGGAGCCCGCTTGCTTTCTCACCTCTAGAAGCTAGGATGGGTTTGGTAGCACCTAGACGACTCCTGGGAATCCTAGAATCCGAGACTGGAAGGGACCCTGGTGGTCTTCTAGTCTAACCGTATGCAAAACAAGCAGGAGACCTCATGCCATCCCGGACAAATAGCTGCCCCGTTTTTTTCTTGGCGCAGCCGAGATCAGATATTTGAAATTAAGGGGCACCAGCCTTCCCCCAACAATTTTGTGTGTGGGGGGGGAGGGTTTGGCACCATGGCTTTTGTTAATGGAGAAGCACCGTTTTCCTGCATAGCGCCCTCTGCCTGACCTAGTTTCCACTAGGAAAGGAGAGCAGGGTGGGGCCCTATATGGACTCAGGAAATCTGGGATCCATTCCCTAGTGAGCGTTAGAACAGGTCCCCAACCCCCGGCCCGTGGACCAGCACCGGACCGTGGAATGCCAGCAACCGGTCCGCACAAACAAGCAAAGCCCCCACCGTGGGATGCAGGCAGCACCCAAAACCAGGCCCCCTCCAGCCTGCGGAAAAACCTCTCTCCACGGAACCGATGGTCCCTGGTGCCCCGAAGGTTGGGGGCCTCTGCATTAGAAGATTCCCCAAAGGAGTGGGAGGAGGACTTTGGGGTCCTGGACGCTCTCTGAGCTGGATGGTTTTCTTGCAGATGTTTCATGACCCAACGTCATGACCAGTGGAACTGCCTGCCTTCAGAAATCGTGGACACTCCATCACTGGAGGTTTTTAAGAAGAGGTAACTGTGTTAGGCAGTCACTTGTCTGAAATGGTCTAGGTCAGGGGTGGCGAACCAATGGCGCGCGTGCCAGAGGCGGCACTCAGAGCCCTCTTGGTTGGCACGCGCGCCGCCGCCGCCAGCAGCAGGTCCATCAGGCCGCCACCGCCACCCGGAGCAGGAGCCCCGCCCAGCACAAAGGAGGCGAAGTGGCCGACTAGCAAGCTGGAGTAGAGGTGGTAGAGCAGAGGTCACCAATCATTGTCGATTGGCGGACTGGAAGAAAAGGGAGGGGGAAGCATTTCACACGCGTGCATGCGCGCACGGGGCCGCAAGCATGCACACGCTGCAAATGGGGCGGGGCTAGTGCCAGCGTGATACTAGCCCTGCCCCGTTCTTGCGTGGTGCAGTGCCTTGTATCTGCCCCCCTAACTAGTTGACATCGTCAGTACTAGAAGGGAGTGGGTTTTATGGAAAAGAGGGAAAGGACTGTAGGGGTCCTTGGTGCTCTCTGAGCGTGGCTGCTTTCTTGCAGATGTTTCATGACCCAAGTAGGGAACATCATCAGTGTTAGAAGGGAGGTGGGTTTGCAGAGAGGGAGGAGGAAGAGGAGGACAACAGCAAAAACCGTGGGCTTCTTGGTGCTCTCTGACCTGGCTTGTTTTCTTGCCGATGTTTCATGACTTGTCTAACTAACCTCATCAGTGCCGGAAGGGAGTATGGTTTGCAGAGAGGTAGAGGAGGAGGAGGACGACAACAACAACAACTGTGGGGCTCATGGGTGCTCTCTGAGCTTGGTCGTTTTCTTGCAGACGTTTCATAACCAAACGGAGGAACATCCTCAGTGCTGGAAGGGGCTTGTAGGAACAGATACGTGGGTTGGGAAACTGACCGGCCTCTCTTTCTCCCAGAGTTGGGGAAATGGAAGAGCGTGAAACTCAAGCGCAGATTTCCTTTCCCTGGGCCAAACCTGCTGCGAAAGGCCTAAATCGGGCCTGTCCGATCTACGTGGCCACAAGGGTTGGAAGAGTCCCTGTGCCATCCAGGGCTCCTGCTTGCGGTGCACGCAGTTTGTCAAGCACACTGCTTGGCGATCAAAACCCTTTTCGCCCGGGTTGGAAAGAAGCCACTTCCAAGCCAAGTGGGTGCGTGCAGTTGCTCGGTTGATCAATGTTTGCCAGACGGGAGGCTAAACGCAATTAAGTTGACTTTGATCTCGCCTCGTCGTCCCTACCAGCTGTATAAACACACCGCGCACTTTGTACATGCGCCTTCCAGCCGACGCATGTTTACGCAGAGCAGAAACTGTCTCTCCTTCTGTCGGCTCATTGCGACAGTTGCGAGAGGCCTCCCCCCTCGTGCGGCCTGGAGGGGGGGGCAGCTGGCACTTGTTGGCGCTATTTCGGGGCATTTCTCCTTCCTTCCGTGTATTGTGCAGTTGCAGCCCGGATGATTATTCGGGGAACATGACCCGGTCTGCTTCTGCTCTGCAGCCCCTGTCAACAAGTCAGCCTGTGAAACGGGATTGTATTTCTCGATTGATTAATGATCAGAATGGATATACACTGCCCATCTTGCCATTTGGGGCGATTCTAAGCGGGGTGACTTTCAGCGCTGCTGGCGTGAACTGGAAACGGGGCAGGAGGCAGGAAAGAATGCCAAGGCAGATATGATAATATCCGGGTGTGTGTGAATGTTTTATTTCTTATTTATTTATTTCTTGAATTTATTTGCTGCCCGTCTCATAGGAAACAAAACGTTTATGTTGGAGAGAAAGTGGCCAAGCCATGGGGGAGGAGTCAAGGGAGGAATTAGTTTGGAATCCTTGCGTAGCCACCAGAAGGCAAGCAAGGTCAGGCTCCCTTTGAATGCCATTGATCCTTATTTAGTCAAGATCAGGTGAAGTATTAATACCACTTTACAAGGCCTTGGTAAGGCCACACTTGGAATACGGCATCCAGTTTGGGTCACCACGATGTAAAAAAGATGTTGAGACTCTAGAAAAAGTGCAGAGAAGAGCAACAAAGATGATCAGGGGAGGACTGGAGGCTGAAACATACAAGGAACGGTTGCTGGAATTGGGTCTGTCTAGTTTAATGAAGAGAACGACGAGGGGGGACAGGATAGCAGTCTTCCAGTATCTCAGGGGCTGCCCCAAAGAAGAGGGAGTCAAGCTATTCTCCAAAGCGCCTGAAGGCAGGACAAGAAGCAACGGATGGAAATTGACCAAGGAGAGAAGCAACCTGGAACTAAGGAGAAACTTCCTGACAGTAAGAACAATGAACCAGTGGAACTACCTGCCTCCAGAAGCGGTGAATGCTCCAACACTGGAAGTTTTTAAGAAGAGACTGGACAGCCATTTGTCTGAAACGGTGTAGGGTTTCCTGCCTGAGCAGGGGGTTGGACTAGATGACCGCCAAGGTCCCTTCCAACTTTACTACTACTACTACTACTACTATTATTATTATTTTATTAATTATATATTTGTAAATGTAAACAGAGGAAACAAAGGAAAAAATCAGGTTGAGTGCAACTCAACTTAATACAATCATTTTCTACTTGTAAACATTCTTCACTCAGCATATCAAGATTTAACTATAAGCTAGATATATTTTCTTTGATTGATATGTCTCTTGTATGTAGTCTATCCATTTTTTCCAGTCCAGCATATATTTTTCATTTGAATGATCCTTCAAGTATGCAGATATTTTGGCCATTTCTGCCAGATTTATGACTTTCAAGGTCCATTCTTCAATAGATGGTAATTCTGGTTTCTTCCAGTATTGTCCCACCAACAGTCTTGCTGCTGTGATCAAATTCAAAATTAAGTTCGTCTCCAGGGTGGTACAGTCTTTTGTAATCCCTAACAAAAACAACTGAGGTAGAAATTCAATACGCTTTTTCAAAATGGTTTGAAGTGTCCACCATATTTTTCTCCAAAAAGCTTTAATTTTTCTACAGGTCCACCATACATGAAAATAAGTAGCATCCATACTTTCACATCTCCAACATTTAGGTTGGAGGTCAGGGTAGATATATGATAGTTTTTTCCGGATCTAGATGCCATTGATGGTGCCCAAGTGGTGCTCCAGTTGTTTTGGGATTGCACCTAAGGCGCCTATTAACTATTGGTCCTACCCTTGCTTGCTTTTGCCCCAGTCTTTCTATTTCTATTTGTAGGTCTTTGTATTTTGTGATCTTCTCCAGTTCTTTCTCGTCTATTCTGCTGTCTCCAAGCACTGTTGTTGTTGTTGTTGTTGTTATTATTATTATGATGATGATGATGGAGTACCTGAATTTCCAGGCAGGGCTGCTGTTCAAACCAGGGGAAGCAAATGAAGACAGGCAGCTGTCACACAGGTGCACTGGGTGGGAAGGCAGGAGACGTTTGTCCAGAAGTTTGTCCTATGGAGCAGACTTCGCATCCGTGACTCTCAGCCATCGCCGCCTTCTTTCCTCTGTGGGGACTTTCTGCAGATAAAATTGGCTCAGCCTGGGAAACTGGTGTTTGCTAGAAGTTCCTTTTAAGAAGCGACTGGGCATCCCTTTCTCTGAAACGGTCTAGGGTCTCTTGCTGGAGCAAGGGGTTGGACTAGAAGACCTCTAAGGCCCCTTCCAACTCGGTCGTTCTGTTATTTGGCTCTCCCTGGCAGCTGTGTGCGGATGGTTTGGGATTAGCCCTTTACTATCGTGTTTTGCTTATGGATTCTGAAGTCCTGCAGGAGCTGATGGCCGGCCCTGCACGGTATTTCCTCCACCCGGGAGGTGGGGAGGGGGGAGCGGTCTTCTGGGGGGGGGGCTCCCTGGGAATGGCACCCCAGCAGATTTTCCACCCCAGGAACAGGGAGTATTATGACTGAAAATCCCCTGCTAATGTTTCTCTACAAAACAGATTTGCATGCTTATTTCTATAAATCTGCATTGATTTCTCCCTGTAAAACCTGTATCGGTGATTTTTATCTGTAATCCTGCAGCCTGTTCCCATAAATGTATGCTTATTAACTGTACTTAGCAAATCTACTTAGGAATTACATACTTAATGCATATCGGTAATGCTCCGTGCATCTGAGGAAGTGAGCTGAAACTCATGAAAGCCTGGGCCTAATTATAATAATAATAACCAGGCAACCTGTGCCCCATGGGATTTCGGAGGCATTTCCTTACCTAAAGAGAGAAGATGAATAACCACGGGTGGCCCAAAATTACTGGGAGCGGAAGCGACTTCTGACTTCCTGCACGTTTCCCCAGTGAGTTTCTTTGTAGGAAGCAGGCAAGGGAGCATCAGAAAGCATTCCTTCCTTTCTTCCTTCCTTCTTTCCTTCTCTCCTTCCTTCCCTCCCTCCCTCCTTCCTTCCTTCCCCTCCCCTCAATTCCCCTCCTCTCCTCTCCTCTCCTCCCTTTTTCTCCCTTTCTTCCCTTCCCTTCCCTCCCAGCAGGTAAGTGGCCGCTACCGGGTGGAGAAGGAAGGAAGGGATTGCTAGATTGGCTGGGAAACTTTCACAGAACATTGAGAATGAAGATCACGTGACCGCAGCAGCAGCAGCCAGTGGCACTGAAGCAGCCTCGACTTCCCCAAATTTCATTCTCTTGGGAGCCCTTTCCCTCTCCCCGCCCCAGTCAAAGGTTTTCACCTTCGCCCCCCCCCTTTGCCCGCCCTACCTTCTCGGTCACCTCCTGTTCAAGGCACAGGAGGTGGCTTCCACAGAAGGCTTCCACTGGTGGACCGGCCACGGAGGGCTTTCTTGCTGCTCCTTGCTTCTGGGCCTGGGTGGGTCAGCCGGCCCCACCCTATTTCCCCCCACCCCGAGTATTTTGTCCCTTTGGGCCTCTGCTCTCCTACAGCCCCCCCCCCAAGTCCTCCTGCTTCCTCTTGCCTTCTCCTCATTCCGTGCCATCTCCTGCATCGGCGGTGGCCTTCACAGCAAAGCCTGGCCATTTTACGAGGGGGAGAGAGAGAGAGAGAGATGGCAGGCCAGCCTTCCTCCTGCGGCCCCGGCCTTCAGGAAAGTGTCCATGCCTTGAAGGAGAAGGAGCAGCCCCGGGGCTGGAGCACCCGCCCAGAGGCTCCTCTGCTTAGGAGCAGCCCTCTGCCTCTGCCAGCTTCGGAGTCTGACTGGCAGTGATGGGTGGGCTCCTTCTGCGACATCCATTGTCCGTAAGTCAGATTTGATTCTCCTCTCCATCCTCCCATCGTGGAAAAACCCAATGAAAAAGACAAGAGACAGCGACACAACACAGTAATGCTTACTTTTAAGATGCAGAGGTTTATTTTGCTAATAATTTGGAACACAGCCAACATAATAGCACAACATCGCTTACATTTAGTAACCCATTGCAATGAGGACCAGGGACATAGCAGGTCCATCAAGGACAGCTCTAGGCCAGTGGCAAAGCAATCACATCCAGTCCCAAATTTTTATACCCTTTCTCATCCTAAGAACCGTAGACAAAGGGTCTTCCAACTTCGTCCTTTTATGACTGGTGGACTTCAACTCAGACAAATCGGTTGCTGGAATTGGGTCTGTCTAGTTTAACAAAGAGAAGGACGAGGGGGGACGGGATAGCAGCCTTCCAGCATCTCAGGGGCTGCCCCAAAGAAGAGGGAATTGAAGTCCACAAGTCTTAACGTGGCGAAGTTCGAAGACCCCTGTCGTGGATTCAGGCCATCAGGAGCCTGAAGCATCCATCGTGGTGCTTTAGAAATAAGCGAGAGGGTTTGGAGAGGTTTTTTTTTTTTTTTTAAATGATTATTAGATTTATATACCGTAGTTCAAGGCAGCTCTGAATGGCTTAGAGTATCACCACGATCAAAAAAAGATGTTCAGACTCTGGAAACGGTGCAGAGAAGAGCAACAAAGAGGATCAGGGGACTGGAGGCTAAAACGTACAAGGAACGGTTGCTGGAATTGGGTCTAATTTAATAAAGAGAAGAAACGGGGGACACGATAGCAGTATTTCGGGGGCTGCCCCAAAGAAGAGGGAGTCAAGCTATTCCCCAAAGCCCCTGAAGGCAGGACAAGGAGCAACGGGGGGAAACTAATCAGGGAGAGAAGCAACCTGGAACTAAGGAGAAATTTTTTGACAGTAAGAACAGTTAGCCAGTGGAACGTCTTGCCTCCAGAGGCTGTGGGTGCTCCATTCCCTGGAGGTTTTTAAGAAGAGACTGGACAGCCACTTGTCTGAATTGGTATAGGGTTTCCTGCCTGAGCAGGGGGTTGGACTAGATGACCCCCAAGGTCCCTTCCAGCATTGTTATTCTGCTCTTCAGTGGAACGGCTGGCCTTCAAAAGTTGTGGGTGCTCCATCACCGAAAGCTTTTAAAAAGAGACTGGACAGCCACTCATTCGTCTGGAGTGCTAGAGGATTTCCACCCTGAGCCAGGGGCTGGACTAGAAGACCTCTGAGGTCCCTTCCGACTCTGCTATTGGCTTCATAAAACATATAGATGTTTATAAAAACAACTATAAAACCAGATTAAACTTACAAAAGATTGAGAGTGGTGCAGCCTTTTCGGTCTCCCACCACCGCAGATCGTCCATGATTTCCCATAAAGATGCTGAAATCCTGCTGGTTCCTTTCTATTTTTATCTCAGCGTATTATTAAAGTTGGGGGTTTCCCGTTGCTCAGCTCTGCTGAATTGCATTTGGGCAAGTGGTATCTTTCTCCGTCCTTTTGAGCCCCCCCCCAAACAGCTCTCAGTCCTTGAGCAGAGATTTAACAGTAACAGTAGAACAGAGCTGGAAGGGACCTTAGAGGTCTTCTAGTCCAACCCCTGGTTGTTTGTTGGGTTTGATTTTTTTCTTCCTTGTTTTTTCTGAACAAAGTGCTCCTTTTGAAGAGGTTTCCAGCACCTTCCGACGGAATAGAATGGAATAGAATGGAATGGAGTAGAGTAGAAGTAGGATAGGATAGAATAGAATTAGAGCAGGATAGGGTAGGATAGAATAGAATAGAATAGAATAGAAATACAAAATAGAAATATAGAGTAGAATAGAATAGAATAGAATAGAATAGAATAGAATAGAATAGAATAGAATAGAATAGAATAGAATAGAATAATATGGAATAGAGTAGAATAGAATAGAATAATATGAAATAGAATAGAATAGAATAGAAATACAAAATAGAAATATAGAATAGAATAGAATAGAATAATATGGAATAGAATAGAATAGAATAATATGGAATAGAATAGAATAGAAATACAAAATAGAAATATAGAATAGAATAGAATAGAAATACAAAATAGAAATATAGAATAGAATAGAATAATATGGAATAGAACAGATTTAGAATAGAATAGAAATACAAAATAGAAATATAGAATAGAATAGAATAATATGGAATAGAACAGATTTAGAATAGAATAGAATAGAAATACAAAATAGAAATATAGAATAGAATAGAATAGAAATACAAAATAGAAATATAGAATAGAATAGAATAATATGGAATAGAACAGATTTGGAATAGAATAGAATAGAATAGGAGCTGGAAGGGACCTTGGAGGTCTTCTAGTTCAGCCCCCTGCTCAAGCAGAAGACCCCATACTGTCTCAGACAGGTGATTGTCTAGTGGTCTCTTCTTAAAAGGCTCCAGTGATGGAGCGCCCATGATTTCTGGAGGCAACTTCTGTTCCACTGGTTGATTGTCCTCCCTGTCAGGAAGTTTCTCCTTAATTCCAGGTTGCTTCTCTGTTTGGTCAGTTTCCAACCATTGTTTCTCATCTTTCCCTCCGGTGCTTTGGAGAATAACTTGACCCCCTCCTCTTCTTTGTGGCAGCCCCCCAGATACTGGAATATGCCTATCATGTCTCCCCTATTTCTTCTTTCCTTTAGACTGGCCAAACCCAAGTCCTGCAGCCGTTCTTCGCATGTTTTAGCCTCCAGGCTTTGGATGGTCTTAATTGCTCTTCTCTGAATTTTGTCCAAACTCTCAACATCTTTTTTGTGATAAGGTGACCCAAACTGGATGCAGAATTCCAGATGTGACCTTACGAAGGCTTTATAAAGCGGTACTAATACCTCGTGTGATCTTGATTCTATGCCTCTGTTTATACAACCCAGGATTGTGTTAGCTTTTTTGGCTGCTGTTGCTGCACACGGCTGGCTCACGGTCAAGGGATCGTCCACGAGGACTCTGAGGTCCCTCTCACTTGCTCGTTAACACTCTTGAGGGCTGGTCATTAACAACCAGAGGAGTGCCAAGAATATACAGCAGACTTACAACCACAGTTGAGCCCAAAACGTCTGTTGTTCCGTGAGACATTTGTTCTGAGTTTTGCCCCACTTTGTGACTTTTATTCCCACCGTTGTTTAGTGAATCACTGCACTTGTTAAGTTAGTGACATGGTTGTTACGGGAATCCTGCTTCCCCCCTCGTCTTTGCTCGTCAGGAAGTCGCAAAAGGGGGTCAGGTGACCCCGGGAACACTGCATCACCGTCATAAATACGAGTCAGTTGCCGAGGCTCTGAATTCGATCACAGATCCTGGGGACGCCACAACATAAATGGGAAAACGGTCATAAGTCCCTTTTTTCCGTTGCCGTTGTAACTTTGAAAGGTCGCTAAATGAACTGTTATAAGTCAAGGACTTGCCTATAAATCTTTCAATCCTCCTCCACTCAGTCAGAACCGAAGAAGCTTCTTGGATGAGAAGCGAAACGTCTTCCAGAAAAATAACCAAGGAATTCCGGTTGTCGTTTGGGGGGGGAAAGCACCTTTGGGACAACCGTGATCTGGAGGATGGAGACTCCATAAACATCCAGACTGTCTTGCCTCCCCCCCGAGCCTGAATCTGCGGAGGAAAATGAGCTGGAAGGGGACCCTACGGAGGCCGAGGGAGAGGGGTCTGTGGCCCCAGAGGAATGTGGGGAAGAGCAGGCCGAGGCAGGCCGGGGCCCTTCAGGATCGGGACAGGAGGAACAGGAGAGGCAGAGTTCAGGTGATGAGCAAGGGCCACCCCTCCCCTGATCCTAGAGCACGGAGAGTGGAGAGGAGGAGGGAACAACGCAGGCAGGCTCAACTGCTCGGAAGGAGAGCATCCCGCCCCTCTCCACAAGGAACACCTGGAGACTGAGACTTAAGGAGACGCTGCAGGGAGAGGCCTTTGTCGGGAACAAACGCTGGTTCCTTGGAGTTTTGTGTGTGTGTTGTTGCTGATCTCTTGTTCTGTGACTTCTGCTTGGAAACCCGGAAACTCTGACCCTTGGACTGACTGACAACGTTGCTTGGATGTTCAAAGACCTCGGGTTGTATTTTGCCTTCTCTTCTGAAACTGCTCAGGCAAGCGTCTATTCACATAGACTCCTTAGATTTTGGATGTACTGTGTGTGTCATTCCTTGTTATCTCCGTGGCCTTGAGTAAATTCCTCTCCTAATCAGACTGTGTGAAACTACTGCTGAAGGGTTTGTCTGTGTGTGTGTGTGTGTTCCTTTGTTTTGAAGCTTGCCAGAAACGGAGCATTTGGAGGAAACTTTGGATTGCCTGCTGACTGCATTGCCTCGGTGCTGGGCCCTGGGTCATCACACAGACTTGCTTGCAACGCTCTTAGTCTTTTGGGGGTGGCGCTTTGGGGTACACAGGCTCTGGGGTCCTTAAGAAGCAGAAAACCGCCTTCGTGGGATCTCTCAAATCAGCCTGGCTGCCCCTTTTAGGCCGAGGCTGCAATCCAAAATTTCTCCAGAGTTGCTTGGGTAGGCAGCACCTTCTCTCTCGCCTTTCCTAAGCACCCACATTGCCTGTTGTGGGGTGAGGTTGTGAACCCTTTGGGGCTGCGGAGAGCGTGGCGGTGGGACACGCTGAGGCTGGCCCGTGTCTTTGGACCAGCACCGCCTGCCGGAGGGTCTGCTGCCAACTCTGGTGCCGCATGGCAGACCTTTGGCAGAGGGCGGCTTTATCTGCTTCACACAGGGTAACTTTGTGTTCCCGCATGCCAAGCATCGCTGTGCTTACTGCCAGTGGGAGAGGCTAAGCATTGTGGGGAAGGGGCATGTGTAACATTGGGGGGGAGGGTCTTGCATCCAGTCTTTGTCGCCATGATGTAAAAAAGATGTTGAGTCTCTAGAAAGAGTGCAGAGAAGAGCAACAAAGATAGTTAGAGGACTGGAGGATAAAACATATCAGGAACGGTTGCTGGAATTGGGGATGTCTAGTTTAAGGATGAGGGGGGACAGGATAGCAGTCTTCCAATATCTCCTGGGGCTGCCCCAAAAAAGAGGGAGTCAAGCTATTCTCCAAAACGGCTGAAGGCAGGACAAGAAGCAACGGATGGAAACTAACCAAGGAGAGAAGCAACCTAGAACTAAGGAGAAACTTCCTGACAGTGAGAACGATTAACCAGTGGAACCACCTGCCTCCAGAAGCGGTGAATGCTCCAACACTGGAAGTTTTCAAGAAGAGACTGGACAGCCATTTGTCCGAAACGGTGTAGGGTCTCCTGCCTGAGCAGGGGGTTGGACTAGATGACCTCCAAGGTCCCTTCCAAAGCCCCTGAAGGCAGGAGAAGAAGCAATGGATGGAAACTCATCAAGGAGAGAAGCAACCTAGAACTAAGGAGAAACTTCCTAACAGTTAGGACAATTAACCAGTGGAACAACTGGCCTCCAGAAAATGTGGCTGCTCCAACACTGGAGGTTTACAAGAAAAGATCGGGCGACTCTTTGTTCAGGATGCCAGAAGCTCTCCTGCAGGGGGTGGACTAGAAGGCCTTCAGGGTCCCTCCCAACTCTTCTGATATTCCGTCTTTGGGGCATAGCCGCTCTGGAAGCAGCCATGCTTCTTGGGTGGGCTGCTCCCCCCCCAGTGAGCCCCCTGGCCTCGGACCCTCTGAAGGGGTACCCATCCTGGCTGCCCTTCTCCCCTTCCTCCTCTCCCCTCTTCCTGAAGCGTCTTCTCCCCAGCCCACAGGCCCCCTTCCTCTGCAGAGGAGGCTGTGCCCGCCCTCCCCCTCTCCGAGTGGGGCGAGGGAAGGGCCAGGCCAGGAGGTTAAATCAAGACTGCATGTTGGTCGCTGGCAAAGCAGATGGCTGAGGAAAAACCCCTTTTTCCCAATCTGGGCAGGCAGGGCAGGGCGAAGAACATTCCCGCCGGAGTCTGCTGTGACTGACGGAGATTGGCACAGGGCGGCGGCTGCTGCTGCTTCCTCGGAGCTTGTTAAATATATATATATATCTTCCCTCCCCTCCTCTTTTTTTCTAGTTTTTCCTTCCCTCCCTTCCTTCCTTCCTTCCTTGCTGCAAAAACCCTCAGCGGCTTTCTTGGGAGATGCAGACAGTTGTGCTTGGGTTGTGGGAGACGAGGCTGTTTCTTGGGGGGGTGAAACACCAACCACCTTCGGGGGCGGCTTCCCCTCTGCCCTCCCACCCTCCTGCCTGCCTGCCTGCCTGCCTGCCTGCCTGCCTGCCTGCGCTTGGTGGCAAATTGATCCGATGCCAGGCACGAATGCCAGGCGGGATTGGTATTCTGCTTTACACCTGGCGGCTGCGGACTGGAGATCAATCCACTTAAGAGCATTTCCAGCCCTGCCTGCCTCCTGGCTCCGGCCTGTCTCTCCGCCTGTCTGTCTGTGCGTGCGGCGGGGAAGGCCGGCTGAGCAGAATCCCTGAGTGGGCAGGCGGGCTGGCGGGGGTGGGTGGGTGGGCTCTGCTCTTCCGGATCCCACCAGCCAAAAGTCTCGAGCTTCGGAACAAAGCCAGGTCAGCAAAGCCTGTCACCAACAAGGAAAGAATGACAGGATGCCAGAGCTGGAAGGGACCTTGGAGGTCTTCTAGTCCAGCCCCCTGCTCAAGCAGGAGAGCCTGTACCATCCCAGACAAATGGCTGTTCGGGTCTATTGAACACTTCCAGGGATGGAGCACCCACAACGTCTGGAGGGAAGGCGTTCCAGTGGTTGGTTGTCTTCCTCCTCCTCCTCCTCCTCAAATTCACCTCCCTTCTAGCACTGAGGATGTTCCCTAGTTGGGTCATGAAACATCTGCAAGAAAACATCCAAGCTCAGAGAGCACCAAGGACTCCACAGTCCTCCTCCTCTTCCTCCTCTCTGCAAACGCCCCTCCCTTCTAGCACTGATGACTTTCCCTAGTTGGGTCATGAAACGTCTGCAAAAAAACAACAGAAGCTCAGAGACCACCAAGGACCCCACAGTCCTCCTTCCTCCTCCTCCTCTTCCCTTCTAGCTCTGATGATGTTCCCTAGTTGGGTCATGAAACGTCTGCAAGGAAACCAGCCAGCTCAGAGAGCACCCAGGACCGCTCATTTCAACCCCGAACTACAAATATCCCCCTTTGCAAGCCACCTCGCTGGCCCTCTTCTGCCCCCTCCTGCCCCCCCCCCGTGTGTACATGCAACTCCTCCTTAAAAGGAGCAGGCACACCGAGCGTGCGTAGCTTTGAACAGGGTCTCTGGACTGCACCATCTTTCTCTCCCCTGACCATCGGTCTGATCCCCTCCAGAAAAGGGGGGCTGATTGCCTCCCCTTTTCCTCCCAAAAGCGCTCTCCGCCCCCCCCCAGCCCACTCCCAGCTCCCTGGTGCGTGGAAAGTGGGCACCACGCAGGCCGAAATCTTTCACGCCCGTCCGCACAGCGGGCCCTGCTTTCAGCACCTGGGCCCCGGCCTCAGTCCATGGTGCAGCAGGAGGGTGGGTTGTGTCCATGGCTTGAGGTGTGTGTGTGTGTGTGTGTGATGGGGGGGTCTTCAGCGTGCAATTGATAGCATCTGCTTGTGGGCCCCGGGGCACAGGCCCGGCTGGCAAAGTGCCCGCTAATGGTCTTGAGGGCAAGGAGGAGGCTTCTGGCGTTTTCTTGTGAAATAAAGCCAACCCTGACCCCCTCTGCCCTCCGGCAGGGCAGCTGAGTCACTCGGGTTGAGGAGCCCCTGCCCCACCCGTCCTCCTTAGGGGCAGAAAAGCTGCCCCAACGACGCCCCTGGGCGCTGGAAGCCCCCACCCCCGAGGGTCCCTTTGCTCTTGCAGCCCCTTTCCCACTTAAATCCCTGCACGATGCTTGTCTCCAGCAGGGTTTTGTTCTGTTTCTTTCTTTTTTTCTCTCTCTCTTTCTGAGTTTTTTCTCTCCCGGTGCATTTTTCAGCCTTAAAGCCTTCACTGTGAATCAACAGAAGCAGAATAAATTAGCCTCTGGGGAAACCGAGGCGAGCATCCCTCTTCCGGAAGGCAGGGGAGGCGTTTAGGCCGAGAGGTCCTCCATTCCTTTGGGTTTGTTTTTTTTTTATTAAGTATATATTTGTAAATGCCAAGTATCCAGCGGGAGGAGAAGGGAGGATTTGAGGCTGGGCTTGTTTGTCTGGGGCTGGGCATGGGAGAGGCTGCCAAGGCCAGGCCTTTGGGATGGTGAAAGAAAATGACAGAATAATAAGGTTGGAAGGGATCCCCGGGGTCTGCTGATCCAAGCCCCTGCTCAGGCCGAAGGTGGCTGTCCAGTCTCTTCTTAAAAGCCTCCAGTGATGACGCACTTCGGGTGGCAAGCAGTTCCACTGGTTAATTGTTCCAACTGTCAGGAAATGTCTCCTTAATTCCAGGCTGCTTCTCTCCTTGGTTAGTTTCCACCCGTTGCTTCTTGTCCTGCCTTCTGGTGCTTTGGAGAATAGCTTGACTCCCTCTTCTTTGGGGCAGCCCCTGAGATACTGGAAGACTGCTATCCTGCCCCCCCCCTCGTCCTTCTCTTCCTTAAACTAGAGATCCCCAATTCCAGCAGCCTTTCCTTATATGTTTTAGCCTCCAGTCCCCTGATCGTCTTTGTGGCTCTTCTCTGCCCTCTTTCCAGAGTCTCCACATCTTTTTTACATCGTGGTGACCAAAACTGGATGCCGTATTCCAAGTGTGGCCTTACCAAGGCCTTGCAAAGTGGTATTAACACTTCACCTGATCTTGATTCTCTCCCTCTTGTTAATTTGAGGACTACCTATACCAGGGGACTTCAAACCTGGCCCTTTTATGACTGGTGGACTTCAACTCCCAGAATTCCTCAGCCAGCCACGCTGGGGGGTTGAAGTCCATAATTCTGGGAATTGAAGTCCACCAGTCACCAAAGGGCCAGGTTTGAAGAGCCCTGCTCTAGAAGAAGGCAAAGGACTGGCTGTCTGCAAGGAGTATAAATCCTTCCCTTCCCCACCATTCGGCCAGAACCTGAGGAAGCTTCTGGGATGGGAAGCAAAACGTTTTCAGGGAGAAAAAACAAGGAAGTCCAGTTGCCTCCTGAAAAAAGAATCCCCCCCCCCGGGGACAACCGCGCGACCTGGATGATGGAGAAAACCCCCGTAGACATAAATCAAAAGAAATAAATTGTTCCACACTCACCCCTTGTCTTTCTCCCCCCCCTTTTTTTCCTCCCCCCCCCCATCCCCGGTCTGTCCCCAGAGCACGTCTGCTCCATCCTGGCCTCCCTGCTCCGAAACCTGCGGGCTCAGCAGAGGACAAGGCTGCTCAACAAGTTCACGGAGAACGACAGCGAGAAGGTGAGCGCTGGGGCAACGAGGAGGCCGGGTCTGGCAAAGGAAGAGGCAGGAAGGACCGCTGGGCCAGCTGGGGACCCTGCGTAGGCCATCAGTAGGCCACCTTGGCCCTTTGATGACTGGTGGACTTCATCTCCCAGAATGCCTGATTCAGAATGGGGGGAGCTATGGCCCCCTCATGACTGGTGGACTTCAACTCCCAGAATTCCTGATTCAGAATGGGGGGAGCTATGGCCCCCTCCTGACTGGTGGACTTCAACTCCCAGAATGCCTGAGCCGGCCTGGCTCAACTTGGAAACCTCTCCCTTTCCCCTCAGCATGGCTGGCTGAGGAATTCTGGGAGTTGAAGTCCACGAGTCATGAGGGGGCCACAGTTCCCCCATGCTGGGTCAGGAATTCTGGGAGTTGAAGTCCACCAGTCATAAAGGAGCCCAGGTGGCCTACCCCTGGTCTAGAAGCAGGACTGGGGAACTATGGCCTCTTTCTGAGCTGTGGACTTCAACTCCCAGAATTCCTGAGCCAGCTATTGGTGATCTTTTGACACATTGACTCAGGAATTCTGGGAGTTGAAGTCCACAGCTCAGAAAGAGGCCATAGTTCCCCAGTCCTGCTTCTAGAGCAGGGGTAGGCCACCTGGGCCCTTTTATGACTGGTGGACTTCAACTCCCAGAATTCCTGAGCCAGCCACGCTGAGGGGAAAGGGAGAGGTTTCCAAGCTGAGGCATGGCTGGCTCAGGAATTCTGGGAGTTAAAGTCCACGCGTCATAAAAGAGCCGAGGTTGCCTACCCCTGGACTAGACCTCCCCAATTCCAGCAACTGTTCCTGATCTGCTGAGGCACTCTATCACCGGGAAGAAGACCCGGGGAGACCCGCGTGAAAGGGCCTACATGCTGAGGAGAGGCTGTCTGGCAGACGCAGAAAGAAACACCCCAACCCAGAGGGATGTTCTTTTCTCCTCCAGGTGGACAGGCTGATGGAGCTCTATTTCAAATACCTGGATGCCATGCAGGTGGCCGATAAGAAGATTGAAGGGGAAAAGCATGTAAGTCCTCCTGTCTCCCCCCCCCCGCTCTGGCTTTGGAGATCTAGAGAAGCAGCAGAAACCCCCAAGGAGGGAATCTCTGGAGCCCAGGGTTGAACTGGGGGGGTCCGGCCCGGGTGCTCTCTGAGCTGGGTGGCTCTCTTGACCCAGCTGGGTAACATCATCAGTGATGGAAGGAAGGAAGAGGGGTTTGATGAGTGGTGGAGGAGGAGGAGGAGGAGGAGAGAGACTGGCGGGTCCCGTGGTTATTTGCTCGTAGACATTTCATGACCCAACTAGGGAACATCATTAGCGCTAGGTGGGTTTGCAGAGAGGAGGAGGAGGAGGAGAAAGAATGTGTGGTCCTTGGTGCTCTCTGAACTGGGTGGTTTTCTTGCAGACATTTCATGACCCAACTAGGGCACAACATCAGTTCTAGAAAGGAGATGGAGGAGGAAGAGGGGGAGGACTGTGGGGTCCTTGGTGCACTCTGGGCTAGCTTGTTTCCTTGCAGACGTTTCATGACCGAACTAGGGAACATCATCAGGGTTAGAAGGGAGTGGGGGTTGTGGAGAGGAGGAGAACTGTGGTGTTCTTGGTGCTCTCTGGTCTTGGTGGTTTGTAGAGAGGAGGAGGAGGAGGAGGACTGTGGGGTCCTTGGGGCTCTCTGAGCTGGCTTGTTTCCTTGCAGACGTTTCATGACCCAACTGGGTAACATCATCAGGGCTAGAAGGGAGGAAGAGGAGGAGGACAGTGGGGTCCTTGGGGCTCTCTGAGCTGGCTTGTTTCCTTGCAGACGTTTCATGACCCAACTGGGTAACATCATCAGGGCTAGAAGGGAGGAAGAGGAGGAGGACAGTGGGGTCCTTGGGGCTCTCTGAGCTGGCTTGTTTCCTTGCAGACGTTTCATGACCCAACTGGGTAACATCATCAGTGCGCATAAGGAGTGCGGTTTGCTGCCAGTTTATATCCTGGCCTCTTGCGCAGTCGGTGTCGCTGCTCTTAGAGATTCTTGGGCTGGGCTGTTGTCTCTTTGGCAGCTTCTCCATTGGGGCCTGGCTTCCTTGACTGATGGCCTGATGTTAATCTCGGAGTCAATCTAGGTCAGTGTTTCTCAACCTGGACAATTTTAAGGCATGTGGACTTCAACTCCCAGAATTCCACAGCCAGCATCGCTGGCTGTGGAATTCTGGGAGTTCAAGTCCACATGCCTTAAAATTGTCCAGGTTGAGAAACACTGATATTCTAGGTACTGAGTTTGCTCGTCTTGTTCCCTTCTGAGGCTGGGAGAGAATCCCTTTTGCATCGTTGGTAAAGCTTGTTCAGGCCTCCGTGTCTCGGGGCGGCCGGCCTGTCGGAGGGCTTCTAGAAACTCCCCGGCCTTTTTGGACCCGGCCTGGGCTGGGCTGGGCTGGTCTCAGTTTCCCCGTCGGTCCAAGGGTTGTGCAATTAAGGAGCTTTCATCCCGTCTTCACGGATGTGTGTTGTCGGCCTCCTGCCTCTTTGTCCTCAGTGGGGGCTGCTGCAGTCCTTACACCGGGGGAGGGGGTGGGGGGGTTGCTACTGACTCCTGTTTTTTCTTCTGCGGGGTCTTTCCCTTGGCGCAGGATGTTGCAAAGGGCTTCCGTCGGCTTGTGTGCTCTGCTGATGCCATGTGGTTGTAGAGGGTGAGATCTTCTGGGATGCCTGGCAGTGCCACTCTTTCCACCGTGTTGCCGGTGCCCCGTTGGGCTCCTATCCATTTGGTCTGAAGACGTTGCGTAGATGCCGTTTTCCTGCCGTTCGGAGTTGCCGCCACGAAGGGCAGGGCGGAGGGAGCCACGGAAGGCCACGGAGGAAAGGCTTCGGGCTCCCTGCCACCACCCCTCTTTTCTTGGGGGGAGGGGGGAGGTGACGAGCTTCCACCACCACCCCCCGCCCTCCCCAGAGGTCCAGAGGCGGAGGAGGGCACGGGCAAGAGGCGGCCTCCATTAACGGAAGGGCGACTGAGGCAGGCGATGGCTTAATACATTATTCCTCAGTTCCGTGTGGAAATTATGCTCAGCAGGTTGATTCAATAAAACGTTCTCTCTGGGCATTCTGCATGCTAATGGCTCCTAAATGAGATGATAATTGCGCCACCGCCTCCCCAGGCAGAAATGGGATCCTGCCAGGGCAGCCAGGAGGGGGGGGAGGGGGAGAGACCACCAGCCGCGGGTGGCCTGATTGGAAAACGCCTGACCGGGCAGGGGGCTGCAGAGGGCCATAGCCAGGGCCAGACAGGGCGGGTCAAGGGCAGCGGTGCAGGGGCTGAGGATCCATAGCAACAACCCATGCACAGGCAGTCCTCAGCATTCGACCACAGTGGAGGCCAAAATGTCTGTTGCTAGGAGAGACAGTTCTTAAGTGAGTTTGGCCCCATTCTGTGACTTTTCTTGAATGGACTGGACTGGACTGGAATAGGAATAGGAATAGAATTTAGAATAGAATAAAATAGAATAGAATTCAGAATAGAATAGAATAGAATTCAGAATAGAATAGAATAGAAGAATAGAATAGAATAGAATAGAATAGAATAGAATAGAATAGAATAAGAAATAGAATAGAATAGAATAAAATAGAATAGAATTCAGAAGAGAAGAGAAGAGAATTCAGAATAGAATAGAATAAAATTACAGAGCAGAAGAATGGAATGGAATAGAATAGAATAGAATAGAAATACAAAATAGAAGAATAGAATAGAAATACAAAATAGAAATATAGAATAGAATAGAGTAGAAGAGAAGAGAATAGAAATACAAAATAGAAGAATAGAATAGAATAGAAATACAAAATAGAAGAATAGAATTGAATAGAATAGAAATACAAAATAGAAATATAGAATAGAATAGAAATACAAAATAGAAATATAGAATAGAGTAGAATAGAATAGGATAGAAATACAAAATAGAAGAATAGAATAGGATAGAATAGAATTCAGAATAGAATAGAATAGAAGAATAGAATAGAATAGAATAAGAAATGGAATAGATTGTAGAATAAAATAGAATAGAATTCAGAAGAGAAGAGAAGAGAATTCAGAATAGAATAGATTAAAATTACAGAGCAGAAGAATGGAATGGAATAGAATAGAATAGAATAGAATGGAAATACAAAATAGAAATATAGAATAGAATAGAGTAGAAGAGAAGAGAAGAGAAGAGAAGAGAATAGAAATACAAAATAGAAGAATAGAATAGAAATACAAAATAGAAATATAGAATAGAAATACAAAATAGAAATATAGAATAGAATAGAGTAGAAGAGAAGAGAAGAGAAGAGAATAGAAATACAAAATAGAAGAATAGAATAGAATAGAAATACAAAATAGAAGAATAGAATTGAATAGAATAGAAATACAAAATAGAAATATAGAATAGAATAGAAATACCAAATAGAAATATAGAATAGAATAGAGTAGAATAGAAATACAAAAAAGAAGAATAGGATAGGATAGAATAGAACAGAACAGAACAGAATAGAATTATGGGTTAGAATAGAGTAGAGTCGAATAGAACAGAACAGAATAGAAGCTGGAAGGGACCTTGGAGGTCTTCTAGTCCAACCCCCTTCTCAAGCAGGAGAACCTACACTATCTCAGACAAAGGACTGTCCAGTCTCTTCTTAAAAGCCTCCAGTGAGGGAGCACCCACGATTCTGTTCCACTGGTTGATTGTCCTCACTGTCAGGAAGTTAACAGCACTTAGTCGTGTCCAGGTGGCGTTCAGGTCTAGTCAGCTTCACTGCAAAGTGTCAACAACAACAACACCAAGCATTCATGGAAACCTGGAGATAGTATTGACAAATGGCCAGATTCCCCTCCCCCCCTCCCACACACACACACACACACGGAAAGGCTGGGCTTTGGTTACTCTGGTGCCAAGATGCCACCGGTCCTGTCCAAAAGAAGAAGCACAACTATTTTTTTTTAAATCACTTTCCTAGTCGCAAAGTGACGGAGCGCCCACGGCGTCTGAAAGCAGGCGGTTGAGAAAGGAGACTCCGAGGCCCAGGGGGTGGGCAGGTGGGCTGGGGGACCCTTCCTCCTCCCTGCTCTCAGTCCAGCCTCATTAGCAGCAGGAAAGGCCGCTGAGCATCACGGGAGCCCATCTCGGTGCGGGCGTCTCACGGCAGGGAAGGATGGCACCTGAGCGCTCATCAGGATGTGGTATCCTGACAGTTTAGGGGGGCGGGGGAGGGGAGGCTTGGTATTGGCACTGAGAGCAATTAACACTGGGAGGGGGGGTTTGATGGCTAGCAGGATTCACCCAGGTGAGGCTTCTTCCTAGTTTCCTGGCCCTTGGGTGATGTGGGGAAGGCAGAGACCCTTCCCCTGCCCCCCCCCATCAGTTTGGCCTCCTGATTTATTTTATTCCGGATGGAAACTCATCAAGGAGAGAAGCAACCTGGAATTAAGGAGAAACTTCCTGACAGGGAGGACAATTAACCAGTGGAACAACCTGCCTCCAGAAGCAGTGAAGGCTCCAACACTGGAAGTTTTTAAGAAGAGACTGGACAGCCATTTGTCCGAAATGGTATAGGGTTTCCTGCCTGAGCAGGGGGTTGGACTAGATGACCTCCAAGGTCCCTTCCAACTTTATTACTACGATGATGATGGTGGTGGTGGTGGTGGTGGTGGTGGTGGTGGTGGTGGTGGTGGTGAAGCGAAGGACAAGGGGGGACATGATAGCAGTCTCCCAATCTCTCAGGGGCTGCCCCAAAGAAGAGGGAGTCAAGCTATTCTCCAAAGCCCCTGAAGGCAGGACAAGAAGCAACGGGTGGAAACTCATCAAGGAGAGAAGCAACCTAGAACTAAGGAGAAATTTCCTGACAGTGACAACAATTAACCAGTGGAACAACCTGCCTCCAGAAGTTGTGGGTGCTCCAACACTGGAGTTTTTTTTTTAAGAAGAGACTGCTCTAGAATGATATTGTCAAGGTTCCAACTGACAAACCCAACCAAGCAAGGCATTCCAGTCTCTTAATATAAAACTTTTGTCGAGTACATCATTTTGGCATGTATGAAAGCAAAACCAGCTCTGGGGCAAACCCCAGCCCAAACCCCTATACGTAGTAAAAGTGTAGCATTCCCATCCCTGAACAGGTCACATTGCCCAGTTAGGTGTAAAGATATCGTTATGAGAAAATGCCTCTGAGTCGGGGCAGGCATCTGGTGAATCGTCCTTGATTCTCACGGTCTGCCTTCTTTTGTCTCTGTAGCCTGCATTCCATTTCCCCATCCTCCCCCCCCCAATTTCTTTGGCAAGCTAAAAAGCAATCATGGTTACCCCAGCAAAGGGAGCTTTAAGCTTGACAGGTGTAGGGTCTTCTGCCTGAGTAGATCTCCAAGGTCCCTTCCAGCTCTATTCTGATGGAATGATTGACAGGAAAAATGGTGGCAGGAATTGGGTCTGGCCAGTCTAGAGAAAAGAAGGCCGAGGGGGGACAGGATAGCAGTTATTCCAGTAGTTGAGGGGCTGCCACAAGGAGGAGGGGGTCAAGCTATTCCCCAAAGCACCAGAAAACAAGACAAGAAATGACCGATGGAAACCCATCAAGGAGAGAAGCAACCTGGAACTAAGGAGAAACTTTCTAACAGGGAGGACAATTAACCAGTGGAACAGCTTGCCACCAGAAGTGGTGGGATGCTCCAACACTGGAGGTTTTTAAGAAGAGACTGGACAGCCATTGGTCCGAAATGGAATACGCTTTCCTGCCTGAGCAGGGGGTTGGACTAGATGACCTCCAGGATCCCTTCCAACTCTTGTTATCCTGTTATGCAGTGGCCTTGCAATGGGGGTCGGCCCTCCTTGCCAGGCTCTGCCTCTAATGATGAAAAACAGCAATCAGGCCCACCACGGGGCCAAGGAGATCTCTGGCTGGCGAAACAACATCCCAGCAGGAGGCTAGCAAAAGGTCAGCTGCGGAGGGATCTGCTGCTGCTGCCAGGGCACCACCTGGCGGGGGGGGGTTGCAGCTGGGGAGGGTCTCGGGGCCCATTTTGCGAGGGGGCAGCCTGTGTTTCTGCACAGAGTTGGGTTCCTAATAGGGGTGCTTCTCCCTGGAGTGAAACGGGCTCTCTGGGTCCTCAGCTGTAATTCCCAGGAGTTTCTGTAATTCTTTATTTCAATTTTGGTGGCATCCATCTCTCTGACAGTGCGACTGTGGGTGGCTGGCAATGTGATCAAAAGGGAAAAAGTGCTACAACGGAATGAAAATTAGAAGAATGGAGTGGAGTTCAGTGGAATAGAGATCGGAATGGAATGGAATATACGAAAAGGAGCGGAATGGAATGGAATAGAATATAGAATGGAATATAGGATAGGAATAGAATAGGATAGGATAGGATAGAAACAGAAATAGAATAGAAATAGGATAGAATAGAATAGGAATAGGAAAGGATAGAATAGAATGGAATGGAATAGAAATAGGAATAGAATAGGAATAGGAAAGGATAGAGTAGAAATAGAATAGAATAGGAAAGAATAGAATAGAATAGAATAGAATAGAATAGAATAGAATAGAATAGAATAGAATAGAATAGAATAGAATAGAATAGAAAATATGGAATGGAATAGAATAGAATATAAAATATGGAATAGAATAGAATAGAATAGAATAGAAGCTGGAAGGGACCTTGGCGGTCTTCTAGTCCAGCCCCCTGCTGAAGCAGGAGAACCTGCACCATCTCAGACAGGTGACTGTCTAGTCTCTTCTTAAAAACCTCCAGCAATGGAGCACCCATCATTTCTGGAGACAAAGCTGTTCCACTGGTGAATTGTTCTCCCTGTCAGGAAGTTTCTCCTTATTTCCAGGTTGCTTCTTTCCTTGCTTGGTTTCCATCCGTTGTTTCCTGTCCTGCCTTCTGGCGCTTTAGAGAATAAGCTGGCCCCCTCCTCTTCCTTGTGGCAGCCCCTCGGATACTGGACCGCTGCTATCCTGTCTCCCCTATTTCTTCTTTTCTCTAGACCAGCCAAACCCAGGTCCTGCAGCCGTTCTTTGTATGTTTCAGTCTCCAGGCCTTGGATCAGCTTTTTCCAAGCTCTCAACATCCTTTTTGTGATATTTTGTGACCAAAATTGGCTGCAGTATTCCAGGTGTGGCCTCACTGGGCCTTTACAAAGCAGTACGAATACTCGGCGTGATCTTGATTCTATGCCTCTGTTTATACAACCCAGGATTGTGTTGGCTTTTTTGTCTGCTGCTGCTGCACATTGCTGGCTCATAGTCAAGGGATCGTCCACGAGGACTCCAGGATCTCTCTTGAGGTCAACTCTGCAGGATCCCTGCAGCTCCTCCGTTGGTCTCCTGAGCAAAGACCCCCAAAGCAGCAGCATAAGCCCTTTTGTTCAGCTGGAATCTCGGGAGCGTGTCCGGGACCGTCCCAGGATGGGGAGCCCTGTAAACAGAACCCATAGGTTGGATGTGCCACACGAGCAGAAGACCGAGATGTGAGACTGAATTCAGTTCCTGTCACGTCTTTGGATGTAGAGTCACCTTTCTGGGCGCAGGACGGTTGAGCCCCAGAAGGGTAATCCTAGAATGAGAGAAGGTCTTCTCCGCCACCCCCAAATCTATTTTGTGGTCTTCTGACCTCAAGGCTGAGGAGCAATCTGAAGGTTGCTTCAGCTGGTGTGTCATGGGTGGGAAGGTCCCCGTTCCCACCTCTGGACCGTCCCTAGGAGAAAGGGGTTGACCTAATGTTTCATGACCCAACTAGGGAACATCATCAGTATCCCACTCTCTTCAAGCACTGATTAGGTTAGTTGGGTCGTGCGAGGTCTGCAAGAAAACGAGCAAGTTCCGAGAGCACCAAGGACCCCACCCACAGTGGTTCTCCTCCACTTCTGCTTCTTCTTTCTTCTCCACATCCTTCTCTTCCTCGTCCTCCTCTTCCTCCACCTCCTCTTCAGCTTCCTCCACCTCCTCCTCCTCCTCCTCCTCTTCTTCCCTTCTAGCACTGAAGATGTTCCCTAGTTGGGTCATGAAACGTCTGCAAGGAAACCACCCAGCTCAGAGAGCCACCCAGGGCCCCTCAGAAGTTGCAGGCTGTGCCAAGCGAAGCAAGCACGGACTCAGTTCTTCACCTAGGAACTCTGCCTGCTTGATCATGGGGTTGGACTAGACGACCTCTGAGGTCCCTTTCAACTCTGTGATTCTGACTCCGACCGACTGCCCCTCTCAGGACATGGTGCGCCGTGGGGAGATCATTGACGACGACACGGAAGAGGAGTTCTACCTCCGGCGCCTGGACGCCGGCCTCTTCGTGCTGCAGCTCATCTGCTACATCATGGCCGAGATCAGCAACGCCAGCATCCCCCAGGTGGGACCAGCCAGCCCCACCCTCCACCCTCCCCCCGTGGCTCCGCCCTCCGCCCTCCTTGCAGTGATGGATGTGATTTGTTTATCTGCATCTCCCCTTCATTGTTTTTACAAGTAACCTCCTCCTATTTTCTGCACAGCCACCCTGCAAGGTAGACTGGGCTGAGAGAGAGGACTGGCCCAAAGCACTCAGCTGGCTTTCATGCCTAAGGCGGGACTAGAACTCTCCGTCTCCCGGTGATTGGCCCAGAGTCACCCAGCTGGCTTGCATGGCTAAGGCGGGACTAGAACTCCCCGTCTCCTAGTGATTGGCCCAGAGTCACCCAGCTGGCTTGCATGGCTAAGGTGGGACTAGAACTCTCCGTCTCCTGGTGATTGGCCCAGAGTCACCCAGCCGGCTTTCGTGCCTAAGGCGGACTAGAACTCACCATCTCCCGGTGATTGGCCCAGAGTCACCCAGCTGGCTTGCATGGCTAAGGCGGGACTAGAACTCACCGTCTCCTGGTGATTGGCCTAAAGTCGCCCAGACACCTTTTTGTGCCTAAGGCGGGACTAGAACTCGCTACCCCTTGCTTTCTCCCCGGGTGCGTTCACCACTAGACCAAACCTGCCGCCTTCCTTTCCGGAGCTTCAGTTTGCAGGAGTGGGGGCCCTGCGGCCTTCCACAGCCCCCCCCCACTGGGGGTCCTCCGGGGTCTCCAGGGAGGCTGCCCCAGAAAGGACTCACCGTTGCTGCCATTTGGTTTGTTTCTGTATTTCTATGGCCGTCCTTCTCACAAACAGTTGTGAGGTGCAACAAAGCCGAAACAACAGAGGCAAACGAATACTCCTGTTGTGGTTATGAAAAACTTTAAAGTCGTGGTACAACAGTCAAACTAGGCCGGGCCCAGAGTAAGTCAGAGGCGTGGCTTGCTTCCCCAAAGGGGGACTTCCTGCCCCCCAATGGAGACCCCTTTACCTCCCCCTTTTCTCCCCCTTCCCCCCCCCTAGATCCGCCAGAGGGTGCATCAAATCCTGAACATGCGCGGAAGCTCCATCAAGATCGTCAGGCACATCATCAAAGGTGAGCCACGGGGAGGGGGGGCGGGGGAAGGAGGCTCCTCCCCCAGGGCTCCCCTCACCTGGCCAGGGGTCCCGGCTGGCCTTCCTGGGGGGGGGGGAAAGGAGGACGGGGGTCCGGCTGAGCCCCCAGCGAAGGTCGCTTGGCCTGCAAAGCCAGCAGCAGCAGAGGCAGCCGAGGGAGACAGGGGGGGGGGTCCTTTGCTGCCAAGGTTGGCTCTGGGTTCAGATTCTGGGATCTGCGAGCCTAGAACCAGGCAGGCTCACTTGGAGGGCGAGACTGGGCTCTGATCAACTGGGAAAGTTGGGGAGCAGCCTGAGCCCCCTCCACACACACGCACACACACACACCCCGAATGTGGCAGTGGGTGAATGAATACTTTTTTTGAGGGGGGGTGTCTGTGGCCAGCATGCTTTGGGGCAGCCTTTGAGAAGAGGGGGGGGATTTTCACCACGTGGAAGCCCCCTGATGCTCCTCTGGCAGGTCCTGTGGGGAGAGGAAGGGGGCACTTGGGGACCCCCAACCCTTGGGCAGGGGGAGCCCCTCCTGGGGGTCCTCTGTCCCACCCTGCAGGGTTCCCCCCTCCTCCCCTCCTCTTCTCACTCCTTCCTCCTCCGCTCCTGCTTCTTCTCCTCCTCCTCCCCTTCTGCTCTTCCTCCTCCTTCCCTTCCTCCTCCTCCTCTTCCTCCCTCCTTCCTGTTCCTGCTCTTTCTCCTCCTGCTTTCCTCCTCCTGTCCTCCTCTTCCTCCTCCCTTCCTGCTCCTGCTTTCTCCTCCTCCCCTCCTGCTCCTCTTCTTCCTCTTCTCCTCCTCCTGTCCTCCTTTTCCTCCTCCCTTCCTGCTCCTGCTTTCTCCTCCTCCTCCCCTCCTTCTCTTTTTCCTCCTCTCCTCCTCCTGTCTTCCTCTTCTTCTCCCTTCCTGCTCCTGCTCTTTCTCCTCCTCCTCCCCTCCTTCTCTTTTTCCTCCTCTCCTCCTCCTGTCTTCCTCTTCTTCTCCCTTCCTGCTCCTGCTCTTTCTCCTCCTCCCCCTCTTCTCTCTCCTCCTGTCTTCCTCCTTCTCCCCCCCCTCCTCCTCCCCCCCTCCTCTTTTGCATGCTAATTGGCCGCCCACTTTGGAGCCTGCTTTTTACGGCCTTCTGGCAGCCTGACAGCTGATGGATCCCTGGGGAGGGGGGGAGGCTGAGAGGGATCCAGGGCTCCATTTCACAGGGAAGCCGGGAGACAGACATGGGGGGAGGGGAGGTGGGGGGAGAGGCAGGAAGAAGCCCTTGGAAGGGGGAGTGGGGAGCTCGCCCACCCACCCACCCACAATCCCCCAAGGGCTGCAGGCATGCTGGGACAAGTGCCCAGAAAACCCAAGAGGGGGTGCATTGGGTGTGACCCCCTCCCTGGCATCCCACATTTTGCAGGAGACCCCCCCGCTTCCTCTGGTCTCTAAAAGCCTCTCCTGCAACCCCTCAGAATGCAGAAGGACAGAGTGAGAGTGAGACCCTGGAGGTCTTCTAGTCCAACCCCCTGCTCAGGCAGGAGACCCAGACATGTCAAACACAAGGCCTGGAGGCTGGATGCGGCCCGCAAAGTGGTTTCATGTGGCCCACGAAGCCATCCTGGAAACAGTGAGGGAACGGCCCCCCCGCTGCCTTGGCCCTGGCCAGCCGGGAGCCCATGTACAATTTTGGGGTGGCCATCTATGCTGAAATGCATTCAGTCTTAGCTCCCACAAGGCCGTCTGGAAACAGCGAGGAACCGGCCCCTGCCGCGTTGGCCCCACCCGCTGGGTGGATGCCGGGGAGGGGTCCCCCTTTGTGAGGAATGAAGAAATGGACCCTGCCTTGGCGCTTGCCCCGGTCCCCCCCCCCTTCTGCCAGAGACCCTCAGATCTGTCCCACTCCTGCCCAGGCCCCCACCGGCACCCTTGACGCAAATGATGTAGAGCTGGCCACGCCCACCCAGTAGGCTGCACCCCTTCATCCACGCCCACCCAGTAGGCCGCACCCACCCTGGCCGCCCCCCCGACCCCCCCAGGGCAACCGCAATGCTGATGCGGCCCTCAGTGAAATGGAGCTTGACCCCCCTGCCCTAGACCAAAGGGGTCCAACTCTGGGGACTTTGAAGACTTGTGGGCTCCATCTCCCAGAATTCCCCCAGCCAGCTTGGGGGTCTTCTAGTCCAGCCCCCTGCTGAAGCAGGAGGACCTCCCAGACCCTCCCAGCCGGTTGCTAGAGGAATGGCTGGCGTCACACCAGTGTGTAAAAGTAGAAAGTCGAGGCCACAACGTTATTAATCTGCGTTGCTGAAAAGAGTCGGAGGTCAGGGCCTTTTCCGTCCTTTTTTCCCCCTCTTCTACCCCAGCCTTTCTCCTTTTCCTCTCTTCCTCCCCTAATTTCCCATGATTAGTTTCGTTTCCTTTGTCTTTTATATTCTGGTAAACGAATAGAAATTTTAAACCGCAACGAGCGAAAGGCCCGAATTGTGGCCGGCGTGCCTCCCCGGGATGAGAGGACTTGTCTGGCACAGGGATGGAGAAGGCCACTGAGCAACTGAGCTGAGCCCTTCCCTTTGGGCAGGGCTGGGGGGCTCGGAAGGACCCTCCCTCTTACTCAGACCTCCTATGACCTCCTTGCAGAGTATGCGGAAAACATCGGAGACGGGAAGAACCCCGAATTCCAGGAGAGCGAGCAGAAGCGGATTGTGGAGCTTCTGGAGAACTTCTGAGGAACCCCTAGACGGCTTCCAGGACCTTCTGCAACTTGGGGTGCAAGAGAGACGTTCCAGAGAAAGGGGACCTTCTGAATGGTTTTTGGGGGGACGGGGGTGTTATTTTGAATGATTAAAGATGGTCTGGTTTGTATTTTGTACAAAGTCTCTCGGCTGATTCTTTGTTCCGGGCTTGACGGGGAGACTTTGAATCTATCGCTTTCTTCTCCTTTTCCAGAAGAATTTGATGCTCCTCTGGCTTGTGTGGCCCTTGGGGGCCCCAGATGCCACATGGCAGAGTCTCTCCCTGTGGCCCCCAGATCTTAGGTTCCCCTGTCCTCATCTAAGCCATGCTTCCCAACCCCAGCAACTTTAAAATAGCTGATTTGAGGACATGGATCACGGCTAAGCATGGCTAGCTGAGGCTGTGCCGGGAGCTGCTTCTTGGCGACGCTCATAGTTTGGGTTAATGTTTTCTGACCGCTGTGTTATTTTAACTGTTGCAGCATCTATAACCATCGTTTTTATTCTATTCCATTCTCTTGTCCGCTACCGAAAGCCTTGCTGAGAGGGGCACTGTATCAATTGGGTAAATAAATAACATTAATCACCTGGTGGCTTATGAATTGATCTAATTTGGCCTTTCCTGGCTGGCCTCCTCATTCATCTGGGGAGGGGAGGGGGGTGTCCAACCTTGGCTGCTTTAAGACTCGTCAACTTCAACTCCCAGAATTCTGGAAGTTGAAGTCCACCCATTTTAAAAGTTGCCAGGTATGCAAAATCGTGGCTTTAGAATAGAATAGGATAGAATAGAATAGAATAGAATAGAATAGAATAGAATAGAATAGAATAGAATAGAATAGAATAGAATAGAATAGAATAGAAGAAATGAAGAATAGAATAGAATAGAATAGAATAGAATAGAATAGAATAGAATAGAATAGAATAGAAGAAATGAAGAATAGAATAGAATAGAATAGAATAGAAGAAATGAAGAATAGAATAGAATAGAGTTAAAGAAGAATGGAATAGAATAGAATAGATTGTGGAATGGAATACAATAGAATAGAATTACAGAATAGAATAGATTTACAGAATAGAATAGAATGTGGAATGGTATGGTATGGGTTGTGGAATAGAATAGAATAGAATAGAATAGAGCTGGAAGGGACCTTAGAGGTCTTCTAGTCCAGCCCTCTGCTCAAGCAGGAGAACCTATACCATCTCAGACAGGTGAACGTCCAGTCTCTTCTTAAAACCCTCCAGTGATGGAGCACTCACGATTTCTGGAGGCAGGTGGTTCCACTGGTTAATTGTCCTGTTAGGAAGTTTCTCCTTAATTCTAGGTTGCTTCCCTCTTTGATTAGTTTCCAGCTGTTGTTTCTCGTCCTTCCCTCTGGTGCTTTGGAGAATAAATTGACCCCCTCCTCTTCTTTGTGGCAGCCCCTCAGATACTGGAAGGCTGCTGTCATGTCTCCCCTGTTTCTTCTTTTCTCTAGCCAGACCCAAGTCCCGCAGCGGAGCTTTGGAGGGCTTTGCAAGCAGTGGAAAAGCAAACAGGCCCATGTGCTGAAAACCCTCTTCCTGGGAAAGGGGGGAGGGGGTCTGAGCAACCCCCTGCCCAGAGCCTCAAGCTGGACCAAGCAGCCCCTCCCTCCCCTCCTGCACTTTGCAGCTGCAAAAGGGCACCACAGGCAGATTCCATCCTAAAAGCTCTGGACATCTCCAACCTGTGGAGTCTGTGGCCAACGGAAGAGAGACCCCCACCCCCTCAATCTGATGGGGCTGTGAAGGACCCCCTCTGGCATCCTGGAAGAGCGAGCTGGACGGCGTATAAAATTTAATAAAAATAAAGGCGGGAGCGGCTGAATCAGAACGGCGCTGTCATCCCGGCGACGCCGGGGAAGCAGCCTTCAAAAATAGAAATATTCCTTTCTCCTGCTATCGATTTTCCTTCTGTTTCTCTGCAGATCTCTTTCTTCGCTCCTTAATGCCCAGCTCTGGGTCAAGCAGAAAAAATGAAATCAAATCATGTTTTTTGTTTTTTCCTCCCCCTCCCCTTCCCTTCTCCGCGTTGATTTCAGGCCGGGTGAAATGGTGACATTAAGTAAAAGTGTCAGTAGGTTAAGTAATCCCCACGCTGCTGCTCCAGCCTCCGAGGCAGCGTGGAAGAGACGGCAGGAAGCAGGGCCCCATGGCTCAATTCCCCTTGCAACTGGTGGGGGGGGGCGGCCGAGGGTCCTTGAGTAGCCCCAAGGAGGTGGCCGGAGGCTTAGAAGCTGCAGCCAGTTCTAGGGCAAATTTCCACTTTTTAGTAAAAGTAATAAAGTTGGAAGGGACCTTGGAGGTCATCCAGTCCAACCCCCTGCTCAGGCAGGAAACCCTATACCATTTCAGACAATATGGCTGTCCAGTCTCTTCTTAAAGACTTCCAGTGTTGGAGCCTTCACCACTTCTGGAGGCAGGTGGTTCCACTGGTTAATTGTTCTGACTGTCAGGAAGTTTCTCCTTAGTTCTAGGTTGCTTCTCTCCTTGATTAGTTTTCATCCATGCTTCTTGTCTGGCCTTCAGGCGCTTTGGGGAATAGCTTGACTCCCTCTTCTTTGGGGCAGTCCCTGAGATACTGGAAGGCTGCTATCCTGTCCCCCCTCGTCCTTCTCTTCATTAAACAGGACATCCCCAATTCCAGCAACCGTTCCTTGTATGTTTTAGCCTCCAGTCCCCTGATCCTCTTTGTTGCTCTTCTCTGCACTCTTTCCAGAGCCTCAGCATCTTTTTTACATCGTGGTGACCAAACCTGGATGCAGGATTCCAAGTGTGGCCTCACCAAGGCCTTGTAAGGCCACACTTGGAATACTGCTTCCAGTTTTGGATGCAGAGAACTCCACTACAGTGGCATTTTAGCAGCAGAAAAGGAGTGGGAAGGGTCCCCTTACTGGATGATGCAGCCCACCCCACCCCAATCTTTTCTTAAACCTGGGCTTGGCTCAGCTTGGAAACCTCTCCCTTTCCCCTCAGCATGGCTCAGGTGTAAATCCAGGGAGCTAGGAGATTAAGAAGACAAAGACCTAAAATCTACATATCCCATCCAAACTCTAAGAGTCATCAGCCTCCAGCCTCGGAAGCAGGATATGACATTTGGGACATAATAAGATTAACCTATCACCATCAGAATACCAGAAGAGCACACTCAGACTCAGATCAAAATTCATGCCACAGGAACAGGAAGCAACTCCAAACAAAAGGCTCCAGACGGTATAAAAACCCACTCCCCACATGTGCTCAGCCTTTTTTTTTTTCCTCTCCTCTTTCCCTTCTGTTTGGCTCTTCAATAAACTGCAACCTTCTTTCTAAAGCAGTCGCCATGTTGTTTATCCCCGGCTTGGACTGAACCAGGATGAAGACTTTTCTTCCAACACAGAAGCACAGGGGCAGAAGGAAAGTAACGCGTCTGCAACTCTAGAAAAGTTTGTTTTCTTCACAGCTTCTGGGGTTGTAATGCCGGGAGAAGATGCAGCTGCTTTAAAGAGCTGCAGACCAGCTCTACGCCTGCTCCTTTGGGGAAACGAATCGGCAGAGTTTCTTATCCTGGGTGGTATGAAGGAATTCACGGAGCTGTATTTTATTTGATCGATTGATTATCCCAAAGGTTCTTTTTTTCCCCAAAGGCAACTGGACTCTAATAATAATAATAATAATGTTGAAAGGGACCTTGGAGGTCATCTAGTCCAACCCCCTGCTCAGGCAGGGAACCCTATACCACTTTGGACCAATGGCTGTCCAGTCTCTTCTTCAAAACCTCCAGTGTTGGAGCATTCACCGCTTCTGGAGGCAGGTGGTTCCACTGGTTAATCGTTCTCACTGTCAGGAAGTTTCTCCTTAGTTCCAGGTTGCTTCTCTCCTTGATCAGTTTCCATCCGTCGCTTCTTGTCCTGCCTTCAGGCGCTTTGGAGAGCAGCTTGACTCCCTCTTGTTTTGTTTTTTCCTTCGAAAACCTTTCGCTTCTCATTCAAGGAGCTTCTTTAGTTCTTCAGTTCTTGGAAGAGAACGGAATCCCTTAGCTGGTGGAATCGGAATTCCTCCGCAGGATGGATAGCGCAGTTCTTCTCTGTGGGAAAAAAAATGTACATACTGATCCAGCACCCCCCAATCATTTCTGGCCCCCAAGGAAGCTTCTTTGCTGGCTTCAAGATGGGCATTCTTGGGGAATATTTCCTGGAGATCTGCAATCCTGCCAGCCAGCTTGACGGACAGGCTGGCGGGATGAGAGGAAGCATCCTTCTCATTCCAGGCCATTGTATACGGCCTGGGGCAGCAGCAGAAAGGATGGCCCGGCCAGTCTGCTAGGATTCCACTGCTGAGGGAGTCGGATCTCTCGGCTTCCGGGTTTGTCTTCCTCCTATATGAACATTCGTCATCAGTTTATTTAACTCCTCAAATGGTCTGATTCATCATCGGTGCTAGAAGGGAGGGGGGTTCGCTGGGAGGAGGGGAGGAGGGGGAATTGTGGGGTCCTCGGTGGTCTCTGAGATAGGTGGTTTTCTTGCAGACATTTCATGACCCAACTAGGGAATATCATCAGTGCTAGAAGGGAGGAGGAGAAGGAAGGGAAGGAAGGAAGGAAGGAAGGAAGGAAGGAAGGAAGGAAGGAAGGAAGGAAGGAAGGAAGGAAGGAAGGAAGGAAGGAAGGAAGGAAGGAAGGAAACACTGGGGTCCTTGGTGCTCTCTGAGATGGGTTGTTTTCTTGCAGACCTTTCATGACCCAACTAGGAAACCTCATCAGTGCTAGAAAGGAGGAGGAGGAGGAGGAGAAGCTTAGAGAGCACCAACGACCTCACAGTCCTCCTCCTCCTCCCACAAACTGCCCTCCCTTCTAGCACTGATGATGTTCCCTAGTTGGCTCATGAAAGGTCTGCAAGAAAACAGCCAAGCTCAGAGAGCACCAAGGACCCCCACGGTCTTCCTCCTCCTCCTCCTCCTCCTCCTCCTCCTCCTCCTCCTCCTCCTCCTCCTCCTCTCTGCAAACCCCCCTCCCTTCTAGCACTGATGATGTTCCCTAGTGGGCTCATGAAACGTCTGCTGGTGAACCACCGAACTCGGAGAGCACCTGGGACCCCACCTTCCAATATTCTCTCCTTCTTCCCTAGCACAACACAGACTATCTCCAGGGTCCCCGTGCTCTCTTTTTCTTGACCTGGCCTACCCCGCAGGGTGGAGCAGACCCCCTCCCTCGCACCGCCTCTTCTCATCTTGAACCTTGGTCTGCAGGTCCCGCCCAGGCCAGCCCTTCCGGCCTTTCCCCAGAGGACATGGCTGTGAGAGCTCCTCCTTATGGTTCGCAAGGGGCTCAAAAGCCATATTTTTCAGCCAGGCTTTTTAACGTTGCCGTGTTTGTGTATGTTTTATATTTGTTATGCATTTACATTCTTTTTATGGGCGGTTTTATGATATCTCCGTAAGCTTTGCAGAGCCGTTTAAGGGCAGGAGAGGCATACCAGCAATTTCCCTGATTAAGTCCATGCCTGTCGGTCTTCGGAAGGATTCCCCAAACACCCCACCCACCCCCGTTTAGGCTGCTTCCCACCCCATCACCGTTCCGGTGCTGGTCGGGCCAGAACTGGTTTGAAACCGTTTTGCTTCAAGCCGGCTCAGCCTCCTTCTCAATTCCCCCAGAGAAAACCAGGCTGGGGCATCAGTGCAACCCGCAGCCTTTGCCCTCTGCTGCTCAGCTCCCTCCAGCATCATCTGCCCTTCGCTGTCTCGGTGGAGCTGTTATGGTGGCTGTGACATGTTGTCTAATAAAATGTCGCCTTTTGTTTGATAACCTGGGTGTCTGCTAAGATTGTCACCTCGTGGTGCGCAGGAATGCTTGGAGATTCCCAGGAACCCTTCCCCGGTGGCGGGTGCAAATGCCCGGAGGGGCAGCAACAAAGCAGGCCAAGTCTCAGAAGGACGCAGCTCCCCCCCCCACCCCAGTTTATTTCCCTGGCTGCAATTAAATGTGAGCAGCAACCCAACATCCATTCCAGGTGTTCCGTTTCTTCTTTCTTGGTTCTGAAGATGAAAGGAAATTGCTGTAGCTGGAAGAGAGCTGCAATTAGTACTGGAGAACAGGTGGATTTCCTTCAATTGGCCGCTGATGACTTTCAGCTTTTCTGGGTGAAAAACTCAAAAGAGGAGAAATTTGAAGGAGTTTTTACTTTGGCTCTCTCGCCCTCTCTTTGATGATCTTTGCACTGGGCGATGTTTATCCTGCAATTCTCCCGCCCATCAACTCATCTAAAGTCTTGTTTTATCAGGTTTTTTTTAAGATGCCAGAGAGAAATTGGTTGGTTGGTTCTGTCCAATGGCCTGTTCTTTTAAATCTTCTTCTTCTTCTTCTTCTTCTTCTTCTTCTTCTTCTTCTTCTTCTTCTTCTTCTTCTTCTTCTTCTTCTTCTTCTTCTTCTTCTTCTTCTTCTTCTTCTTCTTCTTCTTCTTCTTCTTCTTCTTCTTCTCCTCCTCCTCCTTCTTCTCCTCCTCCTCCTCCTCCTCCTCCTTCTTCTCCTCCTCCACTTCTTCTTCTTCTCCTCTTCCTCCTCTTCCTCCTCTTCCTCCTTCCTCTTCTTCCTCCTACTTCCTCCCCACCCCTTCTTCTTCTTCTTCTCCTCCTTCTCCTCCTCCACTTCTTCTTCTCCTCCTCCTCCTCTTCTCCACCTCCTCCTTCTCCTCTTCCTCCTCCTCCTCCTTTCTCCTACCTCCTTCTCCTCTTCCTCCTCCCTTTTTCTTTCTCCTCCTCCCCTTCCTTCCTTCCCTCCCTCCCCCTCTTGCCTCTCCACCTTCTTCTGCTTCTGTCTCCTGCTCTTTGACCTTCTCCTCTTTCTATGTATGCCTTGTATGGCGTGGCAACCCCAGACTTTCTTTCCAGGCAGGCAAACCACTTTCTCTGCTGTCTTGTTATGTAGTTGGCTATTGGTTCTGTTCCAATTCTCCCCCTTACAATCTCATTCCTAAAGCAGGAATGTTGTGCCTGAAGTATGATCCTTTGTGCCCCACTCAGGGAAAAGGTCTGGGTTGACTTTCTTTGATGATCCACTGGTTGGCTTCCTTGGCGGTCCCTGTGTCATCTCAGGACTCTTCTCCCACATCAAAGTTCAAAGGTCTCGATTCTCTTCCTCTCCTGATTCTTTTAAATCCAGCTTTCACTTCCATGGAGCATCACAAGCAATATCCCGGTCTGAGGGGCCACCACAGGCACCAAAAGACAGGAGGAGAAGTAACAGGTGGAACATGGTTAAAGAGAGAGACCCAACCTACAAATAAGGAGACATTGAAAAGGAAGAAAATGGATCAATGGAACAGCTTGCCTCCCAGAGTTGTGGGTGATCCATCACGGAAGGTTTTCAAAAATAGACTGGGAAGCCCTTTGACTGGGATGGCATAAGGTCACCTGCCTTGAGCAGGGGGTTAGACTAGAAGACCTCCAAGGTTCCCTTCCAGCCCTAGGATTCTATGAGTCTACGATCCAACCTGGAAATAAGGAAGAAATCTCCTGACAGTAAGAATGATCAATCAATGGAGCAGCTTCCATCCTGGAGTTATGGGTAGTCCATTGCTGGAGGTTTCCAAGAAAAAAATGGAGAACCATTTATCCAGAATAGCATCGGGTCTCCTGCTTGAGCGTAGGCTGTATAAAGGACCTCTGAGGTCCCCTCCCAGCCTTATGTTTCTATATTCCATGTTGCACATGTCTCCTAGGCACAGCCATACACATCATCTGATGATCTTCTCCAAGCCTTTTTGTAGAAGAGAATAATAGAACTGGAAGGGACCTTGGAGGTCTTCTAGTCCAGCCCCGTGCTCAAGCAGGAGAACCTATACCATTTCAGACAGGTGACTGTCCAGCCTCTTCTTAAAAACCTCCAGATATGGAGTGCACACGATTTCTGTAGGCAAACTGTTCCACTGTTGATTGTCCTCACTGTCAGGAGGTTTCTCCTCAATTCCAGGTTGCTTGGAATATAGAATAGAATAGAATAGAATAGAATAGGATAGAATAGAATAGAATAGAATAGAATAGAATAGAATAGAATAGAATAGAATAGAATAGAATAGAATAGAATAGAAATATAGAATAGAATAGAATAGAACTACAGAATAGAACAGAACAGAATAGAATAGAAAATATAGAATAGAATAGAATAGAATAGAATAGAATAGAATAGAATAGAAATATAGAATAGAATAGAATAGAACTACAGAATAGAACAGAACAGAACAGAATAGAATAGAAAATATAGAATAGAATAGAATAGAATAGAATAAGAAATAAGATAAGAAATAAGAATGGAATGGAATAGAATAGAATAGAATAGAATAGAATAGAATAGAATAGAAATATAGAATAGAATAGAATAGAACTACAGAATAGAACAGAACAGAACAGAATAGAATAGAAAATATAGAATAGAATAGAATAGAATAGAATAGAATAGAATAGAATAGAATAGAATAGAATAGAATAGAATAGAATAGAGCTGGAAGGGACCTTGGAGGTCTTCTAGTCCAGCCCCCTGCTCAAGCAGGAGAACCTATACCATCTCAGACAGGTGAGATTGTCCAGTCTCTTCTTAAAACCCTCCACTGATGGAGCGCCCACGATTTCTGGTGGCCAGCTGTTCCACTGGTTAATTGTCCTGACTGTCAGGAAGTTTCTCCTTAATTCCAGGTTGCTTCTCTCCTTGATGAGCTGCTTGTCCTCCCTCCAGATGCTCTGGTGCTCTGACTGCTTGTCTGCAGCTTATTTCTTGATTGCTTTTTCCTGGAGTGCTGATGGTTGATCCTAAGAGACAGGAGCTCTCCATTGTCAGTTCTCAGGCTGATTGCTGCCATTAGTTCTATATTTAATTTGAGTCCCATTTCTTCACCCTGCTCCTTTTATTACTAGAGCTTGGAGATCATTTGCATTTCCACCTGCCAGAAGGGTATGTCACCCACACAGTGAGGGTTATTGATGCTTCTTCCTCCAGTTCGAAAACCCCATCCGTCTTCTTCTTCCTAACCGGCCTCCCTTGCTATATGTATTCAGGCCCACCCTGTAAGCTGAGCGTGGTCAAATATGCCTCAGCACACCCTCAGCTGGCGTTTGGTCCTCCTGCCCTGGCCCATCAAGGCTGAAAGTGGGAGAGCAGTTTTTCTGAAGCTAGATTTTATACCCCGCACCCTGAATATCAGGCGGAAGTTGCTTTCAGTCCTCCGTGCGAAATCCCTTCGCAGCTTGATCTAATAATTGTGCAGGACTTACTTCTGCAGAAGGCTTGTTAGCACAAGTGCCTGTTCTCACAAGATGTATCCAACACAGCCTACCTCATGGGTGTGCAAAGATGGCAACTTTACAACCATTGGAATAACGGAATAACAGAGTTGGAAGGGAGCTGGTAGGTCATCTAGTCCAACCCCCTCCTCTCTCCCCCCCCCCCGTCCATGCAGGAGACTATACCCCATTGCTGACAGAGGGCAGTCCAGTCCCTTCTTGAAAGCTTCCAGTGAGGGAGCTCCCACAACCTCTGAAGGCCACTCCTGTTCCATTGGTGGATTGTTCTCACTGTCAGAAAAGATCTTCTTATTTCCAGGTTGAATCTCTCTCCTTGATCAGTTTCCATTCGTTATTCCTTGTCTGGCCTTCAGGGGCTTTGGAAAATAGGTTGACCCCCTCCTCTCTGTGACAGCCCCTCCCATATTGGAAGACTGCTGTCATGTCCCCCCCTCCTCCTTCTCTTTGTTAAACTAGACCTACCCAATTCCAGCAACCGTTCCTTGTATGTTTTAGCCTCCAGTCCCCTGATCATCTTTGTGGCTCTTCTCTGGACTCTTGCTAGAGTCTCAGCATCTTTTTTACATCATGGTGACCAAAACTGGATGCAGGATTCCAAGTGTGGCCTTACCAAGGCCTTGTAAAGTGGTATTAGTGGACTTCAAATCCAGTGCAGTATAAACTAGTACTATCATCTTATATTGTTGAAGCTACTCCTTGAGTTGAGGATAATAATAATAATAATAATAATAATAATAATAATAATAATAATAATAATAATAATAATAATAATAATATTCTCCTTGCAATTGGGGGGCGGTCAACGGTCCTTGAGTAGGAGGTGGCCGGAGGCTTAGAAGCTGCATCCAGTTTTAGGGCAAATTTCCGCTTTTTAGTAGTAATAATAAAGTTGGAAGGGACCTTGGAGGTCTTCTAGTCCAACCCCCTGCTCAGGCAGGAAACCCTACACCATTTCGGACAAATTCCTGTCCAGTCTTTTCTTAAAAACTGCCATTGTTGGAGCATTCACTGCTTCTGGAGGCAGGTAGTTCCATTGGTTAATTGTTCTCACTGTCAGGAAGTTTCTCCTTAGTTCCAGGTTGCTTCTCTCCTTAGTTAGTTTCCATCTGTTGCTTCTTGTCCTGCCTTCAGGGGCTTTGGAGAAGAGCTTGACTCCCTCTTCTTTGGGGCAGCCCCTGAGATACTGGAAGGCTGCTATCATGCCCCCCCCCCTCGTCCTTCTCTCCATTAAACTAGACAGACCCAATTCCAGCAACCGTTCCTTCTATGTTTTAGCCTTCTGTTTGCGTTTTTGGTCTCCTTCACAAACCATTCCCTTGGTGGAGACTCTGCCTTTCATCCCAAACTGGAGAAGGTGCTAAAAGCACAGTGACCCAACTATTCCAGGGAGAGACGGAAAACAAAGTCAGGAACTCAACAGGAGCTCCAGTCAGAGCTGAAGAAGCTTCTTGGATCAGAGGCAAAACGTCTTCAAAGAAAAACAAGAAGGTCCAGTTGCCTCTTGGGTCAGGAACTCAACATTACTACAGGGGTCCCCAACCCCCGGTCCGTGGACCAGTACGGGGCTGCGGCATGCCAGCAACCGGTCCACACAAACAAACAAAGCCCCCTCCGTGGGATGCAGGCAGCACACAAAACCACGCACCCTCCGGTCCACGGAAAATCCTTTCTCCACGGAACCGGTCCCTGGTGCCCCAAAGGTTGGGGGCCTCTGCATGACTACACAAGAAGCTTCTAGATGATCTGAGAACAAAGGAGGTGGTCGGGGAACCTGAGAGTTGCAAAGGAGACGTCCCGGAACTGCAGAGCAATTGTCTAAAGGCTGAAGGACAGAAGGAGCCACAGCTGGTGACCAGGGCTAAGAAGATCAGCTCCTTAGATTAGTTCGGGATGAAAGAAAGAGTCAGCAGCCAGGAAGGGCCAGGGAAGAAGGCCAAAAACGCAGAGAGGAGAAAAAGGGCAGGAAATGCCAATCAACTTCAAGCTTCAGGTGGTAACACTGCTCTATACTGCATTAGTAAAGCCACACTTGGAATAAGTGGGTCCAGTTTTGGCCACCACAATACAAAAAAAGATGCTGAGATGCTAGAAAGAGTGCAGAGAAGAGCACCAGAGATGATCAGGGGTCTGGAGGCTAAACCCTCCAGTGAAAGATTGAGGGAACTACCGGTAGGTGTGTTTAATCTAACAGGAGAAGGACCAGGGGGGACATGATGGCGGTCTTCCAATATCTCAGGGGCTGCCCCAAAGAAGAGGGAGTCAAGCTATTTTCCAAAGCACCAGAAGGCCAGACAAGAAGCAATGAATGGAAACTCATGAAGGAGAGAAGCAACCTGGAACTAAGGAGGAATTTCCCAACAGTGAGGACAATCAGTGGAACGGCTTGATTGATTTGATTTGATTTGATTTGATGTTTATAGTCGCCCGTCTCAGCAAACCACTCGGGAAGTAGTGGATGCACCAACACTGGAAGTTTTTCAAGAAAACATTACAGAAGAAGAAAGAGAGAATAACAAGTTGGAAGGGACCTCGGAGGTCTTCTAGCCCAACCCCCTGCGCAAACAGGAGAGCCTCTACCAATCTGTATAGATTAGACCAGGAGTAGGCAACCTTGGCTCTTTTATGACTCGTGGACTTCAACTCCCAGAACTCCTGGGGGAATTATGCCCCCCTCATGACTCATGGACTTCAACTCCCAGAATTCCTGAGCCAGCATGGGGGAATTATGCCCCCCTCATGACTGGTGGACTTCAACTCCCAGAATTCCTGAGCCAGCATGGGGGAACTACGGCCCCTTCATGACTGGTGGACTTCAACTCCCAGAATTCCTGAGCCAGCATGGGGGAATTACGGCCCCCTCATGACTGGTGGACTTCAACTCCCAGAATTCCTGAGCCAGCATGGGGGAATTACGGCCCCCTCATGACTGGTGGACTTCAACTCCCAGAATTCCTGAGCCAGCATGGGGGAGCTATGGCCCCCTCATGACTGGTGGACTTCAACTCCCAGAATTCCTGAGCCAGCATGGGGGAACTGTGGCCCCCTCATGACTCGTGGACTTCAACTCCCAGAATTCCTCAGCCAGCATGGGGGAACTACGGCCCCCTCATGACTCGTGGACTTCAACTCCCAGAATTCCTGAGCCAGCCTGGCTCAGCTTGGAAACCTCTCGCTTTCCCCTCAGGAATTCTGGGAGTTGAAGTCCACCAGTCATGAGGGGGCCAAGGTGGCCTACCCCTGGATTAGACAATAGTTTGTCCACGATGCAGAGGGCTGGATAGAAGATCTCCAAGGTCCCTTCTACGATTCTGTTTTCAGGGCAGAGGAGAAACCAGGAGGCCCGACACACCCACCCCAACCCCCCTTTGTCCACCCCACAACCGCAGCCGTCGCCCTCCGGATTTGCATAGATTATTGCTCTTTGCTGCTGCCTTCAACCCTCATATTAGAGACTTATTAAGCCCTGATTTTATTGTGCTCTCTTCTGAAGGGGAAACTCCGCAAAGGCCTGATTTGGAAAGCCCCCCCCCCGCTTTGTGGAGGGACACATTCCTCTCCCTCAATATGTTGCATAATGTATGCAAACAGCTTTGGCAAGTGCAGCATTTATGAGTTCGCACCATTTATATTTCATGGGCGATGTCCTTACGCGTTTTATTTTCCGCTATTAACAGAAAGAGATTAGAGCACTTAAGCAGAAAATCAGACAGAGGAATGAAAGCATTTTAATAACGCCAAGTGCAGGTTCTAAATAGGGGAAGCAGGGAGGAATTTATCTGACCTTTAAAAAAAATATCTACATCCTTGAAATTGGGCATCTATCACCGTCCGGGATAGTCGGTTGGGAGGGAGGGCCCACGGAACTCCTGTCAACTGGAAGGGTGGGCTATGGAAACTTGGCTTGATCTCTAGAACATAGAATAACAGAGTCAGGAGGAAACTTGGAGGTCATCTAGTCCAACCCTATACCAGTGATGGCGAACCTTTTAGAGTCCGAGTGCCCAAAAACCGCCCCCCCGTCCCCGCTCCACCTCCCGCCTGCCCCCTGTCCAGCCCGCCCGCAGGGCCGTGCAACGCCTCCCTGGCCCGCTGCAGCAGATCGTCCAGGCAGCCCTGCAGCGCCATGGCAGCCAAGCCCTCCGCCCACACCCCGCAGCACCACCTGCATGCCATGGGGCATGAGGGTGGAGTCTTGTCCCTGCTGCCGGCTATGTCTTTGGCTGCGCTGCTCTGTGCAGGCCGCGCCTGGGGGCGACTCTCTTCCAGGGGGGCTGCTGGAGAGGAGGGGGCAGCAGGGGGAGGCGGGGCTGGGGCGACGGCACGCGTGCCCACAGAGAGGGCTCTGAGTGCCGCCTCTGGCACCCGTGCCATAGGTTTGCCACCACGGCCCTACACCGTTTCAGACAGGTGAATGTCTAGTCTCTTCTTAAAAACTTCCAGTGTTGGAGCATTCACCGCTTCTGGAGGCAAGGAGTTCCACTGGTTAATCGTCCTCCCTGTCAGGAAATTTATTCACTGCTTCTTGTCCTGCTTTCAGGCGCTTTGGAAAATAGCTTGACTCCCTCTTCTTTGCGGGCAGCCCCTGAGATAGTGGAGCACGGCTATCATGTCCCCCCTGGCCTTTCTCTTCATTAAACTAGACCTACCCAATTCCTGCAATTCCTCTTTGTATGTTGCAGCCTCCAGTCCCCTGATCATCTTTGTTGTTCTTCTCTGTGCTCTTTCTTGAGTCTCAACATCATTTTTTATATCATGGTGATCGAATAAGCAACCAGATTCGGGGGGGGGGAATGGCTTCACAGCACCTCAATTTAGTTCCAATTCCGATTCAGACTCTGGAAACGGATCCACAGATGTGCTTTTTTCCCTTTTAATTCTCTAGAGAGCCTCTAGAACAGCAGTTCTCAACCTTTTTCAGGCCGAGACCCTGACCTGCGCCGCGCATGCGCGGCGCGACGGCCCGCATCATGCATGCGTGGCGCGACGGCCCGAATCGCGCATGCGCGGCACGAAGCCCCGAGTCGCGCATGCGCGGCGCGAAGCCCCGAATCGCGCATGCGTGGCACGCACGCAACGGCCCAAATTGTGCATGCGCGGTGCTACCCCCACGCATGTGCGGTGCTGCCCCCTGCGCCGGCCGAGGGGAAAAGGGGAAAAAATGGCGGACTGCGGCGTTTGGCGACCCCCGTGAAATGGTCGTTCAACCCCAAATGGGGTCGCAACCCACAGGTTGAGAACCGCTGCTCTAGAAGGAGCAACCCCCCCCCAAAAATGATGATGGAGTCTGCTCAGTTTCAGAGAGGGAGGGGTGGCCTGAAAAAGTTGACTTTGAGAAATCTGAGAAGATTATTTCCTTGACACCCTTGGATAAATGGCGTCCACGCTCCATCAGCCCTGGGCGGTGGTGAACAAGGGTTATGAGTGAGATGTGGGGCATGTACGGAGCGGAAGGCGAGACGGTATCGCCGGAGCTGGCAAGTCGGAAATCTGGGATGCTGCAGATTTTACAAAGACAGGAGAGACGATGCCAGCATCAGCCGGATGCATCGGCTGGACCTGTCAGACAAGGACAAGATAGCAGCCGGAAGGAAGCTTTGCCATTTGACTTCTCTCTCTTCTCTCTCTCTCTCTTTCACACTTCTCTCTCTCTCTCTCCCTCTCTCTCTCTCTCTCTGCCTTTTTTCTCTTTCTCTTTTCTCTCTCTCTCTTTCACACTTTTCTTTCTCTCATTCTCTCTTTCACGCTTTCTCTTCTTTTTTTCTCTCTCTCTCTCTCCCTCCCCCCTCTCTTTCTGCCTTTTTTCCCTTTCTCTTTTCTCTCTCTTCTCTTTCTTTCTTTCTCTTTCTCTCTCTCTCTCCCTCTCTTTTTTCTGTCTTTTCTCTCTCTTTCTTTTCTCTCTCTTTCATACTTTTCTTTCTCATTCTCTCTCTTTCACTCTCTTTTTCTTTTTCTTTCTCTCTCTCCCTCCCCCCTCTCTTTCTGCCTTTTTTCCCTTTCTCTTTTCTCTCTCTTTCTTTCTTTCTCTTTCTGTTTCACTTTCTTTTACTTTCTTTCTCTCTCTCTTTCACACTTTTCTTTCTCTCATTCTCTCTCTCTCTTTCACGCTTTCTTTTCTTTTTCTCTCTCTCCCTCCCTCCCCCCTCTCTCTTTCTGCCTTTTTTCTCTTTCTCTTTTCTCTCTCTTCTCTTTCTTTCTTTCTCTTTCTGTTTCACTTTCTTTTACTTTCTCTTTTTCTCTCTCTTTCACACTTCTCTCTCTCTCCCTCCCTCTCTTTTTTCTCTGTCTTTTCTCTTTCTTTTCTCTCTTTCACACTTTTCTTTCTCATTCTCTCTCTTTCACTCTTTTTCTTTCTCTTTCTCTCTCTCCCTCCCCCCTCTTTCTGCCTTTTTTCTCTTTCTCTTTTCTCTCTCCTCTTTCACTTTTCTCTGTTTTACTCTCTTTCTCTTTCTGTTTTATTCTTTCTTTTACTTTCTTTCTCTCATTCTCTCTCCCTCCTCCCTCTCTTTCTCTGTCTTTTTTCTCTTTCTCTTTTCTCTCTCTCTCTTTACTCTCTCTCTTTTTCACACTTTTCTTTCTCTCATTCTCTCGCTTTCACTCTTTTTCTTTCTCTCTCTCCCCCCCTCTCTTTCTGCTTTTTTTCTCTTTCTCTTTCTCTCTTTCTTCTCTTTCTCTTTTCTCTCTCTGTTTTACTCTCTCTTTCTTTTTCTCTTTCTGTTTCACTCTTTCTTTTACATTCACTTTCTCTCTCTCTCTCTCTCTCTCTCTCTCTCTCACACACACACACACACACACACACACACACACACACTCACTCACACACACACAGACCCCTACAGCTGCCCTGTGAGAACCTATCTCCGTCACCCCACGCTGCTGGCTGGGTGCGTACAACATAGTTAACCAGGTCACAGAACAGTCTAGTTAGTAGGTGTGCTCACAGAATGCACAAAAACTTTGGCTAGCATAACGGAATGACAGAATTGGAAGGGACCTTGGAGGTCCTCTAGTCCAACCCCCTGCTCAGGCAGGAACCCCTATACCATTTCAGACAAGTGGCTGTCCAGTCTCTTCTTAAAATCCTCCAGTGTGGGAGCGCCCACAACGTCTGGAGGCAACTTCTGTTCCACTGATTAATCCCTCCTTATTTCCAGGCCGGAGCTCTCTCTCATAATCTTCCACCTGTTAATTCTTGTCTCACCTTCAATTGCTCTGGAGAATAGTTACACACCACACACACACACACACACACACACACACACACACACACACACACACACACACTTCTCCACGACAGCCCTTCAGATATGGGAAGACTGGGGACCATTTGGTAATCTGGTTACCAGCCTTGAAGACGGCCAGCTCGCCTGTAGAGAGACCCCCCTTGTTTTTTAAGCGCCCACCCACCCACAGCAGGTCCCTCCCTCCCTTCCAGTATCAGCCCCAGCCTGATTCCCCCCCACCCCCCCTCCCCGCCCCCCCCCTCCCCGCCACCCCCCCCTTCTGGCTTGCTTGCTTGCTTGTGTTTTCCTGCCAGGTGAACCCATCGGTGTCTGGACGTGGACTTGATCTGCATCTGGGCTCCATAAGTCACGCGCCAAGTTCAGACCTCCTGCGTCTGACAGCCGGAAAAAAGGTGGCTGCAATTAGCTGCAACCATTTCATTTTAGTCAAGTGTCCCATTATAATTTGCATTTCACCTTTTAATTGCGGTGGCGGAGGAGACGGGCGCCGGCTGCCTCCCTCTTGCCGTGTGTAAAATATGCCCAGGTTTTAAAACGCAGGCAAACGTCTTGAAGAAGGACCGATCCCAGAATATTTTCAGAGAAAGGTTTTTTCCGATTGGCAGAGAAGCCGGTCTGGCTTCTGTAATCCATTCTCTGGGGTTAGATGAGCCTCTGCTGCTGCTGGGCTGAGGGGTGGAATGAGAAATGAGAGTTGGGAGGGGCCTTGAAGGCCATCTAGTCCAACCCTGCCCAAGCAGAAGAGCCTACTACACCTTTTCTGACAGAGAGCGGCCCAGACTCTTCTCGAAAGCCTCCGGGGATGAGGGTGGGGTCCATCTCATGGGGAGGGGGACACAAACGTTTGGCCACAGTTGGGGAAGCGGAGGGTCATTGAAGCCAAGTTATTGCTGGGAGGCAAGCTCAGCTCAGACAGAAACTGCCCTCCAAAGGACTGATTAATTCATGAGAGTTTATTTGGTTGCCCAGCGCATACAGGGGACTCTGGGTGGGCAAGAATATTAAAAATAGTAAAATGCAAAGGCAAGACAGAGGAAACACACCGCGGAGGTTACACTACAGCAATCAGCACAGCCAAAAAATGGGAGAGAGTAACAGAGTTGGAAGGGACCCTTGAGGTCTTCTAGTCCAACCAACTGCTCAAGCAGGAGATCCTATACCTAGACCAGAGGTAGGCAACCTTGGCCCCCTCATGACTCCTGGACTTCAACTCCCAGAATCCCTCAGCCAGCATGGGGAAACTTTGGCCCCCTCATGACTCCTGGACTTCAACTCCCAGAATCCCTGAGCCAGCATGGGGGAACTACGGCCCCCTAATGACTCTGTGGACTTCAACTCCCAGAATCCCTCAGCCAGCATTGGGGAACTATGGCTCCCTCATGACTCGTGGACTTCAACTCCCAGAATTCCTGAGCCAGCATGGGGGAACTATGGCCCCCTCATGACTCTGTGGACTCCAACTCCCAGAATTCCTGAGCCAGCATGGGGTAACTTTGGCCCCCTCATGACTCGTGGACTTCAACTCCCAGAATTCCTGAGCCGGCATGGGGGAACTATGGCCCCTTCATGACTGCTGGACTCCAACTCCCAGAATTCCTGAGCCAGCATGGGGTAACTTTGGCCCCCTCATGACTCGTGGACTTCAACTCCCAGAATTCCTGAGCCGGCATGGGGGAACTTTGGCCCCCTCATGACTCGTGGACTTCAACTCCCAGAATTCCTGAGCCAGCATGGGGAAACTATGGTCCGTTCATGACTGCTGGACTCCAACTCCCAGAATTCCTCAGCCAGCATGGGGGAACTATGGCCCCTTCATGACTTGAGGATTTCAACTCCCAGAATTCCTGAGCCGGCATGGGGGAACTATGGCCCCCCTCATGACTGGTGGATTTCAACTCCCAGAATTCCTGAGCCAGCACGGCTCAGCCTGGAAACCTCTCCCTTTCCCCTCAGCGTGGCTGCCTCAGGGATTCTGGGAGTTGAAGTCCACCAGTCATAAAAGGGCCAAGGTGGCCTCCCCCTGCTCTATACTATACTATTCTGGACAAGGGGCTGTCCAGTCTCTTCTTGAAAACCTCCTGTGGTGGAACTGCAACCGTCGTAAATACAGGCCAGTTGCCGAGCATCAGAATTTTGATGACATAGGATGTTGTGACAGTTGTGGGAGGACTAGATATAAGTTGCTGTTTTTAGTGCTATTTTAGCTTAAAATGGTCACTAAATGAATAAGTTGTAAGTTAAGGAGTGCCTGCGTTTCCCCCCATAATAACCCCGTGAGGGGGCTTGTGCTGAGAGACAGGGACTGAATAGTAGAATAACAGCATTGGCAGGAACCTTGGAGGCCTTATAGTCCAAAGTCACCAGGCGGGACTAGAACTCACCGTCTCCTGGTGATTGGCCCAAAGTCACCCAGTTGGCTGTTCCTGCTGATTCCCAAAGTCACCCAGCTGGTTTTGTGCCTAAGATGAGACTAGAACTCACCGTCTCCTGGTGATCGGCCCAAAGTCACCCAGTTGGCTTTCGTGCCTAAGGCAGGACTAGAATTCACCGTCTCCTAGTGATCGGCCCAAAGTCACCAGTGGCTTTCATGCCTAAGGCGGGACTAGAACTCACCGTCTCCTGGTGATTGGCCCAAAGTCACCCAGTTGGCTTTCGTGCCTAAGGCAGGACTAGAACTCACCGTCTCCTGGTGATTGGCCCAAAGTCACCCAGTTGGCTTTCGTGCCTAAGGCGGGACTAGAACTCACCGTCTCCTGGTGATTGGCCCAAAGTCACCCAGTTGGCTTTCGTGCCTAAGGCAGGACTAGAACTCACCGTCTCCTGGTGATTGGCCCAAAGTCACCCAGTTGGCTTTCGTGCCTAAGGCGGGACTAGAACTCACCGTCTCCTGGTGATTGGCCCAAAGTCACCCAGTTGGCTTTCGTGCCTAAGGCGGGACTAGAACTCACCGTCTCCTAGTGATCGGCCCAAAGTCACCCAGTTGGCTTTCGTGCCTAAGGCAGGACTAGAACTCACCGTCTCCTGGTGATTGGCCCAAAGTCACCCAGTTGGCTTTCGTGCCTAAGGCAGGACTAGAACTCACCGTCTCCTGGTGATTGGCCCAAAGTCACCAGTGGCTTTCATGCCTAAGGCGGGACTAGAACTCACCGTCTCCTAGTGATCGGCCCAAAGTCACCCAGTTGGCTTTCGTGCCTAAGGCGGGACTAGAACTCACCGTCTCCTGGTGATTGGCCCAAAGTCACCCAGTTGGCTTTTCCTGCTGATTCCCAAAGTCACCCAGCTGGTTTTGTGCCTAAGGCGGGACTAGAACTCACCGTCTCCTGGTGATCGGCCCAAAGTCACCCAGTTGGCTTTCGTGCCTAAGGCAGGACTAGAATTCACCGTCTCCTAGTGATCGGCCCAAAGTCACCAGTGGCTTTCATGCCTAAGGCGGGACTAGAACTCACCGTCTCCTAGTGATCGGCCCAAAGTCACCCAGTTGGCTTTCGTGCCTTAGGCGGGACTAGAACTCACCGTCTCCTGGTGATTGGCCCAAAGTCACCCAGTTGGCTGTTCCTGCTGATTCCCAAAGTCACCCAGCTGGTTTTGTGCCTAAGATGAGACTAGAACTCACCGTCTCCTGGTGATCGGCCCAAAGTCACCCAGTTGGCTTTCGTGCCTAAGGCAGGACTAGAATTCACCGTCTCCTAGTGATCGGCCCAAAGTCACCAGTGGCTTTCATGCCTAAGGCGGGACTAGAACTCACCGTCTCCTAGTGATCGGCCCAAAGTCACCCAGTTGGCTTTCGTGCCTAAGGCGGGACTAGAACTCACCGTCTCCTGGTGATTGGCCCAAAGTCACCCAGTTGGCTTTCGTGCCTAAGGCAGGACTAGAACTCACCGTCTCCTGGTGATTGGCCCAAAGTCACCAGTGGCTTTCATGCCTAAGGCGGGACTAGAACTCACCGTCTCCTAGTGATCGGCCCAAAGTCACCCAGTTGGCTTTCGTGCCTAAGGTGGGACTAGAACTCACCGTCTCCTGGTGATTGGCCCAAAGTCACCCAGTTGGCTTTTCCTGCTGATTCCCAAAGTCACCTAGCTGGTTTTGTGCCTAAGATGAGACTAGAACTCACCGTCTCCTGGTGATCGGCCCAAAGTCACCCAGCTGGTTTTGTGCCTAAGGCGGGACTAGAACCCACCATCTCTAGTGATGGACCCAAAGTCAACCATCTGGCTTCCAAGGTTAAGGATGCTACTTGGAACTCAATAAAACGGAGCAAATGAATTTGGGTCAGGGACCAGAGGTTGAAAGAAGAGAAAATGCAAATAAGCAGCTGCCCCATTTGAGCTTTCTGTGGCCCCTGTTGCTTCCACGCTGCATCCAATCAGCAACAGGATCAGGGGCAGTGATGGGGCACCATCCATGCCCTGTCCTGCATCAGGGCCAGCCGGGCACCTCCTGAAGTGAGATGGGTCTGGACTACCCACCTTTCAGCAAACCTTTTCCAAGAGGCCTTTGGAAGCTTGATTTGCAGATAGGGAGAAGCTGCCTGTCATTCATGGGGCCCCGAACAAGCCACCTGTCTTGTACCCCTCCCTACTGGAAGAGCATTCAGTTTAGAATAGAACTGGAAGGGACCTGGGTGGTCTTCTAGTCTAACCCCCTGCTCAGGCAGGAGACCCTATACCATCCCAGACAAATGGCTGCCTAGTCTCTTCTTAAAAACCTCCAGTGTGGGAGCATCCACAGCTTCTGGAGGCAGGTGGTTCCACTGGTTAATTGGCCTCACTGTCAGGAAGTTTCTCCTTAATTCCAGGTTGCTTCTCTCTTTGGTCAGTTTCCATCCGTTGTTTCTTGTCCTGCCCTCTGGTGCTTTGGGAATAATGTGAACCCCTCTTCTTTGGGGCAGCCCCTCAAATATTGGAATGCTGCTATCATGTCACCCCTATTTCTTTTTTTCTTTTGTCTAGCCAAACCCAAATCCTGCAGCCATTCTTTGTATGCTTTAGTCTCCAGGCTTTTGATCATCTTATTTGCTCTTCTTTGCACTTTTCCCCAAGTTTCAATATCCTTTTTGTGATATGGTGGCCCAAACTGGATGCAGAATTCCAGATGTGACCCTACTAAGGCGTTATAAAGCGGTACTAGTGCGGTGCGTGATCTTGATTCTATGCCTCTGTTTATACAACCCAGGATTGCGTTAGCTTTTTTGGCGGCTGCTGCTGCTGCACACGGCTGGCTCATGGTCAAGGGATCGTCCACTAGGACCCCCAAGGTCCCTCTCCCAGTGGCTGTGTTTTGAGCCAGCTCTCGCCCAGTCTGTACTTTTTATACCTTTGGTTTTTCCTGCCTAAATGTAAGACTTTGCTTTCCTCCACATTAAATATCATTTTGTTGGACAGGGCCCACTGTTCCAGTCTGTCAATATCCTTCCCAGCGCCTGGCGCTTCGGCAAGCCTGCGAAATGCCGGCTTGTGCCAGGGGAAGCACCTCCCCTTCTATGTTAAAAGATAAAGATTGTTTTTTTTAAAATGACTGGTTTATCTGGCGACCCTGACGTGAGGCTGGTGCCCACCGCTCTGCCCCTTGCCCTGACTTGCCTGGTCTAAGAGCCGATGGGTGTAAATTCCTCTCCCGTGGAATCCGGGCCACTCGGAGGAGTCACTTCCCTTGTCCTGGCAGTGATGGATGACTGAAGGGAACCATTAAGGCACTCCACACACAGCCCCCCCTCTTCCCCCGCAGTGAAGGATTTCCAATGCCGGCTTTAATTTATTTTTAAATGAAATTTGCTATTGATTCTGGATTAAAGGAACAGATCCTAGAGCAGTTATTACTGACAGCACTGCCAGGGAAGCCACGTGATGGGACGTGGCACTTCTCTAGGGCAGGGGGGGGGAAGATCACCCCCCCCGAAGGCAAGACAGGTGACAGCTAAGCTGGCCTCTCCCCCCCTCCCCAAATTAACTCCTCCAGGGCCAGCCCTGGGCTGCTCTTTCTTACCCAGGCTGAATATTTGGGGGTTGCCCCTCCCTCCTGGCCTGGTGGGGGTAAAGGGGCAGAGGCTGGCCTCCCTAGGGGCCAGCAGCTCTGCTGCCCAGAACAGACCCAGATGGTGCCAGCCATGCCAGCTTCTTTCAGCCCCTCTCAGAAGCCAGAAAGGGGGGGCAGTTTCTCCCCCTGAGCAGGGTTTCTCCTGGGAAGGGGGGGGGATGCTTCTGATCCTGAATTGGGCCTCCGCAATTAAGCTGGAAGCCAAGAGCATCCCCTTGACTGAAAGATGGGGTCCCACCCCCCCTGGGAAGGGGCTCCCGGTTCTAGGTAGGCCGTCCTTGACTTACCGCCCCAACGGAGTCCTAAATTTCGTTTGCTAAGCAAGACACTTGTTTTGTCTCGCCTTGCGACCTTTTCTGACCACAGGGAATGACTGCAGTTGTGAAGTTATTAGCACGGACGGTAAGTGAGTCCAGCCCCCCCCTGGATTTTGCTTGTCGGAAGGTCCCAAAAGAGAGAATCACGTGACCCCAGGACACTGCGACCATCGTACCTACGTGCCGGTTGCCAAGAGTCTGAATGTTGATCATGTGACCCTGCAATGATTGTCAGCGGTGAAAAACCAGCCATAAGTCACTTTTTTCCCCCGTGCTGTTGTGGACTTGGAACCGTCACTAAACAGACTCCCTGTGCTTTCCCATTCTCCACGGGCTGCAGCTGAGATTCTTACAAGACTCTGCAGACGTGGACGATGGTCGTGTGGGACAGAGCAGGAAGCAGCATGCTGGGCTTCAGAGTGGCCAGTGGCCAGTGTCCTTGTCGCAAGGGGCTTCCGTGCCAGTTTACCAGGGGCTGCAGAGGTGCCCCGTCACACCTGAGCGTCGAAGAGCAGGAAACGAACAGAGCAAAGAGTCCTTAGCTTTGCATCCTCCTTGCTCACCAGCCACAGCTGTCCAGCGTTTTTCTCCAGCCTGGATGGGGTTCAGGAGTGAGCGATGATATTTCGGGGTGCAGAGATAGTGACCGGCAGCGCCCCCGGGCACTGGGTCTGCCCCTCTCCAGGGGGGAGCCTCACCACTGCTCCACCTCAAGTTACCTGGGCCTGGCCGAGGCCAAAATTCAGCTTGAGCCAGACAGACGGTGGTCTCTCTCCACCCTGCCAGGGTCCTGCACCCAACCACAGGAACCTCCCCGGGGTGCAGAGAGATCATCCATCCGGCTCAGGCAGAATTTTGGCCTGGCATCAATTGGGCGACGAATATCAGCTGCTGGAGAAAAATGGGGGGCACATTTTGGCAGTAGCAACTCCTTGGCTACAGAGAAGGTTCCCCTCCCCCCCCGTGGCCCATTCCCACGCCGCGTGGACGCCCCCTGTCCGGCCAAGCTGGCTCAGGGCGAGCTTGGCTTCAGGGGAAGCCAAGCCAGGAGAGGCGGGGGTCTCGGCTCAGCCTGTTCTGGGCTCCTAAGAGAGCTGCTGAGTTGAGTCACGCGTTCAGCAGCCGCCGTGGGAACGCGGCCGGCCCGATGCGGCAGGGCGAGCGAGCGGCCTCCGGGCGCTGTCCGCGGGCGAGGTGCTGAACTGGCCGTTCCGTCCCGAGGGGCCGGGCGACCGCGGTGGCGCTTCGCTTAACGGCTGCCCGGGCGCAGGCGGGGACGCGCGCAACTCCGGCAGGCTCGCGGCCGGGCGCGCGCGCGCCCAACCGAGGGGTCCAGACCCAAAGCGGCGCCCGCGGGCTCAGGCAGAACAGCGGCCAGGGAAGCTGGGCTTCCTCTCTCGCCCCCCCTACCCCTCCCGCCCCCCCCACCCCGCGAGAGAGTCCCAGGGACAAAAGGAGGAAGGTGGGCAGCCGGGTACGGCCACCTCCATTCGCAGACTGGAATACCCCCCCCAGCGTCCCCCCTTTCAAAAAGCGAGAGGGGGGAGGCGCTGCCTGCTCGCTCCCCCCCTCCCCACTCCGCCCACGGGCAGGCAGGCAGCCCCCTCCTCCCCCCCCGCGCACGGCGAGGCTTTTAAAAGGTCCCTTCGGAGAAACTTCAGCGATCAATCAAGCTCTGCTCTGGATCCCTCCGCCGGCGCGCAAGAGAGCGGGAGCGCGCCCGCGAGCGAGCGAGCGAGGGGGGGAGGGAGGGAGGGAGGGAGAGTGACGGCCGCGGCACGGCAGAGCCCTCCGCCGTAGGGAAGAGTCCCGCAGTCTCCGGCTGGCGAGCGGAGGAGCAGGCGGCAGCGGAGGCGGCGGCGGAGGAGGCGGGCTGGGGACTCGGGCGGCAGCTGCTGGGCTCGGCGCCCCCCGGATGTGAGAGGCGGCCGGGCAGGGGAGCAGGATGGGGGGCGCCTTCGGCCTGACCCTGGCGCTCTGCCACTCGCTGGGACTCTACCTGCAGCTCGGCGCCGCTTCGCGAGCCCCGCAGTGGGAGAACCAGATCTCCAGCAACGGTGAGTCCGGGGCGGGGGGGAGGGGGACGGGGAGAGCTGTGAAATAAAGGGGTGGGTCGCCTTTCCCTCCCTCCCTCCCTCCGCCCTCCCCTCCCCACCGATCGTTCGCCAGGCCGGCTGTCATATGCGGGGCCCGGCTCCCGGTTTCCAGGGGGTCCTCCCTGCTCTGGGATTCTTGCCAGGGGTCCCCCCCCCAGCCGCGGGGCAGGATTCGCCCCCGCCACCCGTCTGTGTCCCGCTGGGATGAGCTCCCCGCGGGCGACGGCCTGGCCCGGCGCGCTCCCGGTGCCTCGTCGGGGGTCGCGCCCCGTCCGCTCAGTTTGGCCGGGATCTCCGGTCCTGGCTGCGGCCGCGAAGGAGACCCCGTTACGGGCCATGTTACGGGGGAGGGGGGGTTAGAGCGAGGGGGAGGGAAAAGCTCTCCCCACTCACTCGTTTTGTCTTCGGGAGCGGCCGGGGGCTGCTCGGCTCCCTCCCAGGCGGAGTTTGCGGAAGTGGGGTGTGTGTGTGTGTGTGGAGAGAACCAGGAACGAGGCTGGTGCTGCTGGGGCGGGGGGGGGGCGGCAAGCGACCCTCGCCCCTGAGAGGATCAGCAGCCCGGGCTCCGGTTCCTGCCTGGAGGGGCTGGGTGTCCCCCCGCCCCGATTTTTCGGCGCTCCTCTCCAACTCCCTCCCTCTCCGGGTTTCTGAACCTCTCTTTCCATCTTTGTGTGTGTGTGTTAAAAGGGGGGTTCCTTCCCATTTCCCCGGCCTCCCAGGCAAGCCAAGCACTTGGACGCCCCCTTTCAGGACCGGATAGTCTGGCCAGGAGCCCTCCCGCCCAGCGCCCGTCTCCCCTGGGCTTTCAGACGCCTCTTGGGCAGGTGGCGTGGATAGGGCGGCTCCAGAGGTCGGCGGCCGTTGGCTTGGCCAACAAAGAGCCTCTAGGCTGGCCGGGGCTCTTGGCGAGGGTCGGTGGGCACAGCTCCCCGCCGACCCTCTTTAGATGTGCTTCAGAAAACGGGGTCGGACTTCCCCCCCCCATTCTTCTCTGTGTGAGAATGTGGTCATTTGTGCCTCGCGTTTCTTTTGACGCGTCTCTGGGACTGAGCGACGAGAATGGAAAACTGATGGGGAGGCTGGACCGAAACGGAGTAGCAGGACCGGCGGGCCGGGAGCTTGCGTGCCCTCCTCTCCCCCCCATCCCTCTTGTCTTTGCCCCCTGGCGGGAGAGCCTCCTGGCGGAGAAGGAAGCTGGGTTAGCAACTGGTGGGTGGCTTGGCCCGCCCGTCCCCCCCCCCGAGGGTCCAGGGGAGTCCAGAAAAGGCTCCGATGGCAGGAGAACGGGCGGGCGAGCGGGCAGAGCGCCCAACCTCAGCCTGGTTAGATTCACCTTCCTCTCCCCCGGTGGCGGGAGGCAATTCGGCGGGGCGGGGGGGGCGGGAAATCCACATTCTTGCCTTCTCCTACAGGCCACGGGGCCCTCCTGGATGCGCCAACTTTTGGGGGGCTCCTCCAGGACCCTCCCAGCCTCCCTTTCTTCAGTCGACCTGGAGACCCCTTCCTTAGGGGCTCTTGGGGAGGGGCAGTTCGGCTTGGGCAGGGCGCACCGATGGGAGCCGAAACGTTGCAATGCCTCCATCTGGGGGGGGGGCTCCTGCGGCGGCTGCCTCGACCACAAGGGCACGGTTTAATTCCCGAGGCCACGAAGGGTGGGGAGGGGGGCAACCGGGGTGTTTACCAGAATCTTATTGCTGATGTGTTTGCTCGCTCGCTTGATTTATTTACTTACTTCCTGATTGGCATCTGGAAGGAAGGGAAATGCCCATTTGATCCAAGTGGCGCGGGCTGGAGACTGGAAGCGGTGGAGGTTTGGCTGACTGGGTGTGCTGGTCCGCGGAGGAGGGTGCAAGGAAAAGAGGATTTTGGAGGTGGAATGGAAGCTGGCTGTGGTTCTAAGTGACGGGTTCCTTGGGCCGGTCATCCATCATCTTAATGCTAACCCCAGCCCTGATGATGTCACCTAGTTTGGTAATGAAAGGTCTTGCTGGTAATGAAAGATCTGCAAGAAAAGTACCAAGCACCAAAGAGCTCATGGTCCCTCCTCCTCCTCCTCCTCCTACTCCTCCTCCTCCTCCTCCTCCTCCTCCTCTTCCTTCTAGCACTGATGATGTTCCCTAGTTGGGTCATGAAACATCTGCAAGAAACCAACCAAGCTCAGAGAGCACCCAGGACCCCTCAGTTCTCCTCCTCCTCTTCCTCCTCCTCCTTCTCCTCCTCCTCCTTCTTCTCCTCTTCCTCCTTCTCCTTCTCCTCCTCCTCCTCTTCCTCCTCCCTCTTCCTCTTCCTCCTCCTCCTCCTTCTCCTCTTCCTCTTCCTCCTTCTCCTCTTCCTCTTCCTCCTTCTCCTCCTCCTCCTCCTTCTTCTCCTCTTCCTCTTCCTCCTTCTCCTCCTCCTCCTCCTATCCTCTCCACAAACCCCCCTCCCTTCTTGCACTGATGATGTTCCCTAGTTGGGTCATGAAACATCTGCAAGAAAACCACCCAGCTCAGAGAACACCAAGGACCCCACAGTTCCCCTTCTCTTCCTCCTCCTCCTCTCCTCTCCACAAACCCTCTTCCCTTCCACCACTGATGATGTTATCTCATTAGGTAACGAAAGGTCTGGAAGAAAACCACCAAGCTCAGAGAGCGTTAAGGACCCCACAGTTTTTAAGAAGAGACTGGACAACCATTTGTCTGAGATGGTAGAGGGTCTCCTGCTTGAGCAGGGGGCTGGACTAGAAGACCTCTAAAGTCCCTTCCAGCTTCTATTCTATTCCATTCCATTCCATTTCATATTCTGTTCTGTTCTGTTCTGTTCTGTCCATATCAACCATCTTAGTTACCCTTAAGTAAAAGCCTCCGCCAGAGGTTGAACCAACCTGACTTCTTCTGGCCCTGCAAGGGGTCAGGAGAGAACAGCCTCTATTCTGGGCAGGGGAAACATTATAGATTGGTTGGATTCACACAGTGTTTATGTTCACACAGCACGTCCTCCCCAAACAAATAAACCCTTTGCTGATCCAGGGAGATGGCCGGGACCTTGTTGCCTGCAGAAAGAAGGAAGGCAGGTTGAAACATCCATGTTAGAAGACTAATCACTTGTGTGTACTTGGCTTCAGGGCCCAGCAGGGTCAGGAATGACGCAGTAGAGCAAGGACTCATTGCTCTGGGGCTGAGTTCAAAATATGCCAACGACGGACAAGGCCAAGACAGCGGGCAGGCAACTCTAGGGAGGGGCGAGGGGCCTGAGGGTGGTGGGCAAACAGCCTGAAAAAGAACAGAACAGCTCAGGAGACCCTCCATTCAAAGAGAATAGAATAGAATAGAATTACAGAATAGAGTAGAACAGAATAGGAAAAGGAATAGAATAGAATAGAATAGAATAGAATAGAATAGAATAGAATAGAATAGAATAGAATAGAATAGAATAGAATAGAATAGAATAGAATAGAATAGAATAGAATAGAATAGAATAGAATAGAATAGAATAATGGAATGAATGGAATGGAATGGAATGGAATGGAATAGAGTAGAGTAGAGTAGAGTAGAGTAGAGTAGAGTAGAGTAGAGTAGAGTAGAGTAGAGTAGAGTAGAGTGGAGTGGAGTGGAGTGGAGTGGAGTGGAGTGGAATGGAATGGAATGGAATGGAATGGAATGGAATGGAATGGAATGGAATGGAATGGAATGGAATAGAATAGAATAGAATAGAATTAGAATAGAATAGAATAGAATAGAATAGAATTAATAGAATAGAATAGAATAGAATTATGGAATAGAATAGAATAGAATAGAATTTGGAATGGAATGGAATGGAATGGAATATAGAATAGAATAGAATAGAATAGAATAGAATAGAATAGAATAGAATAGAATAGAATAGAATAGAATAGAATAGAATGGAATGGAATGGAATAAGGAATAGAATAGAATAGAAAATATGGAATGGAATGGAATAGAATAGGAATAGAATTAGAATAGAATAGAATAGAATTAATAGAATAGAATAGAATTATGGAATAGAATAGAATAATAGAATAGAATAGAATAGAATAGAATAGAATAGAATAGAATAGAATGGAATGGAATGGAATAAGGAATAGAATAGAATAGAAAATATGGAATGGAATGGAATAGAATAGGAATAGAATAGAATAGGAATAGAATTAGAATAGAATAGAATAGAATAGAATTAATAGAATAGAATAGAATTATGGAATAGAATAGAATAATAGAATAGAATAGAATAGAATAGAATAGAATAGAATAGAATAGAATAGAATAGAATAGAATAGAATAGAATAGAATAGAATTTGGAATGGAATGGAATGGAATATAGAATAGAATAGAATAGAATAGAATAGAATAGAATAGAATAGAATGGAATGGAATGGAATGGAATGGAATAGAATAGAATAGAATAGAATAGAATAGAATAGAATAGAATAGGAATAGAATAGAATAGAATAGAATAGGAATAGAATAGAATAGAATTAGAGCAGAATAGAATAGAATAGAATAGAATAGAATAGAATAGAATAGAATAGAATAGAATAGAATAGAATAGAATAGATGGAGTGGAATGGAATGGAATGGAATAGAATTACAGAATAGAATAGAATAGAATAGAAGCTGGAAGGGACCTTGGAGGTCTTCTAGTCCAGCCCCCTGCTCAAGCAGGAGAACCTATACCATCTCAGACAAGTGATTGTCTAGCCTCTTCTTAAAAACCTCCAGTGATGGAGCACCCACGATTTCTGGTGGCAAGCTGTTCCACTGGATAATTGTCCTCACTGTCAGGAAGTTTCTCCTTAATTCCAGGTTGCTTCTCTCTTTGATCTTTAATCTGTGGGAGGACAGATCCCTCCCAAATCTGGACAGATTGACAGAGGAACATTCCAGGAGCCCCGGTGGACAAATTCTATCCATTCCTAAATGTCTTTCTGAAGGTGGTGGGGCGGGCAGGGGGCGAGAATATGTTGGGGACCTCTGTCTTTGCAGAGGCCTCGGTTCCTGGAGTCCAGCTCTGTTCAGCGGCACTTAAAAAGGGAGGCAGAAAGAAGCAAAACATGAAAAAAGCAGCTTGGGGGGAAAAAAACCTGGAAAAATTGGGGAAAAAAACCAGGGTGGTTTCCCCCCCCCCTCCCATTTTTTCCCCCTGTTTGGAAAAAACAGAAAAAAAAACCTGTTTCCCCCGCCCCTCTTTTTCCAGTTTTTTTCCCCCAGGCCTTCCCATCTCTCCCCTCCCCTGACCACCCACCCCCACCCCACCCCAAAGTCTACAAACTCCTATGGGGGGTGGGGAATGAATTACTGTCATTAATGCAACTCGGTATGGGTGGTTCAGAAAGTCTGGGCCAATTTCTCAATTCTGCTGGGATAGTCAGGGGCAAAAGATGCCCCTACTTTGATCCCTACTCTGGAGTAGAACTAGCACAGGTGCTCAGAGAGCAAGTTTTCATTTCAGGCCTTGGTGAGCAGGAGCTTGAAACCCCTCAGATGGGACCTCCTCAGCGCCAGCGAGTGATTTCAACCCGAAACTTGAATTGGGCAGCGTGAAAACTCTCAACCAGGGCAAAGAGAGCCGAGGAAGGGGCTGCTGCAACTTATGGAGGGGGGAGGGGGAGGGGAGGAGAAGCACATGCTCCATCTTTCTTCTTTCCCCAGGGAGAGAGCCCCCCCCCAACACACACAGTGGAGGGTCCCGTGCTGCCCCCTTCTGCATTCTCCCCGGTCATTCATGGCAGGCCTCTGAGGATGCTGCTGCTGCTGCTTCTGCAAGGTGTTGCCTGAGGATGGGAAACAGCTGTAGCCCTTAGACTTATAGGCCACTTCACACTGCTTTGCAGCCCCCTCAAAGCGGTTTCCAGAGTCAGCATCATTTGCCCCCAAGGAGACGCGGGAGCCAGGCGGTTGGCATGAGATCATCTACCGCCACGGAGTGAGACACCATCAGTACGCTGATGATACTCAGCTGTACATTTCCACTCCTGCCCAAATCAGTGAAGCGGTTGAGGTGATGTGCCAGTGTCTGGAGGCTGTGAGGGTCTGGATGGGCGCTAACAGATTGAGGCTCAACCCCGACAAGACAGAGTGGCTGTGGGTGATGCCTCCCAAGGACACTTCAATCTGTCCTTCCATTACCCTGGGGGGTAAAGTTATAAACCCCTCGGAGAAGGTGCACAACTTGGGTGTCCTCCTCGACCCACGGCTGACATTGGAACATCATTTGTCGGCTGTGGCGAGGGGGGCATTTGCCCAGGTTCGCCTGGTGCACCAGTTGCGTCCTTATTTGGATTGGGAGTCTCTCCTCACAGTCACACATGCCCTTGTCACCTCGAGGATCGACTACTGAAACGCTCTCTACATGGGGCTACCCTTGAAGAGTGTTCGGAGACTACAATTAGTGCAAAATGCAGCTGCGCGAGCAGTTGTGGGCCTTCCGCGTTGTGCCCACATTTCACCAACTCTCCGCATGCTGCATTGGTTGCCTATCGGTCTCCGAGCGCAATTCAAGGTGTTGGTTATTACCTATAAAGCCCTTCATGGCAAGGGACCAGGATACCTACGGGACCGTCTCCTGCCACATTCTTCCCTCCGACCGGTGAGAGCGCACAGGGTCGGCCTCCTCCGGGTCCCGTCAGCGAAACAATGTCGTCTGGCGGGCCCTAGGCGGAGGGCCTTCTCTGTTGTGGCACCCACCCTCTGGAACCAACTGCCTCCTGAAGTCTGCGTTTCTCCGACTCTCCCAGCCTTCCGGAGGAATCTTAAAACTCATCTTTGCGGGCAGGCCTGGGGATGATTGTGGTTGACTGTTGAATATGAGTGGGTGTTTTATTGTATTTTTAGATATTTTTTGTTTGGGATTTTTATTGTAATTTGTTGTTTATACATATGTTGTTAGCCGCTCCGAGTCTCTGGAGAGGAGCGGCATACAAGCCCAAACAAACAAACAAACAAACAAACAAAGAAACAAATAAATAAATAAATGACGCAGTGCGAGCTGCTTCACAAAATGAACAGGGAAGGATAGCTCTATCATTTATATATATCTGTATCATCTCTATGTATGTATGTATTTATTTATTTATTAAGAGAATTTACATGGCTATCCACTCACTTTCAGTAACTAGATGGCTTTCAAAAATAAAATATCTCTCTCTCTCTCTCTCTCTCTCTCTCTCTCTCTCTCTCTCTCTCTCTCTCTCTCTCTCTCTCTCTATTATCTATCTCTGTCTCTCTATCTCTCTATCTATCTATCTGTATCTCTCTATTATCTATCTATCTCTCTGTCTATATCTATTATCTCTCTCTCTATTATCGCTCTCTATCTATCTATCTATCTATCGCTCTGTCTACCTCTGTCTGTCTATCTCTCTGTCTCTCTCTCTCTCTCTCTCCCTCTTTATCTAATCTATCACTGTATCTCGGAGGAAGAGGAGGAGGGGAGGGGGAGGAAGAAGGGAAGAGGGAGAAGGGGGAAGAGGAAGAAGAAGAGGAGGAGGAGAAGCAGAAGTAGAAGGAGAGACTCTAGATGGCTTAAAAATAAATCTCTGTCTCTGTATATTATTACATACAGCATATCATCTATATATCTACATCTATATAATTATATCAATACCATCCACGTATCTACTTATATCTATCCATCCTGTAGAATATCTATATGCCTATATCATCTGCATAATTTCTATCCATTTGAAAATAGAAATTGAGAATAAGGAAAGGCACCCCACTGCAAATGAAACAATAGAATCGGTCTACACAGTCATTTATTTAGCACATTCCCTGCTAAGGTGAAATGCTCCAGGCTTCGGGATCTATTTCATTGTACAGAAAGTGAATGAGCAAGGAAGTTTCCAACAGAAAGAAAAGTGAAATTTTAATGGGAATTTAGATAGAAAAAAAATTCTTTCTTCTCTCAGCGTGAGATAGCTCCTATTTCTGGTGTCAATCATCTAGTCAACAAATCAGCTGTTCCTTCCCCCCCCCCAATGAAAAATCCTGCACACTTGACTTAAAAAGAGCTAGTTGAACTGTTATGTAAAACAGCTTTGCGTCCTTTATTAGCGGGCTGCTGCAAAGAATATCAGATGTTGCATCTCTGAGCTGCAGAGCGCAATATTGGTGGATAAAATGAGACTCTTTCCTTCTTTTTTTCCGGAGGTCCTCAAGGCTTCCAGGTGACTGGATCTGGGTGCGAATCTTGTCAAAACCAGCCCCACGTTTTCCAGCAGATGGTTTTTCTGTGTGAAGCGCAACGCGCAGAGAGGTGTTAAGTTTCCCTTTTCAGTTTTTCCAAAACCACAGTGGGTGCCTTGGGAGAAATCAAACCGTTTGCCCTCAAATGATGACTTTTGTACTCTGAGGGTTTTGTCGCATAGCTTCTATTGTGATACAGAGAGAGAGAGAGAGAGAGAGAGAGGGAGGGAGGGAGGGAGGGAGGGAGGGAGAGAGAGAGAGAGAGAAGAGAGAGAGAGAGAGAGAGAGAGAGAGAGAGAGAGAGAGAGAGAGAGAGAGAGAGAGATGCGATCCTAAGGGTGTCCTTTGCCCCAAAATGGCAGCCTGCCTGCCCATGATTGGGAGGAGGTCCAGCTGAGATTCCTGAGCATCGCCAGAGGGTCTTTCTCCTCTCCTCTGCCCTTCGACAGAATCACAGAATCGGAGCCGGACTCAGCCCTGCTCCCCCCCCATCCCCTGGGGCTCCAGCGGGCCCTGGAGTGTGCGTGGCACCCAGGCAGGGACACCCAGCCCTCGGCTCACCCTTTTCCCCCTGTGCGCAGCAAGCCCCCCCTCCCCCGCGGGCCTGGCTGTTTAGGGCCAAGGAGCAGTTCCCACTGCGGGGTTCAGGCCTAGCCCCCCCTCCTCCATAACCCTCCTCCTCCTTCTCCCTCTCCACCTTCTCCTCCTTCTACATAACGCTTCCTCTCCTCCTCCTCCTCCTCCTCCTCCTCCTTATATATAACCTTCTCCTTCTCCTTCTCCTCCTCCTCATATATAATCCTTCCTCTCCTCCTCCTCCTCCTCCTTATATATAATCCTTCCTCTCCTCCTCCTTCTCCTTCTTCTACATAACCCTTCTCCTTTTCCTCCTCCTCCTTCTCCTCCTCCTCCTCCTTCATAATCCTTCCTCCTTCTCCTCTTCCTTCATAATTCTTCCTCTTCTCCTTCTCCTCCTCCTTCTACATAACCCTTCTTCTCCTTTTCCTCCTTCTTCTCCTTTTCCTTCTCCTCCTCCTTATATATCCTTCCTCTCCTCCTTCTCCTCCTTCTTCTCCTTTTCCTTCTCCTCCTCTTTCTCTATCCCTCTCCTCCTTCTCCTCCTCCTCCTTCTCCATAATCCTTCCTCTTCACTTCCTCCTTCTTCTCCTCCTTATATATAACCCTTCCTCTCCTCCTTCTTCATAATTCTTCCTCTTCTCCTTCTCCTCCTCCTTCTCCTTCGACATAAAACTTCTTTTCCTTCTTCTCTTTCCCCTCCCCCTGCCCCCCTTCATGTTTTTTCACCGAGTGAAGACCTTCAACCACCCTTTCTCGTGTTGCAGGTTTCTTGTAAGTGCCAGCTCCTCAGCAAGGCTCTTCCTGTCCAAGCAGACTCTGATTAGAGAACCTGAGCAAAGGGCTTCCCAAGATGGGAGCTGCTTGATCCCTCTCTTCCAGGGGAGTCTCTGCTCCCCCGGCCAATGTCTGTTGGGTTTTCATTTTTCATGGATGCTCCTCCTGTTAATCATACGTCTAATCCACGAAATGCACCAGATACGTCAAATCTGGAGAAGAGAAGGGCTAAGGGCGACCTAATTGGAGTCTTCCAATATCTGAGGGGCTGCCACAGAGAAGAGGAGGTCAACTTCTTCTCCAAAGCCCCGGAAGGCAGGACAAGAGTCAACAGATGGAAACTAACTGAGGAGAGAAGGAGAAATGAAGTAACGAAGGAGACATTTTCTGACAGCGAGAACAATTCATCAGCGGAACCTTTTGCCTCCAGATGTTGTGGCTGCTCCATCACTGGAGGCTTTCAAGAACAGCCTGGACAGCCATTGGTCTGGGATGATATAGAGAGAGTGTCCTGCTCAAACAGGGGGTTGGACTAGAAGACCTCCAGGATCCTCCCAACCCTATTACTGTGTCTCTCGAAAGATCCTCTTTTATTTCAGTCCACATCTCAGATTTTTTTTTAAAAAAAATGAAGACCACTGCTGGTAGAAGCAGGAATGGATGAGGCCATTGCCAGTAGGACCTTGATCTTGATGTCCCTCCTCATACTCACCTTGTCAGCTGCAGATTTCCAGGGTGCCCTGCTAATCCTATCCTGAATGTGTGAGGACATAAACCCAACACGGCTTTTCCTGGTTGAGGTAGAGCAGGGGTCTTCAAACTTGGCCCTTTATGACTCGTGGACTTCAACTCCCAGAATTCCTCAGCCAGGCATGCTGGTTGAGGGATTCTGGGAGTTGAAGTCCACTCCTCTTAAAGTCTATATCAGCAGTCTTCAAACTTGGCCCTTTTATGACTTGTGGACTTCAACTCCCAGGCATGCTGGCTGAGGAATTCTGGGAGTTGAAGCCTACAAGTCATAAAAGGGCCAAGTTTGAAGACTCCTGAGGTAGAGGATGGTTCGCTCAGGGCAACCTCTGTCCACTTCTCCAGCCAGGTCATTGCATCCTGGAGTTTGAAGTATCTGTTGAAGGTCTTACTGGACACCGGAAGTCCAGAGTTGGAGACGTGTTGCCAGGTGGCTGTAGACCCTCTTTCCGTAGAGCAGAGCTCCTCTCCCATCTTGACCATTCGTTCTGTGGTCTAGCCACTCTCCTCATTGTCCATCCTCATGTTCAGTCGAAACCTCCTGCAGCTTCACCCTGTTGGATCCAACCCAAATGCCAGGTCCTTCCATCTCCTGTTCCTCGGCCTTCCCTTCTCCAGGAGGTCCAGGCTGCCATTAAAGCTACACTGCAACCTGCTTTCTGCTGGCAGCCTGCCATAGAAAGGGGGAGAGGGAACTGCAGGGTGGAGGAAGAGGGAGGGTGCCAGGGGACACCATGAGGACACAAAGCCGTGCCTCGCACCATCCCGTGAGAGACACCGGCTGCATCAAAGTCAAGAAAGGAATCCCAGCTGGGAAGACAGGGACTCTTCCCAAAACAATTTTGTTAGCAGCTAATTGAACACTTCCTGATAATGGGTTGTGTGTGTGACATGGAAAAGTTAACCATATACTTTGGGCGGAAAAAACCTCAGATCCAGCCTCACTTCTTCTGCAAATGCTTGGCTTTTAATGTATGCTGATTAGTGTACACTTAAAGTGACAATAAAGTTATTCTATTCTATTCTATTCTATTCTATTCTATTCTATTCTATTCTTGCATTCCATTCCATTCAATTCCATTCCATATTTTCTCTTCTCTTCTCTTCTCTTCTCTTCTCTTCTCTTCTCTTCTCTTCTCTTCTCTTCTCTTCTCTTCTCTTCTCTTCTCTTCTCTTCTCTTCTCTTCTCTTCTATTCTATTCTATTCTATTCTATTCTATTCTATTCTATGCTGATGACACTAAATTGTTCCGGGTTGTGAAAAGTGAAACTGATTGTCGGGAGCTCCAGAAGGATCTCTCGAAATTGTGTGAGTGGGCAACAAAGTGGCAAATGCATTTTAACCTAAACAAGTGCAAAGTTATGCACATCGGGGCAAAGAACCCCAATTATACTTACCAACTGATGGGGACCAAACTTTCTGAGACAACCCAAGAAAGGGATCTTGGGGTTTTGGTGGACAGCTCGATGAAGATGTCAACCCAATGCGCAGCAGCAGTAAAAAAAAGCAAATTCCATGCTTGGCATGATTAGGAAGGAAATCGAAAATAAGTCAGCAAGTGTTGTATTGCCTCTGTACAAATCGATGGTGAGACCACACTTGGAGTACTGTGTACACTTCTGGTCACCGCACCTCAAGAAGGATATAATGGAACTGGAAAAGGTGCAAAAAAGGGCAACAAGAATGATCAAGGAAATGGAGCGCCTCCCTTATGAAACCAGATTGCAACGCCTTGGTCTCTTCAGCCTTGAAAGACGGCGTTTAAGGGGTGACTTGATCGAAGTGTATAAAATCATGCATGGGATAGAAAAGGTGGATAGAGAAAAATTCTTTTCTCTATCACACAATACCAGGACGAGGGGGCACTCCCTAAAGCTCATAGCTAAGAAAGTGAGGACAAATAAAGGGAAATATTTCTTCACCCAGAGGGTCGTTGTTTTATGGAATTCACTTCCTGAAGGGGTCGTGACAGCTGTCAGCCTTGACAGCTTCAAGGCAGGGCTAGATAGATTCATGGATGCAAAGTGTATCGGTGGTTATTAAAACGGATGTCCATGTGCCGCCTCTATGTTGGTTGAGGCAGGCAGGATTCCCTTGGGTCCCATTTGTTGGGGGTCAAGGGAAAGGGAGGGTTTTGCCTTCTCTTTCTGCTCAAGATCCCCATGTACAATTGGTGGGCCACTGTGTGACACAGAATGCTGGACTCGATGGGCTTTGGCCTGATTCAGCATGGCTCTTCTTATGTTCTTATGTTCTTATGTTCTTATGTTCTTATTCTATTCTATTCTATTCTATTCTATTCTATTCTATTCTATTCTATTCTATTCTATTCTATTCTATTCTATTCTATTCTATTCTATTCCATTCTATTCTATTCTATTGGCTTTTGTAAACTATACCTTTGGCTGAGCACAGGCCTAAGAGACTCCCTTTTCTGAGTGCCCAGGGAGGGACAGCTGTCACAGGAGGAAGGAATGGAACCGATTCCTTTAACAGTTTGAATCCATATTGGCCACAGGATGGAATGGATCCTTGTTCTCTTTGTTTCAACCCCTTGCCTGGTGGGTGGACATACGGCAAGCATGAAGCTGTCTGTGAATGGCAGCCCTGGGGACGATGTTGTTATCCATTCAGTCCTGTTCGATTTTATCGGAAATTCTACAGGCCGGCTCGTCTCCCCACGTCTTCCGATTTCTTGCACTGCTTCTTGGAGTTCTCCTGTGCTCTGGCGGGTGTCGGCTTTGAGGCTGTCCAGCTATCATGTTTTTAGAGGGTGGGTTTTCTTTTACCGCAAACTCTGCCCAACATCATTGCTTCCTCCAGTGAATTCCCCCCGCCGCCCCCCCCCCCGCATTACACAGCCACAATAAATGAGACGGCCGTTTCATGATTTTGCCTTCCAGTTACGCGCTTCAGGGTTATGCTTGTTGGTGTTTCTTCCAATGGGGTAGATCCAATGAAGTTCTGTTCCCCCCATCCCGAAAAAAAAAAGTGGTTGGACGTCTTTCCTCCTGCAGTCCGCTTTGTGTTACAACTGCAAGGCCTCTGTGTGTGTGTGTGTGCGCGCGCGTGCGTGCGTGCGCATTGTGTTTTTTGCAGAAAGGCTTTTCCATCTCAAGAGCTGCTACAGTTTCCATCGCATCTCAGCATTTGTGCCCACAGTAGGATGAATGTGTGTGTGTGTCTGTGTGTGTGTGTGTGTGGCAAGACAAGACCTGGAGAATTTGGAGGAGGGGGATTTCCCCCCCCCGTCCTCTCTATATTCTTGCTTTCTCTAGGAACAGCTTGTCTTCCCCTTCCAGAGCAGCGAGTAATTATGGCTTTCCTCTGTGGCCGTCTATTCTTAGCCTTTCAAAAGGAGCACTGGAGCTGTCAACTTCTCCCATTCTCAGAGACCCCTCTGCTTTTTTTTCTTTCAACAGCGAGGCAGGGAGGCGGGTTCAAATGATGCACCTTGGCCCAGGAAAGGAGCCCCTTTTACAAAACTACCCGAACACCCCACCCTCCCCTGTTGTTATGTATCAGCCAAGCAGGCTGTGCATTAAATTGGGTGGGTGGGCGAGCAGAGTTGGAAGGGACCTGGGAGGCTGCTGCAAATCCAAGCCTGGATCACCGTAGTTTGCTGTATTTTTAAATAGGATAGACAGACAGACAGACAGACAGACAGACAGACAGATAGTATAAAAGAAAGATAAGATAGATAGATAGATAGATAGATAGATAGATAGATAGATAGATAGATAGATAGATAGACAGACAGAAAGACAGAAAGACAGACAGACAGATATAAAAGAAAGATAAGAGATAGATAGATAGATAGATAGATAGATAGATAGATAGATAGATAGATAGATAGATAGATAGATAGATAGATAGATAGATAGATAGATAGATAGATAGATAGATTAGATAGACGGATATAAAAGAAAGATAAGATAGATATAGATAGGTGATAGGTAGGTAGGTAGGTAGGTAGTCAGGCAGGCAGAAAGACAGACAGACACAGATGATAGATAGATAGATAGATAGATAGATAGATAGATAGATAAGATAGATGATAGATAGATAGATAGATAGATAGATAGATAGATAGATAGATAGATAGATAGATAGAGAGAGAGGGAGGGAGGGAGGGAGGGAGGGAGAGAGAGGCAGGCAGGCAGGCAGACAGACAGACACAGATGATAGCTATAGGTAGGTGATAGACATATAAAAGAAAGATTAGATAGATAGAGAGATAGAGAGATAGAGAGATAGAGAGATAGAGAGATAGAGAGAGAGACAGACACAGACATTCAGACAGAGAGGGGAGACAAAGCCAGCCCCTTCTCTGTGGGTCTTTAGAGAGCCAGGGAGATCTGGCTTGGGGGGGGGGGCACCAGAGGAACAGAGGAAGATAAATTACCGTGCGGAGTTTGTGGGTCTTTGGGGGGGGGGTTGCTGCACCGGCTGCTTCCCCCTTCCTTCCTGCCCTGAGGTTTTGTCGGCCACTCAGGACTGACAGATCGGAGTGGCATAGAAGCCCTATAATACTTCTATGCGTGTGTCAGAGTTGATTCCTGGCCACGGCCTGGACAAGTCCCTGCGGTTTTGTGGGCAGCATTTTGAACCGTGGCTGGCCTTGGGCGCCCTTTTCCTCGGGCTGAGCGAGAATGACCAAGCCTGAGAGGTCCAGCTGGCTCAGGGGCTAAAAGGGGACTGAGGCCCACCGTCTGCAGGTGGCCAGCCTGGTGCCTTCACCAGCCCCCCCCCCCAGCTGCCCCTCCTCTGATATCTCTAGCCCTGAAACAACTTTGGAGGGAAGCGGAAGTGAGAAGGATGAAGGAGTGACTGGGAATCCCCAAAGATAATCAGTGGAATGGCTTCCGTCCCAGAGCTGCAGGAGCCCCATCCCTGGAGGCTTTCAAGAGTTAAACCTTGATATACAGAGTGAAGAATGTTTACAAGTTTAAAATGATTGTATTAAGTTGAATAGCATTCAACTTGAATTTTTTCTTTGTTTACATTTACAAATATATACTTAATAAAAAATTAAAAAATTTAAAAAAAAAGATTGCACAGCAATTTATACAGGATGCTAAGTTATACTGCCTTGGACAGGGAGTGGACTAGAAGACCTCCAAGGTCCCTTCCAGATTCTATTCTATTCTGTTCTGTTCTTTTCTATTCTTTGTAATTCTGTTCTGGTCTGCTCTATTCTTAATTCTATTCTATTCTATTCTATTCTATTCTATTCTATTCTAGTCTAGTCTAGTCTAGTCTAGTCTAGTCTAGTCTAGTCTAGTCTATTCTTTGTAATTCTGTAATTCTATTCTATTCTTTGTAATTCTGTAATTCTATTCTATTCTATTCTAATTCTAATTCTAATTCTATTCTATTCCATTCCATTCTATTGTTATTCTATTCTATTCCATTCCATTGTTATTCTATTCTATTCTTTGTAATTCTATTCTATTCTTTGTAATTCTATATTCTTTATTCTAGTCTAGTCTAGTCTAATCTAATCTATTCTTATTCTATTTACTCTATTTGCATTTCTATTCTCAATTCTATGCTATTCTACATTCTGTTAAATTCTGTTCTGTTCTACACTATTTTATTGTATCTTCTGTCTTTTATATTTTATATCCTATCCAATCATGCCCATAGTCCCCTCTTTCCCTTTTCCAGATGTTCCCACCGCTGTTTCGTCGCTATTTCCTCCTCTTGCCCAGCCCGCAACCTCTATGTCTGCTGCTGTTTTGGCTTTGGGCGTTTGCAAACCTGGGGAGCCCTCCCTTGCTTGATCCTGGCTGATCTGGGATCCTGGGCGAGGTCGGGCCAGCCCAGAGCCCGTCCCGTCTGTCCCCCTGGTGCTGCCACCATCCCTCAGCTCTCCTGGGGGACCCTCTTTGTTCTTCAAACTGCCCTGGGCTGAGCAGGGACTGGCCGGGATCCAGCTGTGCACGCGGGTCCCACTCCCACGAAGGGATCCGTGCATCCTCCTGGCTCATCAACCCGGTTGCCTTGGCAATAGGGATATTTCCCCTCTTTTCCTTTAAAGGAAGCTCCAGGCGTCGGCTGCAAGGTGGGGTCTGTTTTTTTTGTTTTGTTTTTTTTTGCAGGCTCCCTGTTTTGGGTCAGGCCTGATCTCTTCACTGGGCGGCTCCTCCAGGAATTTTAAGTCAGAAATGCTGGTGCAGAGGCAAAATGCGGGCTTGGGTCAATAAACACAGGGGCAGCTGCAGAAGGAAGGCTGAGAAATTTGGGGTGCAAGAGAAACTGGGCTGTGAAGGTCCTGGGGGGACAGTGTCAGTAGGGAGGCCACCAGCATACAATCAAAGCAGCTGCAAAAGGGGTGGGGGCTTGTGTGCCGATAGAGCTGAAAGGGGCCTCGGAGGTCTTCCAGTCCAGCCCCCTGCTCTATTTGTCTAACTATTTCAGACAAATGGCTGTCCAACCTCTTCTTAAAAGCCTCCAGCGTTGGACCATTCACAGTCTTGGAATAACAGAAGAACAGAGTTGGAAGGGACCTTGGAGGTCTTCTAGTCCAACCCCCTGCTGTGGCAGGAGACCCAACACCAGGGGGAGGCAGCCTGGGCTCTTTTATGACTGGTGGACTTCAATTCCCAGAATTCCTGAGCCAGCCACGCTGAGGGGAAAGGGAGAGGTTTCCAAGCTGAGCCAGGCTGACTCAGGAATTCTGGGAGTTGAAGTCTACCAGTCATGAGGGGGCCATAGTTCCCCCGTGCTGGCTCAGGAATTCTGGGAGTTGAAGTCCACGAGTCGTGAGGGGGCCATAGTTCCCCCGTGCTGGCTCAGGAATTCTGGGAGTTAAAGTCCACGAGTCGTGAGGGGGCCATAGTTCCCCCATGCTGGCTCAGGAATTCTGGGAGTTAAAGTCCACGAGTCGTGAGGGGGCCATAGTTCCCCCATGCCGGCTCAGGAATTCTGGGAGTTGAAGTCCACGAGTCGTGAGGGGGCCATAGTTCCCCCGTGCTGGCTCAGGAATTCTGGGAGTTAAAGTCCACGAGTCGTGAGGGGGCCATAGTTCCCCCATGCTGGCTCAGGAATTCTGGGAGTTGAAGTCCACCAGTCATAAAAGAGCCAAGATTTCCTATCCCGGTTTACTTGATCGATTTCACTGCCCCTCTGTGGGTCTTCGGCATAAATGACTGACTGCCTGGCATGCCCCCCCCCCTTCCCAGGCTGGCACTACAGGATGCTGGAAAAAGTGAGCAGGATTCAAGGTGATCTCTGGACTCTGGAAAGAGTGCAGAGAAGAGCAACAAAGATGATGAAGGGATTGGAGGCTAAAACCTATAAGGAACGGTTGCAGGAATTGGGTATGTCTAGTTTAACGAAGAGAAGGATGAGGGGGGACAGGATAGCAGCCTTCCAGTATTGGAGGGGCTGCCCCAAAGAAGAGGGAGTCAAGCTATTCTCCAAAGTACCCAAAGGCAGGAGAAGAAGCAACGGATGGAAACTAACCGAGGAGAGAAGCAACCTGGAACTAAGGAGAAACTTCCTGGCAGTGAGAACAATTAACCAGTGGAACAACCTGCCTCCAGAAGCAGTGAATGCTCCAACACTGGAAGTTTTCAAGAAGAGACTGGACAGCCCTTGGTCTGAAATGGTATAGGGCAAGGGTAGGCAACCTTGGCTCTTTTATGACTCGTGGACTTCAACTCCCAGAAGTCCACGAGTCATAAAAGAGCCAAGGTTGCCTACCCCTGGTAGAGGGTTTCCTGCCTGAGCAGGGGGTTGGACTAGATGAACTCCAAGGTCCCTTCCAGCTCTATTATCCTGTTACTGTGTAATTCAGTTCTTTGGCATGGATGGTTGGATCCCTGAACTGAATTTTATCTGGTTTTGCACACTAACCAGCGGTGCGCATTGGGATAATTCTGCCCCTAGGATGACAGCGAGAAGGTCAAGAGCCCCTCAGCCAACAAAGCCCCCCACCCCTCTTGGCAAGCGCCACGTTTGCTGTGCCTGCCAAGGCGGGTCCTTTCATTGAAAAGGGCACCTGCATAATTGCCGGAAGCTGTTTCCGAAAGGCAGAACAAGGGCGGCCAGATGGTGGGTGAGGAGATCTGCAGCTCTGCTTGCGGCTGGCCACAGACGAACAGGGGCTGGGGGTGGAGGTGGGGGAGGCCAGGTACCCAGCAGAGAAAGAAGGCAGACCCTCTTCTTGCACTGATGATGTTCCCTAGTTGGGTCATGAAACATCTGCAAGGAAACAATGAAGCTCAGAGAGCACCCAGGACCCCCACAGCCTTCATCCTCCTCCTCCTCCTCCTCCTCTTCCTCCTCCTCCTCCTCCACCTCTTCTTCCTCCTCCTCCTCCTCTCCCTTCTAACACTGATGATGTTTTCTAGTTGGGTCATGAAACATCTGCAAGGAAACAATGAAGCTCAGAGAGCACCCAGGACCCCCACAGCCTTCATCCTCCTCCTCCTCCTCCTCCTCTTCCTCCTCCTCCTCCTCCACCTCTTCTTCCTCCTCCTCCTCCTCTCCCTTCTAACACTGATGATGTTTTCTAGTTGGATCATGAAACATCTGCAAGGAAACCACCAAGCTCAGAGTGCGCCAAGGACCCCACAGTTCTCCTCCTTCTCCTCCTCCTCCTTTTATCTCTGCCCTCAGGGTCACCTGAATAATGCAAATGGGTGTGGAACTTTTTTGCCACTGCTGAAAGGATTGTGTTACAAACAGGGGTTGGGGGGGGGGTCACCTCCAACTGGCCTCAGTGACTCTCAGAAAGAGTACTAATGGCCAGATGACTGCAAGAGATATAAACGCTGCCATCCGCCACCATTCAATCAGAACCAAAGAATCCTCTTGGTTGAGAAGTGAAACGTATTCAAGGGAAGTCCAGTTGCCTTTAGAAAAAGCCTCCTCCATGATGCGACCAGTTTTGTGGACTCCAGCTTGAGAGAAGCCCCTTCTACGTCTTTGAGATGCTTCCATAACGTTGTTTTGCCCCCCCCCGGTGCTTAGTGGACAGGGGAGACCCCTGGTTGCAGCACGAAATGGCATTCCGAGTAGGTCCCCACAGCACGTGGGGAGCTGTGCAGCCACCGACTCTGCAGAGGAAGGGATCTTGGCTAAAACATACAAGGAACGGTTGCTGGAATTGGGTAGGTCTAGTTTAATGAAGAGAAGGACCAGGGGGGACATGATAAGCAGTCTTCCAGTATATCAGGGGCTGCCCCCAAGAAGAGGGAGTCAAGCTATTCTCCAAAGCACCTAAAGGCCGGACAAGAAGCAACGGATGGAAACTCACCAAGGAGAGAAGCAACCTGGAACTAAGGAGAAACTTCCCGACAGTGAGAACAATTAACCAGTGGAACAACCTGCCTCCAGAAGCGGTAAATGCTCCCACATTGGGAGTTCTTAAGAAGAGTTTGGACAGCCCTTTGTCTGAAATGGTAGAGGGTTTCCTGCCTGAGCAGGGGGTTGGATTAGATGACCTCCAAGGTCCCTTCCAACTTTATTACTATTACTATTATTATTATTATTATTATTATTATTATTATTATTATTATTATTATTATTATTATTATTATTATTATTATTATTATTATTATTCACGCATAGTCAGCCAGACATTCAGACTGGATTTGGCATTTTTGTCTACCTATCGAGTCCTTACCAAGGACCTGGGATAGGCAGATGTGGGTGGTGGTGGTTATTATTATTGTTCTTGTTGTTATTATTATTATTATTAAACATGCACGCTGGCCTCTCCATCCCGTCTTGGGGCAGAGTTTCACCAAAGGCTGGGCAAGCACCCTCATTGGAGAGGCCACTGAGCTGCAGAACGACAACTCGTGCATGCTCCAGTTTTAAGGCTAATTTTAGAAACGTTTTCTTGAAGGCAGGCGGTGCAGAACTGGAGGGCTGCGGCTCCATTGCAGAGGGTGGGTTTTCACGCAGGAGGACGCGGGTTCAACGGGGGTCATTCCTCCTGCGTGCAAAACAGCTGAGATGGCAACCAGAACAGGACAGAACAGAATCACAGAGTTGGAAGGGGCCTTGGAGGTCTTCTAGTCCAGCCCCCTGCTCAAGCAGGAGACCCTATGCTGGATCAGGAATTCTGGGAGTTGAAGTCCATGAGTCATGAGGGGGCCATAGTTCCCCCATGCCAAATCCAGTCTGAATATCTGGCTGACTGTGCGATGATTAATAATAATAATAATAATAATAATAATAATAATAATAATAATAATAATAATAATAATAATAATAATAATAATAATAATAAAGTTGGAAGGGACCTTGGAGGTCATCTAGTCCAACCCCCTGCTCAGGCAGGAAACCCTATACCATTTCAGACAAATGGCTGTCCAGTCTCTTCTTAAAAACCTCCAGTGATGGAGCATTCACTGCTTCTGGAGGCAGGTTGTTCCACGGATTAATTCTTCTCACTGTCAGGAAGTTTCTCCTTCATTCTAGGTTGCTTCTCTCCTTCATTCCTTTCCATCCATTGCTTCTTGTCCTGCCTTCAGGCGCCTTGCAAAATAGGTGGACCTCCCCCTTCTCTGTGGTAGCCCCTTAGATATTAGACAAAGGGTCAGTTGGAGAAGGATACCTCTGGATGTCACACCTCCCTCTGGCCTGTGACAAGGGGCTGTGTGTTTTCATCCTTGGGGGGAAGGACTGTGAACGTGACTCTTGGGCCAGAGAACGGGAGGTGCCTTCAGCTCCTTGGTCTTTCTGCTCCAATCTTTGGGGTTCCCCATTGTTTGCCACGGTGGCAGACAAGGGCTTAGTCCAGGGATAGGCAACCTTGGCTCTTTTATGACTCGTGGACTTCAACTCCCAGAATTCCTGAGCCATCATGGGGGAACTATGGCCCCCTCATGACTGGTGGACTTCAACTCCCAGAATTCCTGATCCAGCATGGGGGAACTATGGCTTCCTTCATGAATGATGGACTTCAATTTCTAGAATTCCTGAGCCAGCATGGGGGAACTATGGCCCCCTCATGACTGGTGGACTTCAACTCCCAGAAT